>VXBJ01005041.1:1787812-1875425 GCA_013400055.1 Nycticryphes semicollaris
CCCCACCATGGATTTTCTATTGTACTGAATCACGTAGATCTTGAAAAAATGTATGCCTCTTGTTGCTGAATACCATTAGTAACATCATATATTCTGAGGTCTTTGGGGTGCAAAAACTTTCAAGTGGCACAAAAAAACTTTGAGGTTTACACAAAGAATTTTAAAAAAACTTTGTTTGAAAGGCTCCTTGCTGCGTATTCTCTCTTGCATTTTATGTTTGTTTCATAGGTGAATAATTTCAGTATTTTTTTTTCCTGCATTCTTTATAATGGCATCACTTTATTTGAGTTTGAAACAGAAAAAAACAACTAAGAGAAACAGTTTTGCAAATGATGCTCAATTATGGTTCTGAAACTCTGTATGCTTGGCTAGGCTTCACTAATCTTTCATTTAAATTTATACTGTGTTCTTTTAACAATGTGGATGGGTTTTCTTTCTTGCTTTAAAAAAAAATCCTATTTTGCTTTGCAGTGTTTAACATCAGAATCTATTAAAAATGTTTGTAAATGAACCAGATTTTAGCTGGATGTCATCCAGACACTACTAGTAGATCTTTGGTTGTAATCCCTTGGCTGGTTCTTGTGGGCTTCCAGCTACAGAATGAATAGAATTATGTCTTCCACAACTTTTTTTCTCTGGAAAGACTGTGTGATTTTCCTCCTTCCTTATTTTTCCTAAAAGAAAAATATCCTCTGAGATGAAAACAAAAGGCTGTTGTAGGAACACAGCATCACTGTAAAAAGAACTGCTTTCATTTGTTAACACTTGTTATGTGTGTCCTTAGAATATTTTTGTTGTGTCAAGGGGGGGAGTATCTGATATTAAATGCAGCTCTGCTTTAATTAGCTGCATCCTCATACTTTAATACAGCATAATGTATTTACAATTTGATAAGACAGGAGACAGAGCTGATTAGCAGTTTAGGGAATTAATCCTTCACTGAATAGCTTGTACTTGCACTGATCGTGAGAGCTATTCTGAAGCTCCTTATATTTAAAATTGTAATCTATAATATCTCCTAAACCAGCAATTTTTCAAAGTTAATTATAAGTCAGTCAGCAGTTGTGGGTAATTATATGCAGTCTTACTTTTAATCTTATATTTGTTGGTGAATAATATATCAAATAACTTCAAATAACAGTGCACACACTGTAATCTGCATAACCCACCTAATGTATTTATTAATCTGAAAAAGGTTGGGTGAAATGTGATCAAAGCACCATGAGCACGAAGAATATGCACCACTTCTTCAGAAACTGCTACTAAGATTGCAAGCACAAACCACATGACCAACCTTCCTCTCTGCTGGCCCATCACCAAGATCACTAATGGCAATGAGAACCTTCCTATTGCCATTAACAGCCTCTGTAAGAAGCTCTGTGGGCCAAACCCCATTATCCTTCGGCCACATACACCAGCTGCAGAACTGGGAAGTTTTGTGGAGCAAGGATGGGGCAGGCAATGTGGGATGTGGGGCCTCACGGCAGTGAACTCCATTTCTCTTTGTCCCAGCGAGGGTCCTTTACACAAATACTATTTACACTGTCCGTTGCACAGGATAATAGGATTTGGCCCTCTGCATTAAAGTAATACCCATTAACTATGATCTTTTCATTCGTCAATTCATTCTAATGGGAATAATCTGTACGTATCGGGGGAGCGGGAGAGGTTAACACCGGTTTCTTGGAGTCAGCTGCCAGAACACAATTACTGTACAATACGTCTCAGGTAGCCTCGCAGGAGGTAGTGTTACAGGGTAATGAGGGTGAGCTTAACTTCTGAAATACTCGGTCATTTCCAAGATTTATTAAAGTCTTATGTTGGTTTTTTGCCCCATTTTGAAGCACTCCATTAATAAAAAATACGTATAGCGAAATGCATAGACTGCCTTTACACAATGTTCACTGTCTCAAAACAGTAGCTTTCAGGCAACATAGCAGGTTGGGTTTTTTATTTTTTTTTTTTCTCTTTCTTCTTTTTAACCTAAGTTAGAGGCCTCTGGAACTTCATTTTGTCCTCTGGAGGACAAAGTAAGAGCAAGGAAGTTGTAACTGTCCTGTGACACAGAGATGCGGCAAAACTTGAGGGAAAACAACAGAATGAACTCATGGGTAAATCTAGGAGAAAAAGCTAGCCAATGTTAATAATGTGTTAAATGTGGCATTTAGAGAAAACTGGTAGTCCAACAGGTATCTCAAATTTAACATATTCTGCTTCAGCCTGATACTCTGCATGTTCTTTGCTACGGCCAAACCAGTAGCCTCAGCTATTTCTGACAGATGTAAAGTAAAACGGTGACATTGGACAGTTGGTCTGAGTAGGAATACTGAGGATTTGAACTGATTAGTACTAAGGGGAAATGGCCTTTATTGACTCATTTCCCCAAAGACCAATGCATATTTCTGCAAATGGGATGGGATGTCAAATCACCCAACATGCATGGCCAAAGACAGAACCACTTAAGACATTTAAATGTTTATACAAAAATGAGCTTCAGGTGAGCAGAAATGGAAGTATTAGACTGTAAAAGTCATCTAAAATATAGATAGGTGCAAGGAATCCTGGAGTCCCAAATCTCTCAGCTGGGACAACCTGAGGGACTTCTGGATGAGAGATACTGAAACATCTAAAAAGGTTTCAGCTGCTATTTATAGCCAAATATTGTGATTTATACTTACTTTGGTTGTAATCGCATGTTTTCATTTTTGTAATTAAAGCACAATCTTCAGACCTTGTTGAATAAAACTTTGATGACATTATAATTAAGGCTGCCTTAAGGTGACAGGCAAAGTGAATGAGAATGAAATAGCAAAAAAATAAGGCACACTGTCTCTGGAGAGGCAGCAAGCTGGAGAAGAGCAAGATGTGCAGGCAACTGTGAAACTGAACTGAGGACAGACTTTGCCCGGGCCTGGAAAGGGCCAGCTTGGGGACTGCTCCTGCCACACGTGGCTTTGGGGAGAAGTTACCTGTATAATGAGCAAAGCTACTTTGCAGCTTTGGGCAAACCCAAAGCGTGAAATGTTGTGGCATGGCCACAGTTTTATCAAGTGAATAACAACATTACAGTGTGACACGGTAAGTTCTTGTGCCTTTTGTTTTCAGTGTTATTACATGGCTGAGCAGTCAGAGAAACTGCTGCATGTCCTGAGAGGGGCTTCACGGCAAGTCTAATAGGCTAAAGGGGAATTGCATTGATGACAAGCCCAGAACTGAATTCTTTTATATATATATTTATTTATTTAACAAACCGCCCCAAATTGCTATTGGGCAAGCAGTGCATTCAGTCCTTACTCCTATCACTAAGCAAATCTTTGACTTTCTCCCTGCAAGCCCAGATCTGTGAGATGCTCAGCTTGAGATTCAGGGAGAATCAAGTTTCACTCAGCATGCTCAGGTGCACTACAGGACTAATTTTAATAATTAATCTATTTCTTCCTCTTTATTTTTTTTTTTTTTTTTTTAAGTGGTTAATCAAAGACAAGGACTGATATAGGAACAGCCTCTGCTCATAGCATCTTCAGGGAATTATTTCTCCTTAAAAATATTTGTAAAAGTATTTTTAGCTCTCTTAAATTCTAGCAATGTTGTGGTATATTTATGAACAAATGGTAGGAAACTTAAAATATATTTATGTGAAACAGACATTAAATAAGAGCAATTATTAGGATCCCATGAAATCAGGATTGTGTAGACATGGACAACTACATTTATGTATCTGTATAACCCAGGATAATCTCCAAGGAGCCACAGATCTGGAGGAATTAGGTTTTATTGTACAGCCGTGACTGAGGATGGTTAAGTGTTTGGTTCTCTCTTGGGAAGATCACTTGTGTGAAAGGTCACAAGGATTTAGGACTTTGGAGTGACTTCTAGCCCCATTAAACCAATGGCAGAATTCCTGTTAAATGGCAAAAATTCCATTGCCTCCACCACTGTCAAGACTTTACCTCTACACATCATAGAGAGTGGCAGTCTCAAGGGATTCAGGGGCAAGACTGGACACTGCAGTGAGTTTCATTCTGCAGATTAACACTTGCATGCATCATGGATGTGCATTGTGATGTAGAGCAGGGTACTGAAATTTTCCTGCAGCTGTGCTTTGGGGATCTCCATGGCACAGTTCCCATGTTCACAGCTGTGATGGTGGGTAAGGTACAGGAGGCACGCAAGGAAGAGTTCAGAGGTGTCTAGAGTGGTACAAGTCCTAGGTTCAGATCTTATCCACAGCATCAATCTAGATAATTTCCTCTTGTAAAGAAATTCACAGGAGAGAAAAAGCAATTGCAAATGCAAATAAATTAATAAATTTCCTGGTGCTTTCCTAATCATCTTGTCAATAATAAGCAAGTTTTGCCAAATGAATTAGCTGGGGGAGCACTGTTCAATCAACTGCGTGTATTTTAAGAGAGGATGGGGAAAAAACTGTGTGCGGTGTTAACCTACCTCCACTAGAACTAGGGTGGCTAAATCTGTTTGCAGGTTTGCATCCCTCCCTCTGTCTCAGTGCTCCCATGGCTAACTGAAGAGAGTACTTCTGCAGAGGCTTCTGTAACCAAGGAAATCTGCCCAACAGTGGGCACGGGTAAAGCAAGCCACTGCTGCTTCGGCTTCTACTCCTAGCAGTTCTGGGACTTCCACAGCAGAATTTCACCCATCCGCAGTTTGTGGAAGAAAATAATAGAGTAGTATGTATATTAAGACACAATAATATTTACTCACTTCTTTTTCCCAAGATGAGGATTCAAAAGACCACTGAGAAACAATCTCATCTATTGTCTAAGCAAATTAAAAACTTCTCTGTTGATTACTAACTGTATTTTGCAAACTAAGTAATAATATAAAAATGAGCATGTAAGTCTTAAAATCCAAGCTGTTGGAGTTCTGCTAATAGCACATTGCTTAGCAACTGCTATATTTAAAATAGGTCCTTAATGCCACTGTTAAATGTACGTATTTTACATACTGGAAGAGTAACATAATGTTCTGTCCTCAAGTAAATATGATGTTAGTGCTTCACACTGCATGAAACTCTCTCTGTGTAGGTACAGAATGATAGCTATTTTTAGTTAAGCGCTGAATGGTATGAAATACACAAAATTTAATAAAGCATGCAAAACATCTGCCTGCAAATAAAAATATTTGCACTCATGTTGAAGAGTTGTAGTTTCTTTCATAATTAATTACAATTAAATTGTAAGATACTGAATGAAGTGATATATCATCATTTTGCCCCATCAAGTTAGCTGACAGCTGTCAAATTTGGCAACTAAGAAATATTTTTTCCTTCCTCCCCTCCTCCCCTTTTTTAAGCAAGACAAAAGAGCACTTGAAAGCTCAGAGGGAAATGGTCCATCTTTCACTGCAACAGCTCAGTTAGCACCTGGACATCTGGTAAAATGAAACAGATCAGGATGAGAGGCATTCAAGAAAATTTTGTCCAACGATTTTTTTGTTGAAAAATGTCAGTTCATTAGCACTCAAAGACATTTACTGGTTTAGACTATACTTTCACCAGGAGAGGCTTCCTGACTAGGATAGCTTTTCTGATTAAAACCAGAAAGGACATTCCTGAACAATGAAAATCCCTGTGGACAGGGCATTTATCCAGGATGTTGGAGACACGGGCAGAATTTTCTGTTGTACTTAATATTCAGACTAGGCTATGACCCTTAGTTTCTCCAGCCTCTGTACCAGCTATTCACTGCTATTGCTCTGCCTGCCCTGCTGGATCTATTCAGAGACATATAAATAATTAAATATTCACTGGAGCAGGGAGACCTGGATCTCCCTCACCCCCAGTTCCCATCCAGGACTATCTAAAGACAGTTCTTCTTTTAACAGCGGAGTATTTGTTTAATACAAGACTGAGTTTTTTGAGGATATTTCCAATACACTTGTATTTATACAATGAAAAAGGAATTGGTAATTTCATATATGATATCCTTGTGTAAAAGATATACTCCAGTCTTTCAAAAATTATTAAACTACTTTACATACCAGCCTTTTAAGGCTCTCTAGTGTTACAAAGAAGAAAAGGTATAAGAAAGAGGCAGCTCCGTCTAAAGATTCAGACATACTAGTTCTGATTCAGTCTGAGCACTTTACATTCAAACTTCAAAAGTGAAACCCCCAAATCATTCCCTTTTCCTTTCTTAGTCTCTGTCTCAATAATTGATGAAACCATCTATATGCTGATGTCAGATCTCAGAAAAAAGAATGAGAAAATTTCTCCTGCTGCTCTCTTAGGCATATACTTGAATTTTTTACATATATCATATTGAATTTGGCTTTTTCAAAAAAATGTCTGAAGTTCAGAGCAGCTGTATCTGTATCAGTCTTTACAATGACCCTCATTATGAGTGTTTGAATTAATGAGCTTGTGGTGGTCTGAATTCTGCCACAGAGAGCAATACATTTCTGTCTTCCTGGCTGTATGGCTAATGGCTGGGTAAAATGACAACATTCAGTGGGTCATCGTTATTTCAGTCAGGGGAGAATGGAATTAAGCTATTAACAATACAACAGTTTAAGCTTCAAAATGAAAATGTATGCCATATTAATTGCATAAAATTGGACACAAGCTGGCAGTCAAACAGTATGGGTTTGTCTCCTGACTGATTTATCTCATTATCATGTCTCCTGTGAATATAGCTTCTCGAATGCTTTAGGTATACAACAGGAGCCTTATCTCAGAATAGAAAATGTAACAAAAACATTAACAAACCCACTTTAGGCTATATTTTGGGGAAATATTTTCAATAATGCAGGATTAGAATTTCATGATTCTGAGATTTTAGTAATTTCACTTATTTTAAAAGTTAAAACATAGCTAAATTAATTTATTTCAAACCCTGTATCAGGAAATACACAATTTTCACCTAGGACTGCACTTTATTTATGAATACTTCAAAGTTATTCTTTTAAATACCTCAAGCTGTAGATTTAGACTCAATTAAATGTTTCCTTTATATTTTTAGAACACTTATAACAAGCAGCAAATAAATATATAAATAAATGGGATTTCTATATTTTTCATCAGAATAAACAACTTCTCAGACTTCTGCATTCAATGCCATTCCATTTCTTACTGGATTGCAAAGCTAAACTCATACTGACCTAAACATTTTTATTTTACCCCAGTTCTGCGGCCAAGGGCAGGGAGATGAACCAGCAGTGCCGTATCTCACCTCAACCATAAATGTTAGCCCAGCTAGATCCAGTGGTAGGATTAGGGTCTATCTTGCTCGCAGTGTATTTAGTTAATAGATTTACTCTTCTTTTCCAAGAAACTTTTGTGAAGGTAAAGTTACTTAAGAATTGGCAATGACATAAATCAGGCTGTTTAATGAACTGATTCCGGGTGCATCAAAGACTTCAAAATACATGTTACATCTCTGTTATGGTTTCTTTGCATAAATGCAAACCTGTCTGGTGCTGCATCTGGAGCCTATTGCAGGAGCCCTGCAGAAGTATTTCCACCTGGCAAAGAGGAGTGAAATAGTTGCATATTATCTTTTAGCGTGAGTGAATCGATGAGCTACCAGGAGGGAGGCAGCATCAGGAGCACAACTAAGATGCTGAGTCTGACAACAGGCTATATTTCCATTTTGGAGGTGTGAATAGTTGGCAGAAAGATGTGTATGCCTTCCACAGTTTACCAAATTGTCTAAAGAATTGGGACCTTTTTTTTTTTAGAAATGTTTATAATTCTGCTTTTATGTGGTCATAAAATCCCATGCTGTGTCTGACAGTCTTCTCAAGGCTACAAAAAGCTCTTTCAATGACCAAGTGAGATTTCCAGAGTATTCACATGCAATTAAATTTACTTCTCTAAATGCCTGTGAACAATGAATCAAAGGGGTAGTGCAAGAGTGAAAGAAAATGTGATTTGAGTTAGAAAATATGTAGTATGGATGTAGTTACTATGTAATTAGTAAGAAAGTCCAAAAGACATCATCAGTCTATGTTAACTAACTAAAGCAAACCTAAGGTGTCCTTTTACTGAACAACTTAAAGTAAGCAAGCATATGTGTTTATAGAAATAGTGCTTATAACGAGATGATGTAAAGATTTGCCAAGAAAATATTACGCAATTAAAAAAAAGACAAGACTGAGTCAGTCAGTTGTGTGGCTTTCCAGAAAAAAAATAATTATCCACTGAGGCTTAATATACATGGACATGTTAAAATAGTGGTCACAGTTTATCTTGCTAGAAAAGAAGAATGCCTGGGACATTGACCTGCACTGAGCAGTGGGACATCTCAGCAAATGTGCACAACCAGCTGGCACCTGCAGGTGTTCTTCCCCTTCCCCTTGGCATCCACCTGTACTTCTTCCCCTGCTGCTTCTGCTTGCTTCACTCTTGATGACAGAGAACATGTTTGACTTTTCAAGCCTAGTGTCCTTTCAATGAATCTGAGGGAGAACTTCTTCACAGGCTTTTTCTTATAACACATAACACTACTAGCTCCACTGATTTTTTAAAGGCAAAAAAAAATCATTTGAAACATCCATTAATGATCTTTGAGCCTTATGTGATGAATTCGTTCCTATGTAACAAGATAAGAGCAAGTAATTTTCAAGTTGTAGACTAATGGTCGCAGCTGCTTTTTTCAAGTATTTCCAGGGACTTTAGCACAGGGACTTTAATGACAGAGGGAAGGAAGAAAAACCTTAATTTTGCATGAAAACCCTGATCTTGCTGAGAAACTGCATCCATTGAGTATGGCAGTATGGAAGCTGTGACTTGGAGATTAAAGCTGGTCCTGTCCACTGAACAGGGCAAGCACTTTCCAAGTCAGTGACTATTTAGCACAGCAGGTATTGTTGCTGAAAAACATTGCAGTTCAAACTAATCTGTTTCAACCAAAGTTGCAGACTCAGTCTCTAATGCCACTATATAATTAATTATCTCTACCTTATCCACAATAGCATAAGAAATGCAAGGGAGACACCTTTAACTGAAACCATAGAGGAGCTAACGAAAAGGGGACTATTATTCTTTCATAGAGAATAATAAAGCCATTGCTAGTCCTTGTAGGAAATTTATTTCCACTAAAAAAGGCAGACTGAGGAACAGGAATAGATATAAAAAATGTTTAAAACAGCTGTTTTCTGAAAAACGTACAGTAAATGGTACAGTGTATACTTTTCCCATCTATCTAAGAAACATAACTAGGCATTTATCACAAATAATCCTTTGGGAAAAAAAATCCAACCCAAAAGCACCACCGAATTTTCCAAAGCATAAATAATCACTAAAAAATGTGAGATGGCGGTATGGTTTGTTGTGATGGAGGTCAGACATCAAACAACTTTTTTGATAGTAATCCTTAGAATATCACAAAATATCAAGAGCAACGAACATGAGTTGCTTCACTGGGGAACAGGAATAACAATGTGAAGAAGTCCAAAGAGGCAGTGTAGTTGATTACACCAGTGTGGTGTGTCTGATCTCAGAAGGGTTGCTTTCCCCCCGACTNAACAGACTGTCAGATCATGCTCAGTATTGAAGACTGGGAAAATGTATAACTGCAAACTCTTTGAATATTTACTTTTCTGCAAGAAAGATGTTCAGTTTGAATGGCCTAGATTAAATACATGAAATTTGTGAGTATATGAGAAAACAGCAGAGTAATGGATTTGCCAGGAAATATTTCTGCATCGATTGCAACAGTATTACTAATCCTGAATCAAACTAAATGTAAAGAACTGAATAAGTATTAGAGCTGTCCAATGAGATTTGATGAATGCACTATTCCATTAATTTTACCTTTTTTGTTGAATAAATTATTTGACAAATAATGGTAAAATTCATCAAATAAATTATCCAATGAATATATTTTTTAAGTAATCGGCTAGCTCTAATGAATATGCAGGCAGTTCCTTAATGAAAAGCATTACTCTACTCTTAGCCTGCTTTCATCACTCATATGCCATTTTTTTGTATTTTGCAACTACAATCTGTATATTTTATTCATTTACCCATTCATTTATACATGGAGAGTTCAAAATAGTATGGTTAATCAATCACTGCGATTCTTAGAATATTTTTGCTTTACAGTTGATTATTCATTATATTTATTACCTACAGGAATGCTTAATAAAAAGAACTTATCTTTTCTGAGGACATCTCTCCCAAGAACTATTCTTGGCTTGTATGTTCCAAGTCAAGTCACAAAAATTCTCTGAAAATTGCAAGTTCCATTTATAAGCCATTTTTGTTGCAAACACTACAATTACCAATTGTTTCAAGAAACTGGAGCTTGAAGCCAAGCCAGACACCTTCAAGGTCCCTGAAAACACACATTAGAGGAGTAAAACAAGGAAGAGCATACAGGAACCACCTCCTCACTGCACAGCACTAGGATGTTTGGATAAACGCCACAGGGAGGATTATTTGGATAATGTTCAATTCTGGAAACGTTCCAACCTCAAAGAGCAAGTCTGTATTTTGTTATTACAGAGGTGATCTCAGCAGATGATACTGATAGATTTATACTGTTAAACAGCAAATTGCACCTGTTAATGTTATAACATGTCACACTTCTGAGTCCTAGTTCTTCACAGAGGTATGCCAATTTATTGTGGTAGTGGCAGTGGGTACAATAGTCAAGACCGCATGACTCTGTCAATACTGCAAAGGTACAAATCTTGTTATCATGGGTGACTCTGAAGTTGCTGCACGAAGCTCAAGTGAATAGATTTAAAGGGAGAAGGTTGTGGGAGGAAGGTATATTAGAAGAGTTGCTTCTAGCTGCACTTGGAGTAGCAGAGATTCTCTTCCAATTTTTCCTTTTAATGGCCTGTAGACTTCCCTAAGTACAGGATTAATAGTTTTTGCTCAGCCCTTCCAAATGACATCATTTCTACTGCCAGCTGGACAGCTAGTATATAGCTGTCCCTCACAATAGGTACAAGTGGAGGGACTTACAGTGTGTCCACAGAACTTAAATGGTGAAGGTTCCAAAAATGTCACTGATGCAAAATAAAGACCTTATGTACATCTGCTCACACCCAGCAGAGAGTGGGCTGTTACACCAGAGGTGGGGAAGGTCATGTAGAAGTTCTCCACAATGGGAAGGAGTTTGTTCTTGGCTGATATTAAATGCTCATCAAAACTGCAGCCATATTACCCTGCAGACAAATGGTTATTACCATTCTACACACTTATTACAGGGCGATTATAAGAGTGTATTACAAAAGAAAAGAGAATGTTCTGGGGATTTTTCTTTTTTCATTTTCATACCTTTTATCTCTGGAGCTTATATTTGTCCATGCCTCAGTCAAGCACGGGTTGTAGTGTATGTGAATGTTTGTCCCTTAAAGCTTGTGATAAACTCACTTTTCTATTAAAAGTTTAAATACTTGTTCTAAATAATTTCGCCCTACTTGTATGCTTTGATCTAATCTAATGCATAGTTTTAGCTAAAATGGTTGTGGTTCCAAAGATTACAAGTATTAGGAGGAAAAAATAAGTTGTAGAAATTATCTTCAGCTTGCAGCTTGCTTTACAAAGGTTTAAAATGCCCTTCCTTACTAACTCCATTTTAAGAGTTGCTGACCCACTCCTTCTTATGTGCAGTCACCAAGCTAATAATAATAATAATAATAGTAGTTTTTAGATGGGATCAATAAGGCCATTGCTTTTCACTTAAGAATTCTAATAGAACCTTAATATTAATGAGGAAGCACCTTCAGAAGTAATGTTTCTGCTTAGGCAATCAGAGGAGAACTTAGTTTGTACTCCTGATAAATACTTGAGCTCCCTATGCTTCACTGTTACTGCAAATTTAAAGTCCAAGGATGTGTTTGAAATAATGTGCCCTGAGACAGAAAATCCATTGGTACAGAACCAGTTCTGTTCTTCATCATTTATGTCCTGTCTCAAAGGCATATTACAGTATAATCCAAACCACAAATCTCCTGAGTCCCCATTCACAGAAACTCAAAGCACCATTTGGGTTCATGGGCATTTGTCCTGACAATGTGATTAATGTTTTTATGCAAGAATCAGATTTGTGGTGAGCAGTTCTCCAGAGGTTTGGTATCCAAACTCTCCAGGCTATCTTGGAAAACCTGGAACTCAATGCTATTAGTAGACGAAGATCAAGATTAAAGGTAAACTTGAGGCTGCCCGATTTTGCAGCTTTCAGTATGAGGGTTATGGTGGCCTATCTGGTTATCCCAGAACAAAACCAACATTTCCTTTTCAAAGTCCTTAATTAGTAATTTTTTTTTTTAATTAATTAGCTGTTGACATAATGAAAATCTTGGAAAGAAATCGGCTTCTGTAATTGAAAGGACTTCTTAAGTGGCACTTCTTTGGAAAGTGTTTAATCTTTGTTATGGTAGTGCCCATGCAGTATGCTCAACAGGAAAACTGGACAATGGAAACAGAATTACTGCTACTGATGTGCCTTCCACAGAGCAGACATCTAACACCAGCAGCATCTTCTAGAGTCAGTGCATATTTTCATAAGATTTTCCACATTTTTGTTTGATAATAACCTGGAGAGAGTGCGAGCAAATTACCTAGCTCCCTGCACACTTCTTGCAGTTCAGGATTCATTTTGCTATCACTCCACCAAAAACATACTGTCCAAATGCTCAAAAAAATTCAGAGCAGACGAAGCAGCTTGTTGAAAGCAGGTTGTGTTTCCTCCCAGGTTTAGCACAGACAATAATAAAGGTATGTGAATACTTTGAAAACAATTTAGCACAAAATACTTCCATAACACACAAAAAATAGCAAAACAACCACAGGATCATTTGTTGTCCAGCTACAGCTCCTTTGTGTAGCTTCACTTGGGCAAGGAGTGCGAGAAAAAAAACAACCAAAGAACTGTCTGGCTGCTCTTCTCATCCATATGTAGGCTGCATTTGGTGCATGGGGCCCATATCAACTCCTGTCACCTCCCCTTTTTTGTATGATTTGCAGGTATTGTTGGAAGATCTGGAGTACTCAAAGATGGGCTAGAGGCCTCAGAACCCAGCCTGCAGAGTTTGCCTCTGCAGCCAGCTACGCTTATATCAAAGCCGTTTCAGACCTCTGCCCCTCTATTGTGTACCTAAAATCCTGCATCAGACACAGCTCAGCTGGAGACAAAAACAAGGTTACAGATGCATAAATTTGAGGTTTTTTGTATATTTTGATAATGCAGTTTTCCTGTGTTAACGGTGCAGTGATACATTGCTGCCCATAAATCTTCACCTGAGGGCAGATGAGGAACAGGAATGAGAGCAACAACAAAAAAATCCCAACCCTGCTGCCTTCATGGAAGAAAGAGATAAGGTCCAAAGACTCAATCGAAAATTGACAGCTTAAATGTAGAAATTGTAAGAATTCCTCCCCCCATGATTTTGTTTTACTGTAGTAACCTGTTGCTGTCAGGGACATCTGACCACAGCAGAATTGAGCCAAGGAAGGTTGGCTCAGACAGGGGGGGCATCACCCTGCAATTGCATCTGGTAGCTTGCTCCCAGCTTGTCCCCAGTCTACAGCAGGAATTTGGAGTGGAATTTGGCCAGAATTATACCTGATACGTTATTCAGCTTTGAAATGGCTACCACATTGAAATAAAACTCTTTTACTATCATCTTGTGTGTGTTAGGTACTGCCACTTCTTTTTTACAAGTCCTCACATTTACCACCAAATGGCTTAAAAAGCAACGAAGGGTTATAACTGACTTGACCATAGATGTCATGAAGCCTCACCATTGTATCTTCTTCTCCTGTTAGCTCCAGCTATTGCCAGATCACTGTCAGCCCAGTCATACACAATAATGCCCCATTACAGTTGGAATGGTTTGTTAAACTTTATAGCACTTAGAAATGCTCCCAAGGCACCAAAAATGTCTCAATTCAGAACTGAACATATAATACCTGCCAAATTTGCAGGTTTGAAACCACTTCCAATAAGAATTAAAAAGGCCCTCTTCACAGCTGAAATAGGGCTATCAATACTTGACTCGTCTGCCCGTGTGAAATAGCGGGTTCTTTTCTCTGACGTTGCAATTTAGTTTAAAATAGCTTTGATGATGACAGGGTACACACGAGTGATAAAACCATAAAGATGACAGTCTAATCTTACAAAGATGACCGATCACTGATAAGAGATTAAGTCATACAACATTTGAAAAACCAGATTATCTGTCTGCTAGGATAGTGTCTGTGTACACCTCCTGCTGAGCCATGCTGAGATGCCAACGATGTACAAAGATGCTTCTTCTTAAAAACCAGAAATGCTTCACAGAATTTCTCAAACTATTGGGATAAAAGCAAGCAAGCAAGCAAGAAAAAAGCTCTGATCTTATATTGAGCTTTTTTTTTGTCAAACATCTATTTTTCAGGCTAGTAAAGTATTTAGATGTACAGCATATAAATAATTTACAGACACTATAAAAAGGTCTAAATTAGCCAATTCTGCCCTATAATTAGCACTCACAGCTATGCAGGCAATGGGTGGGTGATTATTAAACACCTTTTATTATTGGTTTTATGTACTACAATAAAAAATGAAAATTATACTTACAAGAATTATTAGACATGCTGGTCCTATAAAACTCCATATAAAGTTATTCTTTGTGCTGAGCCAACATCTGAAAAGTAAACAGCAGAAAATGTCTTGAAATGTGCTACTGTGACTATTGCATCCTTATGTATGTTGATTTGGACACAGAAGCAGCTACTTACACTTCTGTGGTGCCATAGTACTTGTATCCCAGTGCTGCAGAGATTCCGACGACCACAGCTGGACTGACGTAGCCAAAGACATAGAAATTCTTGTGCAAGAAACCCTTGTTGTAGATGACTCCCACAACTATAAGGTAGAGGTGAATACCTTCAATGCACATCCATGCAAAAGCAGCTAGAAGGAAATAATGGAGTAATCCAGCAGTAATTGAACAGAAGAGCTAGAAATTCAATCAGAGAAAGCAAAAGTCATAATTCTATTGATATGTCTCTATTTATATAACATCATATGCACAACACCCTAGTGACTCTAAAGTGGTGGTCCAGCAGCCCAGATGTAATGTTGATTGACAAGAACTTGGCCCAAACCCATGAGCACACTTGTTCATTGGTATTTTCTATTGCAACTGATAAAATAAATAAACTACATTCAACTTTTAAAAATGGTGCAAATCTTCCCAGAAAAACTGTATAAATGAGTTACAGCTGAGTAGACTATATGCTTGTTTGATCTAGATAAAATTCAATCTCATGATTTTGGTAACAATGTAATTAGACATCACAAGGAATTATTTCCAAAATAACTCTTATTACCACAAAGTATTTGTAAGATCATTTTTCTCAAACAATCAATACTGGAGTGCTACCTTAGTGATAGCAGATCACATTTTTTCAAGTAATTTTAATTCCCATTCAGCTACTTAGTGTAGGGGTATTTTGATAATTTATGCAGAACTTAATTTCCTAAAACTAATCCGAGATGTAAAAATTAACAGCCCAACTTGTATGAAAAGCAACATCAAGACCTCACATGTAGAAAGGGAAGGGGTTCTCCAGTCAACAGCACAATATCTTAAATGCCACTTTGGGATTACAGCTCTGGCCTGACTTTTAGGGAAAACTGTTACCCAGAGAGCCACCGATGTGCCTTCGTACAGCATCCAAATGGATGTGAAAAGTGAAAACGCTGAGCACATTGAGACCACAGTCTCAGTTGAGGTGACAAAGTTTACATGAAACCCGTGGAGCAAAGTCAATATACAGCAGCTCAGATAGAGGCTCAGATGTGTCTTTAAACAACCATTTTACATTTCCTGTTACTAGACTGGGAAGTCAGTGTCACCAGAATATTCATACCGATACTATCAAATACTGGACATAGATGAGAGATTGTATCTTATACTGTATATTTACTTTACAACACAAAATCAAGACACAAGTGAAAACTACCCACCTTATTGTTGTTCATATTAATTCCAATCAGGAAAATAAGTTCTGCCAGGAAAAGGCTGCAGCAGAGGTTTTTGTGAATTGTTGTTCTAGTGCTTTGAATTTCGCTGAAGAACCAGAATGTAAAAATGCACATGGAGAGGCAAATCAACGAAATAATTATTCCTAGCTGAGTGATTCTTGTAAGAATGTTATAATTCGTAACACCCTGGGGGAAAATTATAATATAATATTTAAAAGAATAGCTTTGTACATCCTCAAGAAAGACCTCATTCTATAATACAGTTCTTTTCTTCTTTTCTACAAAATATTAATCAAAACTGTTTGTAGAGTTTCATTGCAAATGTACACTTTAGATAATCTAAAAAGTATTGGTTTTTTTTGTGAGAGATATAATTCTAGGGGAAATTAGAAATGAACTGTATATATTCCTGCTCTTGCATTTTCTGATATTTCTTAACAAAACTTTTTATTAGCATCAGTATTGCTTAATATGAATTTAAAAATCAGATCATTTTACTGAATGACATATACTGGCAGTAGAACATATATTAATATGACACACACATTTTCTAATATAAAAGGACTTATCACAGCAGTGACTTCGATAAGCAAAATTGAATAACCGTCTTACTGAATTTGCAACATGATCAAAACAAGACTCTGAAATAACAATCATTTCAAACAAATGCTATTCCAGGTATGTAGCATGAACATTCTCCAAAGAAACACTGGCTATTTTAATACTGGATGTGAATATTTTCTGTATAGGAATACAGTTACATTTGCTGCTTGGTATTTGCACAAAGAATTTCTGAAATACATGACTGTGCATTAGCATAAGGATGGTATTCAGCTGACCATAAAATGTATATAAGTATTTTTTTTTTCTAAATAAAGGACCAGAGATTATTCTCCTCCCAGCCTTCTTTTTCAAAATAAGTACCTGCAAAGGTTTTAAATTTGAACTGAAGACTTAGGATGCTATTTAGCAACCAGGAAATAGCCTCTATCAGCATGAAATTCACAGTGTGAGAGAACTGTCTCAATACAGTGTATTCATGCTAATATTCTGCTTGCTGTCAGCTCTGATACCTTATAAAGCTGCCTCCTGAGGCAGGACCTGAGCTCCTGCAGATCCCCACAAAGACTCCGGAAATCTATAGGGCCTCTTAATATAAGAAGGACATAAATTGAGTGGTCATTCTCACAGTTTTGTGCAGGTCATGAGCGTCCACATTTAATAGTCATAAACTTCAAATTGATTATGCTGTGGCAAACTCTCAGGAGAGAATTTAAAGCAGATTTTTAGACGTGAAGGATAGACAAATGGGTGGCAAAGTTTTGCGAGAGAGAAATTCAGGGCCATATGGTTGTTGACCACCAACGAATGCCAGTTAAATCCCACAGCAGTCTTAAAGTGGGATTTAAAATTAAAAGCAATGCACCAAAAATAAGCACAACAGACTGTGTATTTGGAACAAGATACTTTGCTGCATCACTGCTCTGTAATACTGCAGAAAGGACATAAGGAAATTCAAACACATATGGGAGGAATTTTGTTTGCTCTGTGCACAATAAATTGTGTGTTTGCTGAACAAAAACAAGGGACAACCTAAAGGGGGAAAAATACATAAGTTGCACTGAAATAAAAACATAAGGAATAAAGACAGGAGAAAGTATCAGGTAAAACACTAAATTAAAATAGGACTTACAACAGAGCCACCTGAGGACATCAAAACAGCAAAATGAGTGAGATGATTACATTTGCATGAGATATGAGTGGAGTTGGAATGCGTCAGCTCACAGCCTTCTGTAGCCCAGTTGCCGTTCATTGTCTCTGCTGAGTAGTTCCAAAATGCACATTTAATATATTTATCTGCAGTCTGGAACAGAAACAAGATGTTTTACTGATGGCAAAAGGCAGGATATTTCCTATCAAAAGACCTTTCTTTTGTTAGGCAGTGCAATTCATTAAAAATTGCTTGGTGCCATTGGAAGGCTGGGAAACAAAAAGCACATTCTGCAAGGCCTATTCCAAGCAATTAAAGCATGGCTGGGGATGGAAACATTTTATGCACACAGCTAACACCCCACCAGACATGTAGGCTAATCAGATTACTGAACCCTTCTGGCACTTGCAAAGGTGTTGGAATTTTCACCTGCTGAAAACACTGTTGTACATACCCCTGCACCTGCTGAACATGGACTGAACCCCAAGGTTACAGCCACATTGCTTGTCCTGCTCATAGTCCCTTCTAAATGACCGGTTCAAACACTGAGACTTATTCTGGTCATTTTACAAAGTAATCTGGGAGGAAGCCAGGGTTGTACCACACCTGCTGTATCAGGCGCGACAACAGCAATGAGTAAGAACCATTAGTATTGTTTACTCAGTCAGAACTTACTAACACTATCCAAAGATAAGGTTCCTGCTGTACTTCAGGCTATATAAATGTATGGAAATCTATATAAAGGTGATCTCTAGCTCAAAAATTAGAAGAAGCAAATTTAAATGCTGCATAACCAAGGTTAGCACTTGCTCCACTGCTCACTACCCTACAGAGTCATACTTTCTTGTTCTTTCTGATATGTCTTTGTGCCATGTGAGATGATTCTTCATGTAGAAGTGAAGTCAGCAAAATCTGTATATTCTGGAAATTAATGTATCAGTTTTAAATAAACGTGTTCAGATTTCAGAAATAGCAAAGTTGCAATACTATAGGTTCTGCTGTTACCTCCTAGCTGCAGGTAAAATTTTTGCATTAATTTTGAAGCATTTCTTCGCTTTTTTCAGTATGTGTGCTTAACCATCTGAGAAACTTTCAGAAAAAAACCCCCACCTAGATACAGAATGGTCAAGATCCTGGAATAGTCTCTGGTTCAGGGATCTACATTTTGTTCATACTACAACCCCAAAAAGCTGGCATTGTTGCCCTTGCTTTAGTCCCATTGCACTTTTCAGCTATATCATCTTTAGTCACATTTGGGATTGTCATTTATTTCTCTAATAAGATTAAACTCAAAACAGCAAACAACAGAATTATGTTTCAGTATATCATACATTGCAGGTACCGTTACATAAAATAATTAGCTATTGTTATTGCTGTTCTTTTTGAAGTTGATAAAAAAACACCCTTACCTTGGTATACTTTAAGGTAAATGTTATTTTCTCGAGCTCATAGAGTGTAGGTGGATTTGAGCTAATTGCAACAGCTATAACTGATGAGCTTACTGTCTGTCTCTGCTCTGAAGTATCTTTCGAGGAGTGGTTTTTAGGCGATGAAAGCAAAGAACCAATATTGCTATACCGCAGGAAGACAACTGCAACAGTGCCTATCAATCAAACAGACCATGTTTAGTGTGGGTTTTTTATAGAAGAACAAAATTGAAGACATTAAAGAAACAATAAACAATCAACATTATTACTGCTATTGCATAAAATATGCAAAACAGATGGAATCTTTGTGGAATACTTCTAAAAATGTTTTAGAGACAATGAAATATAGCTTTATTTAAAACAGTGTAACTGCCATTAGAAATAAAAATGTGTGTTCACATTGGAAATTCTAATTAGATATATGCATATATATTTTTTCTGGAGTAATATATACTTGCTGCTGTTCTGCAGTTGACTACATGTGTGGTGTCAGGTCTCAAACTGAAATGGCTCGGGCCTGAGGTAAATACTGGCCCTCTCTGAAGAACCTGGCTAGCTTTGACTTCCGTTACAGTGGAGCCAGGATGGAAGACAAATTTGGAAAAGAAAGCTAAAGGTATTTTAGAATGCAGAGTGCTGAAAAAAATCTCATTATTTTTCTTCCTGGTACCAAGATAAACCATATTTTCAGGTGGTGAGATTCAGATTGGCTGGGAGGCTAAGACTAAAAAAAAACAAACAAAAAAGAATAAAAAAATGTCTGCGTTTATTAGGTTAGGTGATTTAAGTCCACAGCTGTTCAAACACATTCCTGTATTTTTAGTAGTGACAGTAGTTGTAAGACATTTCTATAGTGCTCTGAGGTCCAAGCCAAGATCTTGAGCCTGCTAGTTTTGGTACTGAAGAATACATGATCTTGCCCCAGTGAGCTACTCTCTAAATAGAAAAGATGCAATGATTCTTGGAAGAGAATCATAGAATCATATAATTGTCTAGGTTGGAAGGAACCTCCAAGATCGTCTAGTCTAGTCTAGAAGTGACAGAGGGATCTGAAGGCACAATTCCAAGGTCACACAGCAGATCTATGGCTGAGAAAAGGATAAAACTCAGGTTTCTGCTACCAAGACCAGTGTTAAAACTCACTGGATACCCTTGTGCAATTAGTTATGTTAGAAATATCAGTCTTGAGACAATAAATAGGTAACACGATAAAAAAGGTTATTTGATTCCTCTGTAATTAGTTCAATCTTGGTAAACATTTGATTATTTACTAGTGAGTACAAGTTTGTCGAAAGTGTTCATTAGCCCACCTACTCTCTAACCTTTGTCTCTTACCATTAGGTTGAGATTCCTCTCTCTTCTTTGGAGAGATCTTTATGTAATCTTCTCCCATGCTTACATGAGGGTGAATATGTTTCATGTGGTGTGAATCAAAAGCAAAAACCTTGAGTGCTGCAAAAGAAGAAAAATACTGTACAAATCACAGCTCTATTACAGTCTACCATAATTTACAGTTAGGTTAATAAATGTGCTATTGGATTGCATAATTACCACAAATTTTAAGAATATATCATTATGCCAAATATTTCAAGAAAAATGCTATTAATATAGAATGCTTGCTTAAACCTGTATATTTTGTTATTTTCATGCATAGATTTTGCTCTTGTACTTTTTCTCTTTCCATGAAAAATATGGTCCTTTATTTACCTTGCATTAAATTAGGCACTGGGAAGAATAATGTAGGTTACTTTGGGAAGAGCTATTGCTTTATTAAAAACGCATTTCTGAAAGGGACCACAAATCACAATTACAAAAAGCAAAGCATAAAATTCTCTACTGAATGGTAACATTTGATAAAAGCCAATTTTTGAAAAGTATATATTTTATAGTTATCTACCCATGCTACCAAATGCACATTGCACCATGAAATAATGATGTGTCTTGTCAAAAAGCAAACAAACAAGCATCACCCCTCAGGACAAAAACTACATTAGAGGACATTGAGCTCTTTACTTGGTTCATTATAGTGCTGAGTTTCAATCACTCAGGATGGGGAAAAAAAAGTCAATCAGGACTTTTTTTTAAAAAAAATTCAAAACAACAACAAAAATCTAAAACTTGACTGATGGTGGAATATCACTAAGCTAGACCATCTGCATTGCTTATAGCAGAGCACACAAAAATAATATGAGCTATTCAATAGACCAGCTGTCAGAAAACGTTTGTCGGCACGTAAGAAATGATTTTCTGTGGCTGGAGTTTTGAAAAGCTTGTAGCTCAAGAGCTTGCACTATAAAAGCAGTGGAGAAAGAGGGGTAATGTTGTGGGTCTTGTCCCAAAATAGATGTGACGGGCACATATAACAGTTGTGGAAAATAGGTTCATGCCAAGATTCAGGAACAGGAAATTTTAGTGTTTGGGGCCAATTTGGAAAAGATCTCATAGAATTTCCTATTTTGGAACAAACCCAAAGCAAAAAATGATTGATCTTTCAACATGGAAATCCCTTCCCTTTGTCTTTATTAGTTTTTTTTTTGTTGTTGTTGCCTTAGTCCACTTGATGTTCACACTGCCACCAGAGGCTGCACCTGAATCCTCTCTTTCAACTGTCACAGCCTCAGTTCTACATCCTCAAGAACCTCTGTTCTCAGACAGGGTGGTGGGGAAAAAGGACTTTGTAGCCAGCTCCTGGCACCATTCTGGATCTGCTGCAGACCCAGAGGTGCTCTGCACTAACATAAATCTGCTTCTACAGAGTTTATGTCATGGAACAAGTCCCTCCCTATTTTTTCATCACTCTTGCTAGTTTAGCTTCAGAAAGGTGGGGGAAGAACAGGTGGTTTGCCCTGCCTCAGGACCAAAGAAGGAATCGTTTCCATCAAGTGATCTTATAAAACGGCAAATATGTAAGAGACACCAAAGGACTGTACTGAATCTAAAATATGACATCAGGTCATATATAGTTTGGGTACATTGAGAAAAATAAGAATGAAAGAGCAGCCATTGACAAAAGAATTGGCAGTACTTTGTTAGAGTAGGATTTTTAAAAGCAGCTGGTATTAGCTCAATTCTGCTTCCATTGAAGGAACAGTAAAGCTATTATTACCACAGGAAAATCAGCAGGAGTTGGTGTGAAGACACCAGGACACGGTGAAGGTAGGTACAAAAAGACACAGTTGAGAGTAACCAATTTTCCTCCACTGAAATTCTTTCACTGAAAATGAGAAATTTCCTTGAAAATAAAGCTATGCAATCCTATTCCAAATTAATTTGCAATACCTTCCCTGAGTCAAAAAGCTGTACAGAGCAAAAAGCTGTACAGAGCAAATCTAATTTTCATTCCACTGGTGTTTTTATGCATATAAGATGCATAGGATATTTCTGTGCATATAACGTGAATCCAGATTCTCTGTGACAGTGTAACTAAACAAGAGACTGAAAGAGGATCTGAAAGGACAACTTTCCACAGCCTCTCAAACTTTTTCTGGTCTTAAATGTTCAATGTTTGAAAATGATGATATCTACACTAAAAGTCAGGTGTTAGGTATGAAACTCATACAAATTAACACCTGTGTGTTTCACATAACACCATTTCTAATCTTCATAATTGTGCTGAAAAACTCCTCAGTGTAATTCACATCTAAAGTATACCTTAGATTAATTTTCTTTATCTTACCTGTGTCACTTGCATTAGCATCTAGCTGTGTTGTCTTTTTGAAGTTCTGCAACATGAGAAGTGTCCCTTGTTCTGCAGTATGCAGCAGCTTAGTCAGGCTCCGTCTTTGGTTATCTACAGGAAGAGCTTCCCACACTGTAATTTTGTCTTTTTGTAGAAAATTGTTCACAGTGTTGACGAAAACCTATAAATAAAATAGTATTTTCTAAGCAGAAGAGTCATATGGTACTTGTAAAATAGGAAAAACTACCACAACTTTAAGGCTTGATCCACTCACGTTAATGGTTGTATTACGAAGTGCTTCATTGTCAGAAACAGTGTAGTGCATGGGATGCACTGATGAATAAGATAGTGCTTCAACATATGAAATCACATCTACAGGTAAAAGTGGTCCCAAAGTATTCTTATTAATGTCTTGCAGCATCTCCAGGGGTGTTTTTAAATGACTAATCTGAAAAATACAAGAACTCACATGTTAATGAATCAGGTAAAGTCATATCTCTGCAAGTGAAAGTAAACCAAGTGCAAAATTATTTCTGTGAATTAATACACTGGCTTTTAAGATGCTTGTGCATAAAAAGAGGTACTAATTAAGTACTAGCACTAGGTTGACCTATAGAGTAATCCTGTTACACATATCTGGTATAACCATAGCAAGCTACTATGATTAAGAAAAAAAAAGTCCTGTACTAACATTACACTTTTTTTCTTCTTTCTTACTACTGCAGCTCAGTTTTATATATCCTGATGCTCAAAATGAACTAGTAAATACTCTGCAAAAAATAATTAAATGTCAGTGATACAGTTACTCTGCTGACTCTTTCCTGTTTAATTTTAGACGAAGAGGTGGGAGCAGATGGACAGTCTTACTATATCTCGTGGTTGTTTTTTTTCAAATGCAAATTGCAAATGTAGTGTAGTGAAACTGTACTGCCTGTGTCACCTTCACTGCTTCAGTTTATGAACCGCTAAATACATTTACATAAAACAATTAGTTGAAAAGTAATAGGCTAGAGAGGGTAAGATTAAGATTGCAAGTTTCAGTCTCATGGCTGAATAAGAAAAGAATTCTTACTTCACGATCCTGAAATCTAATGAGAGTTCATCAATCAAAGTCCTTCTTGACTTCGTAAGATCTATAGTCTCTGCAACTGAACAGCTTTTATGGGGCTTGTCTTTGACTGCAGCTGAATAGAACTAGAATGCAGGCTAAAAAATAGGGTAAAACCTGACACAGTGTTATTTACATGAATTTGGGGTATTTTGACTTAGGAATTTGATTTCATATTTAAAAAAATGATCTCACTCTAAGTTTCTGCTGTGGCATTTACCACGTCTTTGCATGTAAATGTGGTAAGCATGTATTTTATTTGATAGAATGTATTACACTGCAGGTTAACATAGAAAACATGTAAATACAATGTATATCTTATGATAAATAAATAAATAAATACTTTTAATATTTTTCTGAATCTTGTAACTTCACAACCTGATCAACACAAAATGCAAACCTATATGATTGCTTTTAATTATCTATGCTTATGATTAATTTATCCTTTCACATTAGACAAGACTTTAGCTGTATATTAATTAATAGTGAATGCACTGATATCTTTAAAATTTTCTTCTGCTTTCTCTGCTTCTGGTGAAAAAAATTCTTGAGCCCAGAATCTTTGATCCTATAAATTCTGTACCACTTTGCATACTATGTTTTGAGGAGTAAAAAACTAGCATACCAGGATGTTATTGCTCCATTTTCTATTTTGTCACTTGTTGACATTACTTTTCTAAGCTATCTTGCTGCCTTTCACTCTGAACAAGCAAATAATTGCACATCAGTAAATGCAGCAATGTGTAACTTCAGAAATTACGGAAACAGTTGAGTGATTACCATGCTTCTGAATTTTTCATGCATCATGACTCACTTTGCTGGAAACAGAACACACAGATTCCCAGCAAGTTATTATCATGATTTGAACATAGAACTCAGTTCAAATAATTTGAAATTATTAAAAAGACTTCTGTAAACATCCTTAAGTTCAATTGTATGCTTCAAGCATTTGTTAAAAGCTCCTTAAGAACTATTATAATTGAAATAACAGTTTCAAGCAGAAACAATTAGAGGATTTGGAAATTAATCTATAAACCAATGCTACTTACTCCAGCTAAAGTTCTGTTAATATGTTCAGTTATACATTCTTGGTATAACTCACACTTGGCCTTTGGATTTTCTGCAGAATTAAAAAGAAACTAATTATATATTGCAGTTTAATCAATACTCAATACATACTCATTGTAAGAGCTCTTGTCTAAGCAATTACCCACACCACCAACATTCTGAATTTATGCACATAAGATGCAGCACTTTGTTCTCAAAATTCAATTATTAGGCTTTATCTTGGCCAAAGTTACAGCACTGGACTCTGAACTTTTGTTTTACTCAGAGACTTTAGCCCCTTTCCTTGGGTCTTTCACAGATGAAGTCAAGAGATTGGTCAAATTTACAGAGAAGAGAAAGGTTCTGACAACTATAAAGAGATATCCATTATTTCAAATGGATTTAATCACACTGTTTAGCAAAAATACATTTATAAACCGATTCCATTCTCAGGAAATGTAGATGCCACTGCCTTGCCTCTTTTTAATGTCTCACTGATTAATCTAACTGAAGATAAAGAGGCACTGGTGAGTTTCTCAGAAGATGTAGCTCTGTAATAACACATAAACCTTTATAATATCATGTACCTTGGCAGGAAGTGCCATCATTTGGCTTAAACTGCAATTTTCCTGTGGATGGTTGATAACCTTCCTTACAGGAGCAGTTAAACCCTCCATCCACGTTTTCACATTTTGCATGATCTCCACAGGCAACAGTTCCTTCATTTCTGCACTCATCTACATCTGCAAATATCGTGAGAAATTGAATTTTTTGTTAAGTATTTACAGACTAACACCTTGCTGCTTTGTTGATAATAGCCCTGCACACTGCAAGCAATTTGATAATAAAATTTCATGGAATAAAAAAAAGCAAAAACTAAAAAGGCAAACTTAATGGCAAACCACCTGCCAATTATAATACTTAGGGATTACAAGGATAAATCATAATTGATCATATTTTTATACCACCACTTTTATTATCATATAATACTTCATTGTTCATGTTTTAAAACCATGAGTGTAAATATTAATTCTATCATAACAAAATGCTCGGCATGATGCAAATCATCTGAAATCCATTTTCCAGAGATTAGACTAAATAGATTTTCTCAGACTTATGATTCAAGTTAGAAAAGAGAAAGAAAACTGCAGCCTTTTCTTTGAAGTCATGGCTTTAAAAGATGCTACAAAAGATCACTCTATCCATCTCGTTAATCTAAGATTTAAGCTCTGTGCCCTTTAAAGTGCTTGGCATGTCTTTTTTTTTTTTTTTTTTTTTACTCCACATTTAAATCACATTTGCCTAAAATGGCTTTTGTGCTTCTAAATAATTTGCTATTAGGTAGACTGCTTCAGTAACTGGGTGGAGCACAGTCCAAGAGTAAATCCAATGAATTCCGGTAAGAGAATCTATGAATTGATCAATTTAGGAGAGCTGGGTACTAACTCTGTGGCTGGAGTGGGGTTTATTTTGCATTATTTGGTTGGCTGAGGATAAAGATTAAATAACTCAACAGAGAAAGTAAACTGGGAACAATACCAAATAAGTCTGAAGAATGGAGTAATGGACTATGAAGTGCTGTGAAGGGAAGGAAAAAAGTGAAAAGCTTTAGGACAGGTGTATCTGACTAAAAGAGTTGAAAAATGAAAATGTTATACATGAGCAGATTTAAAGGAATAGCTCGAGAAATGAAGTGAAGGAAAGCAAAGGTAGACAGGTGAAGAGATGAAACTAAACTAAGAACTGGCATGACACTGAACGTGGAAAAGAAATTGGTGAAAAAGGAGAACTGGTTGACCAACTAGTGGAGGAGAATCACTACATGAATTGATAGGAGGCCTTTGTGCAGCCAGATGGATATGAAGAACAGTCAGACAGAAAGCAGATATAGGGGGCTGTAAATATATGATTTCCATATAAGAACTATTTTTGCAGTCTTTATTTTGATACATGATTGTTGGTGGTTTTCAAAAGGAATGTAACAAAAATAAGCAATAATGTACACAAAAGGTGGTTGCAAGAGAAATGGAAATTATGGAAGAACAGAAAAATGTACTGCTTGTTTGTGGATATATATAGGGAATGCAGAAAGAGCTCTGAAGGATACCCGGGGAGGGGGTTACACACGCATTTATCTATTTGGACAACATTTTTGGTTACAAATGGCAAGAAGGGGTCCATAAATAATCAGATGAATGTTTGGTTTTGGGTTCTTTTGTTTTTATGTGGGGCAACTGTAAAATGCATTTGAACTTTTAATAGAGTATCAAAACAGTTTCTGAATTCACACACTTTTTGGTAGTTTGCACATAATTCCCCAGTTCCCTTTCTTCTGTCCACAGTCCTAGAAGTCTTCCTGGAATTCAAGAACATGGTTGAGTTCTCATTTTACTTTCACATCCCTATTTTCCTCATCGAGCAGTGGCTCTGATTTGCACCTAAAATGCTGTGTTTTAAGCCTGAGTTCAGAAGCTCCCATTGAAAAGCCTTTCAGACTTACACAAAGCACAGATAGGTAGGAGAGGTGGGGCTGGAAGTACATTTGCCTTCCACAGCACAACCACCTCTGCTCCTCAGAGAGGGCCACCAAGGAAGCTGTGTGTTTGAATGGGTTGGTGCAAGTAACAGGGTAAAGCACAGGGTTAAATTATAATTATCTGCATTTTCCGTATTTAATGCGCCAAGCTGCAAACATTTCTCTTTAATGAGCCAAGCTTTGAATTTTCTATATTTGTACAATTTCTGTGACCTCAGTATTCATAGTCATAGAGGTAACCATACTATACATCAATGAATCTGGCAAAAGTGAAGAAAAGGGGGGACAAAAGCATGATGTAGTGCTATACACAAGGCACCTTATAATTAAATACTGTCATTTAAAGACATAAGGCTGAAGTTCTTGCTCTTGGCATTTAAATAACTTCTAACACCAGTAAACTGTAAAGCTCTTTTTGAAACAAGTGGGTGCCTGTCACTGCCCTGTTGTATGACTCTGTGTAAAACAGACAACCTTTGAATGAATTGAAGTGGCAAGGGTGAAGACCATGACAATATCAGTTTGTATAACAAGAACACACATCAGCCTTGTACCAAAGATGTATTTGGCCTTGTCAGCTACATGGAAAAAGACATGTACGCCTTAACAAGATATTCAGCATGTAATGCACTGATAAAACATCAGCAATTGACAATAAGCTTTGCTAAAACATACAATGACTTATAAATAAATAAATATTTTAATACTTTCCAGACTACCATTTCTAAGTATCAGGTTTCCGTGAGACTTCCTGGTGTAAGTATTTAAAAATTACTATGATAATTTGCTTTCCATGGACCTAGTTTGATAAATCATTTATTTGTCATTATTGGGCATTCATACAAATTACCCTTCTTTTTGTAATTATATCAGATATTATATGTAATGGAGATTTTAATGAGAAGTCTGAATTATCCAAAACAGCAACAAAAACTCAAGCACAAAAGCACATCTCTGGCAACAGGGTGACTATTTAAAGTCTGATAGAGACACCCTGTCGAGTATATGCAAATAGACTTTCTGCAGTTGAGTTGCCCATATGGAATGAGTCCATATCACGCCTATCTAATTTACTGTTTCCTGGAGAAAAAAATCTCCTGGATGACAAAATTAAAAGGCAATATGCCTGATCTTGCAAGGTACTAATCAGCTTCGTATCCCTTTTGAATCAATGAGATTGTCAGGGGCAGCCAACAATTTGTGACAGTTGCAAGAATGCTGCTTTTAAGTTCCTGCTTTGAAATACTGCGTGCAGTAGCTGTAGGTTTTTGTTTCTTTATATTTTGTAGTTTTGCCTTTTTAACCGAGTATGCAGTTGTTGGACCACACACGGACAACAGCTTGCCAGTGCTTTCAGCAATCCAATTTTACTGAAGCTTTGGGGTGAGGATCTCAAACTGTCCTCCTTGATCTACTATGGGAGTGGGACTGGGATGCCAAGGCTTGCATGAGCAGTTTTCACAGACAACATTCCTGAGCAAAGGTTGAAGAACAACGGCTTTTTAAACAGAAGAGCGTTTGCCATAGCTCTGCAAAAAGCCCTGGCCTTTTAGTAAATATTCAAAACAAATCCTGGACTTGAACTTTGAAGCTTTTATAATAGCTCCGATCAGAAAAATAATATCACCAACACCACTTAGGCTAGTGTGAAAATAGATTTATAACCTTTTATTTTATTTCTGTGCTTTGTCACTCCTCATTTGCTGCAGCAGGCAAGGAAATTCCAATTAAATTAAAAGTACTGAGAACAGTTATTATGTTCAGTCTTGCCAATTACTGGATTGTACCTACATCGCTTTGATTCTTCACCAGTCAGTCAAGACAGCTTGATGTCTACATTATACTTTCTGCTTATTAGTAGCTTGCAAGTGATTGAAAAGTCCAATTGCAAAGGACTAGATGTTCCCTCCCTGTGTCTCCATACTGTGGAAGGCAGCAGCACACACAAAGTAGAAATGAAAAAGCCTATGAATGGCACAGGTAAAAGAAAAGTTAGCAATGTGGCATAATGCTATATCCCATCCACTGTACAACTTCCTTGTCACAGAAAAGTATGTGATGGAGAATGGGTGCCTTCCCAGCACTCTCAGAAAATACCTGAAGAAAACTAATAGCATGTTCCTGGAAAAGGCAGAGTGGCGCAGATGTCACTTTCATTTTACAGATGGCCATTTTCACGTTCTTACTCTGTTGACTGGGGTGAAAAAAGTAGGTTTATATTTCGCCTTTTTATCTGCAGCTGAGCATTCAATAAAATGTGAAGTCTAAGGAAAAAGCATTGCTTTTACACAGTAAATAGATTTTAATAGCTTACATTCAGGACAGCAGAAAAATACCATCTTCAGAAAAATCACATCTCTGCATTGTTCTTTTTTTCTTCTCCATTTCCTTTCTCCTTCACTTTTTCTCCCTCCCTATCCTCTAGTTCCTCCTCTATCTGCATGTTTTATTGTCATCTCTTCACCAACTCTGCCTGGATGATGTACTGCTGACCCTCAACTCAAAACTCAACATTCTGATTGGATTAAGGGTGAACTGACATTTCCCAAAGCAGGCGTTCCAAGTTTTCTTTTAGTCCACTACCTTGAAAGTTATAATCACTTTGTATTCAGAAGTTTAGTATAGCATCCAGAGAGGAGAGGAACACACATACATATATGTACATAGACTTTGAAATGGAGTCAAACGCACAGGGTGATGTACCACACTTGCTAGGTTTGATGACATAAACAAATAGGTTGCATAATGGCATATTCTTCAAAATTCAGCTATGGTATTTTTAAAGGTACTGCCATATATATTGTGCACATGTATTATAAAGAAAACTTAAGGCTTTGCAGAATCTGCAAGCATTTTGGGGCCCTATAAACTCGGGTAGGATACACACTTGATAGCTCTATTCTCCAACTTGTACTGAATAACTTGCACTGTATTTACAATGGCAACTTTGGTGTTTGCTTCAGCTGTATACAGTACATCCTGAATACACCACTGTCAGCTGCTTGTGTGTAAGTCATATCTACTACATATGATTCAGATATGCAGATCCACCCAATGCAGATCCATTGGGTACAAAATATCCTATGATGGTTTGCCTGACGGATAAAGTAGAAAATTAATTGTGGATCAAAAGGTTGTCTTTAGGACTCACTGCTTGGTAAAGGAATTGGTATACTTGTTTAATGAGAAAAGGTGCCCATAGGTAGTTCTTTATTTCTGTGAGTTTTGGAAGCTCTCAACTCCTCCCATATGGATTTGCAAATAGCAGAAGAAGAGTGGTAAACTAGCCCCTAGTAGAGGATGAAAAAAGATCAGTCTGCCCAGTAAAGTAAGGAGGGCATTAAAAATTATAAATTAGCAAGCTAATGGTAAAAAGCTAAAGTGACATGAGAACAATCAGAGAAATAACTTTGAAGACAAAACTTCTGAAGCTGAGGAAACGTCATAATATAAAAATCAAAGCCTGGACCAGAAACTGTGAGAATATTTACAGCTCAATGTGCTAACAGTCTCAGTCCCAGCTAATTTAAGAACGATTCATAGTGGCTGGATAAAGCAGAGCTCTTTTGGATGGATGTGAGCAATGAGCAAGAAATGTTGATTAGATCACTTTCTGGCTTAATATGCAGCCATTCTGCTGATATTAAGAGCAGTAAGAAGAGAGGTTGTCAGCACTCACAGGCCCACAGGAGACATATCTAGAATGAGACACAGTCAGCATAAAGGTGTAAAGGGCAATAGATTTATTTCTCATTTTCCCATTCCCTAAGGACTGTTGCAACATACAGATAAAATTATTAGGAGTTTGAAAAAAAGAGAAATAGTTACAGTTCTTCCATTCAAAGGAAATACTAAAGGATTGTGCAGTTTTTCAGAAATAATGTTTTTCCAGAGAACTTTTCCTCCCCTGTAATCTTGAACATATTCCATCCAACTGCTGCAGAAACAGAGGCTGATGGATCACACAAAAGATACTGATCTTACTCATTGCTTTTGATTGCACTTGAATAATTACATAAAATATCTCAACCAAAGCCACCAAACAAAAGATATTTGGAGCATATCAGGTCAAATGCATAGGGAATTTTATTGGTCTGGAGCGACCTGAACGCAGCCTACTTTGTCACTCTGCTTTGTTTTAAGAATATGACCGCCTTGCTCACAGATCAGTGAAATGGGGGCAAAATTGGGCGGACTGAGGATTTCTGTGTTATCTTAGCTATATACTTGTGATTTAAAACTGTGACATGTGGATTACAAATATTGCGAGCAGAGTCAAGATTGAAGCATTACTGAAAGTGATGGCAGCTGCTGAGTTATCAGTGAAAAGTGTCAGTTTGAACTGGAATATTAAGTCTCTAGTAGTCCAGATTGTGGGATTTTTATATCCAGGCACCGAACTTCACAAATCTGAAAGCATTTTGCTAGATTTCTATAATTAACAGAAGCAATAAGAGAAGAGTGACAATGTAAAGCTAGCTGGCAGACATTAATAACTTACCCACGCAGGAGGTTCCATCATTAGGTACAAAAGTTTGTTGACCGTTGCTGGATCTGAAACCAGGCGCGCACATGCAGAAATAACTTCCCACCGTGTTTGTGCAATTGGCATGCTCTCCACAAGGCTGAGTAGCATTTTCACATTCATTATCATCTGTCAAGACATAAATTATGGAGAAATATATTTGCATTTGCCGACTGAAGAGAACAGTAAAGTAAAAGTTTAATTTGGCCTCTAGTATGTAAGCTTTGAATGCTGAGCTGGCACTCTTGGTGTTTGTCTATGTAGTTTTCCCATTGCCAAGGATGTAATCAGGTGTTCAGCAGCACTCTTCTGCCCTCATCCTGTGTGAGTCAACAAATGAGAAAACCAGTGGGATACTGAAGTGAAAGGCTTAATTGGATATTCACTTGGAATAAAGGATTGAGACAAGTACACATTCTGCCGTAGTTGTATTTGATAACATTTTTGCTGCCCAAAAATCTGTAGGTAGAGAGTCACCCCAAGAATGTATCTGGGAATTGAGAATCATAGAAAACAGAGCTCAAAAGGATATAAAAAATTTGTCCACTTCATTTCCTAATAATATAGCTAAACTAACAGGTTTTTTTCTGGCCTGTTTTTGAGGACCTTCTGTGGTATTTCTCAGCAGTCCCAGACAAAAAATTTACAAAGTTTGTCCTACAAACTGATGTAAGTCTTCAAACTAATTGTTTTTTCTGTTATCCCAAAGATCTTAACAAACAGATGAACAAGATTCATGGTTTGATATTTATGTCTTAGCATTTGCTGTGCAAGTCATCATTTTTGTATTTGCAAAATTACATGATCTATTTTACAGGGCTAATCCATGCCCCCAGTCATGAATGAAAAGGGAACTATATACACAAGTTTTAAGACTACTTCCTCAAATAAAATCATAAACTCATGCTTTGAACTGCATTGTTGATCTTTCACAATGACTCAATAAAATCGTTTCCTCTCCAGAATCTTCCAAGGTCCCTATTCTCTGCTAAATAATTTTCAGACCAAGCAGAGTCCAAAAGCTTCCTTATCCAAACAGTATTTATGAAACAGATTAATTCACAATATTCCATCCTTCCAAATAGCCCCTTTTTCCTGAAGCACCCCAAAACTCTGAAACAAACGAATCAATTAAATTCTCTCAAAGAAGATGACACTCTGAGTGGAGTTCTCTATTTTCTACGTGGTGAGAACGGAAAAGAGTTAAAGGCTTCCTGAAGTCTACTGGGAGTTTGTTCCTGTTCTCAAGCAAGAGGTACTCATAACATGATGAATGACAGGAAAGAATTCTAACAGGGAGAGAAATAACAATTTATTGCAGAAGAGGAACGATTAAGGAGCATGACAGGGAGAAGAAATATGATTTCAGAAAAGACGCCCAGGGATGAGTTTCAGAAAGGTGCTTCTGCTTCCTGATGGTCAGTGTTCTCATAAGGTGTTTACAGAGATAGGTTACAGATAAGTAAAGTGCCATGTAAGCTAGGGACTTGGCAAGATTAAAGTACACCAAGTGCTGTAAAGCGTCGCAGGAATATATTTCTGCAATATAACTTAGTGTCAACCCCTAGAATAACATTGGAAAAGGATATTTTTCAGATTTGAAGTCTGACGTGATTTTCAATGTTACACAGTTGACTCACAGATGCAAATATCAATTCAGAACTGCAGCTTTCATCAGGGGAATTTTGGCCAACAGTATTAAATGGATTATGCTCATTATAACTAAAATGGAATGTAATTTCATGAAGAATACAAGTATAAAAGCACTTTGCCAACATATGTCAACAATATCTGTTCTACAGCTTTGGTATTCATGAGAATATAGCAGAGGTGTGCGATTTGGATCTCTCTTAAAGAATGCCAAATTAAACCCAAACTAGTTTAAATGAAATTATACTAGGGAGGAATAAATGCAATGTTAATCCAAATTCAAAAACTAAACATGAGAATATGAAAAAAAATCAGATTGGCACATGGAATTGCTGAGACCAGGCCTGAGAACACTTCACAAATCTCAGTAGCAACATCCACTTGTTTGAATGTAATTTCTGTATGTCTCTGCTTGGCTATTTTACAATGCCAGTTTGCTCCCAGAGCCTGGTATGTCATGACCAAAAGAAGTGGACTACCCTATTTCAGCTGCCAGGTTAACTGGGTTTTGGGAAAGTATTATAGATCCTAGAAAACAATGTGTTGAGTACTCATAGGATAGTAGTCATGAAAGATGAGAAGTAGAAGGGCACTGATAACTGCAGGACTTCATTCAAAGCAGAGAAATAACAGAGCTGATAAGAGAAAAAAGCTATGGGCTACATACAAGAACTTTTTTTTTGGATTTGTTTTCTAGGAGCTCAGCTATAGTCTTACAAATCCAGCACTACTAACTTTTTCAGGTGGTCCAAACAGTTTATAAGCAATATTAAAATGACTCACACAGTTGTCACCAACACATCTTTTAGAATTATGCCTAATTAACTCTACTGGGTTATTGGTATTTTTTCTCAATATTTAGGATATCTGTAAGGGGTTTATTGGTGACAATACTGCTTTGGAAAGTTTCCCTATTGAGAGAATGTTTTTTGATAATTTGAGAAACCTTTAGAATATCGAAGAAGAATAGCAGCAACTTACATTGCACACTCAAGAATAGATATTTTAAAGAGTTAAGTTCACAAGGAGATTTCTTTTCACTATGCCCATGGTTTAATGTAATACTGATCAGACCATGCTGGGGGATAATTTACTGGACTGCATCCTGCTTCCATTGAAATATGGAAATTAATGGCATAAAAGTCACTGACGTAAGTAGGCCAAGGGTGGTACTCACTATGGAAAAGTACTAGGTTAATGAGAAAGGCAAGCAAGGAAGAAGTTTTCAAGAAACAAGGAGTTTAATGTGCAGGTTGACTAGATGTATTTAAATAATCTGGCTAATTTCATACAAAATATTTTACAAGATCAAAAATGGTAGCAAAAATACTTTTTAGTTTTCTGTATAACCAATTTGATTTTTTTTCTTTAGACAGCAGTTCAATGTGAATCTCAGGGGTTTAAAGTAATTTCCCAAATTTTACATGGTTTATAATATTATTTCACTTGTGATTTAAAAGACATGAGGAAAAATATAACAGAATTTATAGAAGGAAAAATATATCAATTTGGGGTTTTTTTTGCGTATTGGTGGTTTTTTTTTTACTGTTTAAGGATTTTTTTTGTCTATACAGAAAATATACTTTAAATGACTACAGGTGTACCTTATTTAATTATATCACATGCATTCATTGCTGGCACAGATACCTATTGGACACTACAGGCAGTATTTCAGGGATGCACATTCCTTTAAAGATTTTTTTCTTTTTATTTCCAGTAACCGATGAAAAAATTGGATACTTTTAGAAACAACATTGGCCAAATGACAAGTTTAATTATTGTAGCTAAGTGGTGATAATGCATTCAGGTCTGTCTGATACACATACACAACACATTTGCTGAATAGCTGAACTCTCTTGAGAAGTAAGGCTTTTGGGAGCGTGTGGTGAAGAAGCAGGTTGGGTATTTTTGTTTTGGATTTTTGTTGTTGTTTTTTTACATGGCAGACCTGTGCTATTTGTGATCTTTTAATGATAAGATCTCGGACCAGTCCAATGTGAGGAAGGTTATTAATAGTTTCCTAGGAAATTTGTGTCAAATAACAAAAATGTATGGATGCAGGAATGTTTATGTATGTGCACCTGTATTGGAAGGATGCTTACATGACAGAGGTGTAAAATAAAACTGACTCTCCATTTTAACTTTAAAAATTAAGGTACTATGTATTTTACTGTCCATAAATGCAATTATGGTCAGAGGGAATGTGCTACTAGCTGCATATAAAAATTTCTCTATTAGTCTCTTGAAAATGCATAAGTATCTTCAAAAACAAGAAAAAAAGTCTGAAAAGCTGATATACCCCTTTCAAACTCGATTTTAATTGAGGATGGTAATTCTGTATTAAAACTGTATGCGTTCATTATTATGAGAAGACCATTAATTAAGCATTGGGTAGCCCCACTCAGATATTTTGCTGTAGATGGAAGCCTTCCCCTGTCACAAATGGCTATGAATTGGATTGACAATCACTCTCTTACATCAGGTAACATTGTTCATTGTTAGGTAAAATATATGCAAATTTTGTTTAGCATTGATATAATACATGTTTTTGTATAAAGAGCATTCAATTATTTCAGAAATTTTAAAATATATGACATATGAAAAGGAAGAACAATTTGTGGATTTCAGGGCCATGATGCCTTTGGAAGCTAGAGCAATCTGGTAAGATTTTAGGAAAAAACCATCATGTTGTATCATATTCCATATACTTTCTAAAGTGCAATTTTCACCCTGTCATTTATTCTATTTTAATTCCGGGGGTTATGAAGTTATAATCTACAATAGGAAAATGCCAGGGCAAATAGAGCTACAAAATGAAATAATTTGTTACTATTGTGACAAGCATGAGAAAATGCTTTGAATTATCAATTTTAGATATAAGATTTTTGTAATAATGTTTACATATTTTACATTAAAAATATCATGAGGGAAAGCCTTATGGCAGATGATTTATCAAAACAGCTTTGAAGGGTTTCCATTGCACTGAGCAAATCCCCGTGATAGACCTGATAATATGATGACATACAATATGAGGAGTTAGCTTTGGGGTGAAACTTGTTGTATTGATCCAGAATCACACAGAAGTTTGGTTGATTATTTTTTTCTTCCATTTTTGTAAATTTTGAAGTGAACTTTTCTCTGTTCACTTCAAGTAACAAACAAGTTTGAAACGGCCCAAGTTAAACAGAGTGATTTGTGCCTATTTAGTCCCCACCAATCCATGCGAAATGAGATTTTTGTAGAAGTGAAACTATGTGTTATATAACATATTTTGGGCTCCCTGACCTGATATCAGTCAGGCCAGTGGCCTTTATTAATTAGTAAGTGACCTGATAGGAAAGTTAGCAATGCTGAACTTCAAGTTTGGTCACTGGTGATAGCCAGCCAGACGACTCCCGTGGTGGGATGACCCATGGCTGAAGGAGCTTGCTACCTGGGATCCCACCACATAGAAAGCCTGCCCTGGAGCTGCACAGCCTGTAGCCTCTACCCTTGACTTCCATGCTCCTGGCTCTTCTCTGGAAGAGCTGAAATTCCCAAAGTCTTGGATCAAAATCTGCTTGTTAGGCCTTCGTCTCCCAAAGCTTTCTACTGGGTCCTTGCTACAGGCAAAGCACTTGAGGCTCTTGTTCCTCTACTTCTTTTGCAGGGACCATAGTCCTGGTTCCCCACACAGGATAATCTATGCTGTGGCCAGGTTGCTTTGTGGGATCTGACTTGGACTAGCCAGTTTGGCTAGCCAGAGAAGCAACAGGCTTCCCAGAAAGGCAAAATCTCATTGTTACAGGTGAATGCTTTTGACACCTCAACATACCAGAGAAGGATTTTAATGAATTAGGAACTCCTGACTCGAGCTTGAGTTTGATAACCTGAGTTTTCACAAAGCCATACCTGAACAAACACAGGCATGATGGTGTAATTTCCTTAAGTTTAATGAATGCTTGGTGTTACTAAGTTCCACAAGCCTCTCATACTGAGGTTGTTACTGTACACTGCAATACATTCACATTCTATTCAGTGCATTCCCCTGATGACATAAAAAGCAGCAATTAAACAATCAACAGTTAATTTTGCCCCAATCCAGACCTTTTGAAGCCAAGGTTAGAAGCCTCTGGGGCATATTCATCTATCAAGAACAGCAGTGGCAGCACAGGGCTGGGGACCAGTATTGGACACAGTAGTCTGAAAAGTGGACAGCACCGGGTAGGCAGGAAATGCAGCCAGGGCGGCTGGGGAATACACTGATTCATTGCATCCGGCTGTTCTCTTTCTACAGCAGCCTCCACTGCCAAAGCTGCTATGGAGCCCCTGGGGGAAACTAAAACTACCCTTCCCTACTGTAACCCTCATGGGAGAACAGTACTTGAAGTGCCTCACTTAACCCCTCAAAAGCAAGGAAATGAAAGGCTTCCTGTAAAACAAATTCCAGTGCTACTCACCCTGCTGTGCTTAGCTTGTCTAGAGGTCTCAGAACAGTGGGTGATCTTACATACATTACTTCTGTGCTGCAGGACTGTGTGTCTACCGCCATCACAGCCTGAGTTAAGAACAGCGTTACCATTAACAACCTTGCCTTTCTTTGCTTGTGATGTGTTTCCATTAATGGTAATTTAACACAATTTGTTTATGATTCTCCAAAGATTCAGCATTCAAGTTTGGTCTAAATCAGCATGAAAGAGCAGATGCTTAGAAAAACCACTTGAGACTGCAGAACTGGGCTGGAAATCTCATTTAAATATGAATTACTTTCATAATGGGCCCGATTCATCTTTGTCCTACACTGGGGCAGGGGACCATGCAGTTGCTGCATAGAAAATCTTGCCACTGCAAGCTCTGTCTTGCTAAAATTTCATAACTCTCTACCTCCTTGCAATAGCTTTTCACAATGCCTTCTTGGGATGTTTTTATAGCTTGCCAGGAGTTTTTAACTGGTTTGGACTTGATGGCTCTGCAGCTAGCTGGACTCCTAAAAGTTCTTGGTTCAACAAACAAATATTTTTCTCTTGCATTCTTCACAGGCTATGGGTACACACAGAGATGATTTTAAATCAGCAGTTCTTTCATGTCTGGCTTAGCTAAAGGGCATCACAACAAAAAATTCCTTTAGTCCCAGCTTAAGGAACAGGGCAAAACAGTCTAAAAGAAGAAGGAAAGACACATTCTATGTACTCAAAACACACTCAGGTTGAGTTTCTCAGAACCTACAGAGAATGTTCAGAGCAGATAATATATTATCTAAACTGCTTCCCTCATCTCTTGCTGGTATTTTCAGACATTACAAATTAAACATGAAAAGCATTTATTATTGGGTAAGTGCCAGTGATGAAATTGTCATTTGTTTAGCCACACAGAACAACCTGCCTTTTCAACACTTGTGAAGTATCAAGAAAAGAAACTCTATAATTTGTGATCACTCATATGTGAAGAATAAGGGGGGTGTGTGTGTGTAATCTTTAAAAGTGCTAGTCCTTAACTGGAAACAAACCATTTATCCAGACAAGCATCTGCAGGAATTTGAGAATAAAAAGGAACAGGGTGCTCAAATCTGTGCAACAGAGGGAAAGAGGGAACGAATAGCTGTTGAGTGGCCTTGCCCAACCTTTTCCTCAGCACTGCCTCCCCTGCTTCTCTGGAGAGCAGGGGTCTGCACTGCAGGCAGCAACAACAGGCCCCACTGCTCACCCCACAGGAGACTTTAGAGCTGCACTGACCAGCAGAGATTCAGCAAGAAAGCTTCAGCACCATGCAGCTGCAAGTGAGGAGCTTCAGTTTGGGTGTCCAAACCCCAAACCACTTATTTATTGTCTGGCTGACACGCCTTCCCTGACCGGGAACCTGTGGGTGCTATAAAGATTCACCCCTTCTTTTGCAGGCAAAACTCAGAGCTGGTCAGGCATTCCCTGCTGATGTGGTGAATGGGGGACTCAGGGCAGCTGTCGGGTTGCAGGTAAAGAGCGCAACCCACATTACAGTTCAGTCACAAGGGACCAGGAGCTGCCACTCACTCTTTGGCGAAGCAGACCATGACCTCCTTGCACCTGGAGCACTTCAGGCTCCCCTTCTGCCTTCCTCCCAGGAATCTGGCATTAATTCACCAGCTGAGCACCTGGCTTGATAAACAGTTAAAATGCAAAGCTAAAGAAGGAGAGACTGTAGCAGAGTAATGTCAGAGACAGTAAAACGGAAAAAGAAAACAGCAGGATGGTGGTGGTCTGCTGGAGTTCTCAGACTTTGGAGCTGAGGAGTGACCACTGGATGAATTTTGTGGAAGACTGGATTGTAGAGTGAATAAGAGGGGATAAAACAATAATCCCATTTTCATTTCCAGTCACACGCGGCTCCTGGTTAGCCGTATTGTGAATTCAAACAACCCAAGGCTCCCCTCTGACAGGATGTGTATGAATGAAACAACACCACTCAAATCTAAACCTTTTGGTCCCAAGCAAGAGATAAGGCAGAAGTACAACAGCTTAGCAAAAGTTTGATTAAGGGGGCAGAACTTTCCCAAATTTCAAACCACAAAAAAAGAGAAAGATATTTATTCAGAGATCACAGCCAGGAAGTGCATCACCACTTTACAGCTTATATATGAAAACCACTGTGGCACCATCATGTTATGGGCAAGTAAGATGTGAAAAGGAGTTAAGTGAGAAACAACACAGCTTGAATGAGGCAGAGGAACATTGAGCATTATCCGATGAGCATTATCGAACTCACTACAAGCATGCAGCAAAGGCTGCATGAGGAAATAGGGCAGTTCTCTGTCAGGATATGGATTTATTCAGTCACACAGCACTAAGTCCTGGGATCTTGAACACCACGTAGCAACAGCAACACTACGTTCCCACCATGCGAGGGAGCTGGAAGGGCTGGAAGCACCAAGATACTTGCGCAGAATCACTACTGTGCTGCTCTGGGACCCCTCTGCAGAGCACAAAAGGCAGTTTCAAGTAATTAATGCCAGTGACACTGAGGCGTTTGAGTTCCATGGTACTGGATCCAGGCACAGACCTAGTTGTGTGTTAAAGGTACTTTTAACTGGAGTTAGTGGGGACTATTCACTGTCATTTGTTTGGGATGGTTCATGGTCTACGCTCAAGAGCCAGAAATTAAGATCCAGCTGCTGACTTCCTCCATGGAGTGGGCAGATGGGTGATCTAAATGCATGAACACATGAACCAAAGGGCAAGCTCAGGTACATCTCACTAATTTTGAGGTACCCTTTCCTTCAGCGATGACCTGCTCCATCGCTCCTTCTAGTGGAAGACTCTGAAACAACAGGACTATTTCTGCATTTAGTTCTGAGTGAACAGAAAAACAACATGCTGCTCCTGTTTGGTTTAAGCGTGTGAAAAGTCTGTTTCCATAACCGAACCTGACCTCAAACTCACTGAAGTCTAAGGAGTGACTCTCAATAACCTGCTTCTGTGCTTTTATAGAAGGTAAGGGGCAAAATCTGCCAAGAACAGAAGTCAAGAAAGAACTCCACGTTCTACTTCCTTTCCTTACCCCACAACACCGAATTACCAAGTTGCAACCTCAACACCCTGCTTCAAGTTTGCTACTCGAGGATTAGACAGAATGCAGTTGAGACACATCATCAGTTTCTTGGTTTGGCTGCTTCAAAAACACAGAATTAAACCAAGGTGAAGTGCCGCTGAATGGGAATATGCTGGTTTCAAACTGCCAGCAGTGTGCAGGTGTCAATGTTTTTTCTCAGTGCTGTCTGAAGAAGGGATTTAGAAGCTTTCATGTTATTAAATGACTTCATTCCAAATCCAGCTTTTGCTTTTGTTTTTAACTTGCTTGTTGTCACTGAAACTCATCCTTTAACTGAAAAGTAAAACCACACATGCACAATCACAATATTCTCCTTAAAGGATACAGCAGTCCCTTACAGAGAGGGATTTGCCAGTGGATGACTATCCCCCCCCATCAGAACTGAACAGGCAGCCCAAGTTGAAATTCTGTTTCAGCTCTGCAAATAGAACTGTATTTAAAAAGCAAAGCAAAACAAAACAAGGAACCCGAAGAAGCACCAAGCAACCTATAGCCACACAATATCTGCATTGTAATTTCTTGCACACTTCCTGTGCATTTTCCATTTACCATAATGCTGGCATAGAATTGGCACCACGAAAGTAGATGTATCAGAATGTGAGGCCGAAAATCCAATTACATTGTTTAACCCTTTCTTAAATTTATATAAGTGACATGATTTACTTATGCTGCATATACATATTCCCCCAATACTCCTGTAGCCACTATATAATCACATCCAGCAAAATAAAACTAAAAGTTGTTCAATTAACAATGCACCTAGTTTTTTGTTATTTCCAACATTAATTTCAGAAAACTCTATTTGCAGAACTTTCTGCACCAAAATACATAACTCTGTATGACACATTCTGTTTTTTGTCTAAATCCAAACTTTCTTTTGCATATTACAGTTGAATCTGCAAACTGTCTTTTTGTAGAGGAAATAGCTGTCCAGTAGGTGCAAAGAGATTGCACGCTACCGTGCACCAAATCTTGGGATCCATCTGAACTGTATCCAACAGATGTTAAATGCATCTGAAGAAGGGCATTACAACCATATCAGGACTACTCTGTCCACAACCAACCCCCAAAACAAGAAGGATGTCTCCTACAGCCATCAGTCAGAGGTCATGATCTCTCTGGCTTCTTCAACAACTCCCCATCTAATGGCAAGTGAAACACAAGACTGGAAGGCAAGATGAACATCAGTTCCTACGTCTCGCATTCCCAGACTACCTTCCTGGCTCTGGGGAGTTAAATTCTGTCATACTTTAGCAGCAAGGGAGAAGAAAAGCTGCACTCCACCAAAAAGGTTTTTGCTAAATCATGATATAATATAGTTCAAGAGCTCTATTAGGAAGTCTTTATTTGGGCAACAAGGATGACCAGGCTCAACAGTGTTTAACTAGAAGTGTCTTTTCATGCTTTTGATTCTACTACTTCAAAATAGGTGTTACATTATGAAGTGCAGATATCATTGTACCACATTATCGTCAATAAATTTTGCCCTTTGAAAATAATTTGCTGCAACATATCTTGAACAGTATTAAAAATATTTCTTGCATTTAGCTTCAAGATCTGTATTATGTTCCATTTTGAATGTAGAAAGCAGAATACAATAAAAAGATGTGGTAAAAATTGCTTTGAGAGAAGTAATAGCCCACATAACATGGAAGGCCATAAAACAGTGACTACAGGAGAAGCTTTTTTTTTTTTCCATCGTGGAACAGTATTCATTGATTTCTGAAACCACAGGCTAATTATGCTCTGAGTGGACAAAGTACTTTAAACAGTCTAGTCTGGGCATCAGAGACATCGAGTTCATGATGTACTTCTGTCAAATTCAAGTTACAGTACTCAAGACAAGAGTAGCTTGATGAAATTTGATTGCCAGTACTATTCAGGAGGTTGGATGAGGTGACCTAATGCTAGTCTATGAGATTCATGGACCTATATAGTTTTAAATTAATCTTAAGGTTAGGACATTAGCAGATATCACCAATGACACATTATAGACCTCTTTTTTCTTTTTTTTTTTTAAGTCAGTACTGTTTCATTCTTGTAGAAAATTACATGTAAACTAAGCACCTTTTACAGTGGCCCATATAGCTTTCTCGTGGCTTAGTGACTGTGTGTTTTTTGTATTAGGTCTATTGGTAAGCTATCCCATTTAAATGCTCTGGAATTCAATAGCTTCACTACTGGATAATAGACTAATTCACAAAAGGAAATAATTTCAATCTATAACTGAGAAAAGCCATTAATTACTGGAAAACATCCAGTCTCCAAACCTGAAGATATCAAATATGGTCTGGCAAGGAGGAGACAATTAGACTGAGGAATTCTACCCAGAGGGAAAACATGCCAGCATTACTTCAGCTAGACTAATGACTTCAACAATAACCAGTGAAGTATTTCCAGCTACTGTGAACGCTGTAAGTATTTAACTCCATGGTGAAAATCTCTTAACTACTGACAGTCAAATTCTTAGAGAATTATCCCAGTGGTTTATTTCTGATAACAAAAGTCACAATAAAAACATACAGAGTTTGGGTGTCTCCCCTTCCTTGCATCTCATATAGATTAAAGGTAAATATAATAATGCAAGTGGAATTAGAGGTTATAAAACTCAGAAGTTAGGTCTCTGGTACTGCTCAGGTTCAGTCAGAGGGTTGCAGATTTTTAGGTAATCACACTCATTTTCCCATGTAATCGCCAAATATCATCTTAGTGGAATTTGCTCATTTGAAAAATGATACAGCTCGTGGTCTCCTCATGCCAGATGGTCTTGATAGATCTTTCTAGACCTTTGTATCCAAGACATACATTCTGGAAAACTTTAGCTCCACATCAAATGGCAGAATGAGTTAACCCACTCAGGTTCCTGAATGAATTTTGAGTGTGAGGGGAGTATATAGCGTACTAATTCAGTCTAAAGTGACTTTTCTCTTGCTGACTATACCAGCAACTCTGCTCTTCAATAGTTATTACAAGCTAGGTTGAAATATTCAGTTTATTCATAATCACTATTGTCTACATAACTTTGTCATTTTCTAGTGAGAGTGTTTATTCTTCGATATAGGGGCTAAGGACTTTATTATCTGAAATATATGAAACACAGCAGTTCCATTGAAAACTTATCTGCAGTTTGGACAGAAGTAATACTTACAACAGGGAATAACATTAAAACATGGCACAAGTCAGAACTGAAAAACACTTTCAAGTTTGCCTACCGTAATACAACCTGCCACATAAAGTGTTATTATGTGCATTTTGTACCTGGGAGTACTGACAGGCAGGAGGATGTAGATGTGTTGTATAAATGCTGTGTGTCTTTCGGCAGGTGGAGATATGCCTGTAGGCCACAGTGGAGGGCTGTGCAAAGCTCAGAGGCAGGTCATACCGCAAGCAGTGATGCTATGTTAGTGCCACTCAGAGGCACTAGCCAGACTAATTAGCCCTTTAAACAGAGTCTCTATTAGCCTGGACATAGCGTTGTGCTGCAGAGCCACACTGCTTGCTATTGCTTGACTTGGTTGATCCAGTACTGCGCTGTGTCAGCTCAGCAGATACTTGGAGACAAAGTCCCAGTTACAAAACAGAGAAAACACTGCTGCTGCTGATTAAAGTGAGGGTTATAATTTACATACTAAGAAGGCAGAAGCCACAGAAAAAGAGGATTGTCATAAGGTACTGAAAAAAGGCACGTAAAGCATAATGGATTTCCACAAACTGCTACGCTGGGGATCTGCTGGAGACAGAAGCACTGCAGAAACCTTCACTAGGGCTTTTCTAAATGCTCCTCCACTACAAGTTCAGTTGAAAACACTGAAAACTTGTTTCTCAAGCAAATAAAAACAAAAACAGAATGCCACTTCCCTTCATTTATTGAAACAAACCTCTCAAATAAATACCTAAATCTAAGCTCAAGCAAATATAATCAAGATAAACATCTTGATTATCAAATAAACTGAACTTGCTGAAGCATTGGGTAGATCTGTACTGCACATTAAGCATCCCTGGAAAGTGGGTCATTTATTAGATATGTGGATAAGAGCCGCAAGGTTGTGGGTTATTTTTTAATTTTTAAATTTTTTTTAAGTTTTTCAGTGAGGAAACCAGAGACTTACTTTATTTTTAATCCAGGGAAACTATTACATCCTCTATCAAATGTTTTGTTCATTAAAAAACGTCATTGCCCTTTGTCCTCTGAACCCATCTCTGGATGTATCAGCACAGGGAGTCCTATAGGATATCCTTAGTTTTTCTCCAGAAGTCCCAGTTCAACCAAGATACTGAGGTTGTTGGGAAGAGTTCTCTTCTTGCAAGCTTTATGCTATAGTAAGCATTAAATATTTGTTTATTCAGTCAAGTAAAGCAGGTTTACATTTCAAATCTAAATACAGGCTAGGCACAGAGAAAAATGGAGTTCAAAAGACGTCTATTTTCAAATGGTCAAGCTGTTAAGTATGAAAATACTGGATTAGAGTTTAAATTCTTACTCCAGCTGCCTTGGCTCCAGATCAGGCACCATACAGTCAGTCTCTAGGATCTCCTCCGGAGACCCACTGAAAGATCTGGGATACGTGACAGCTGGAGCAAGCAAAAAAGGCACATTTGGGATAGTACAGCAGCACACACTGTTGCAAAAAAGGGTAATGACATGCTTTGGATTGGCTGACTATGGTTTAGAGGAAGGCTTTACCAGTCATCCAATGTACCCAGGAATTTGAGTAAGGAAAGGGTATCCCTTGACCCCTGACTGGTGACATCCATGTTACATCTGTTAGAAGCAAGCAGTAAGGTCACTCTGCGAGTTAAGGGCCAGGAATAGAAGGAAAAATTGTTTTCAAGCCAGGCCCACTTTTAGGCCATTAAACTGCAAGATAATGATGGGTTTCTTGAGGAGCAGAAAATTTCTTTAGAACTTAATTTGGTGCCTGTTTTAGCCAAAGGCTGCACTGTTGTGTTATTTTATGTTTAAACATACCCTACACTCTGACAAGCCACTGAAGTCTGTAAAGTCTTCTCATCTTTATTGCAGACAGTACTTTGATCTCAATGCCAGAAAAGGTCAACACAAGAACTTCAGAATTATACTTGTTTACATCCAAAATACAATACAAATAAGTGAATGTGGCAAGGACATCCCAGGCAGATTAAATGAGGCTGTATTTTCATAGTTCTTAAAATGTTTTTGTTTTTGCCAGCCATTGTGTGAGCGATGTCATCGTCAAATCCAACAAAATTCGCTTATTGAAGCGCTTTCCCCCTCAAAATGTTTCATCAATCATAGCCCAGAAGGGCTCTGTCATAGGATAATTGCAACTTGGCGTATCAACAAAGAGCATCCAAACGTCCTCAGCTTCCTTATCTATACAATGGGTAGGGATGACAGCCATTTTATTAGCTGAGATATTGTTACCCCCATCAGATAAAATAGTGTGTTTTGTTGCTTTGATGTTTTCTGTCACCATAGCAGAGCTGTCTTTTTCAACTGCATGTTTAAAGAACAACTGCGGTGGCAGCTTATGTTCCTTCACAATAACACTGCCTACAAACATCTCACAGAAAAAGGCAAGCAGTGTACTAATTACACTTTATCAGAAAGAGGTGGGAAAAGCAAACGGAGTTTCTGCTGCAGTAATTTCTAGTCAAGACATAGTTGTGGAGTCTCTTCTCAATTCGTTTTCTTGAAGAAGAAAAAGATCACCAGACAGTAAATTCCCTCTGAATGGGCAGCCAATTGAGATTCCACCCAAAAATTATTTCAACCATCCCCATTCTCCTGCCTCCACATACAGTATTACTAATGTACAGAATATTTAGTGGATTAAAATAACATTTGGGGTAACTGCTTATATTTAATGCTTCCTCACAATAACTACAACTATTACAGCACTCAGAAATATGTATCTTACTTCCACATGCTTGGTTAAACCATGCAGACTTTGAAGGCTAACAAAAAATCTATCATGCAGAGCAATATGCAAACCCATTTAATTTTCTATTTAAATCCTTCCTGACAGAGTAGACTTTTCTTGAATTTCCAAACAGCAAGCCTGTTAACCAAACTCTAAAGGTGGAAAAGTCTGCTTGTCGACACCGGGCTTATCTCACTGTACTATCACTTGGGCAATAATTATATGAAGTGCTGTAGACACAATTTAATAATTCAACATTTGCCAGCTGCTACTGAAGACTTCCCATCTATACTAAGCACAGGGAAGGGCTGTGGACTCTCCAAAGGACTGCATGACAAGTACTGTCCACATCTTTTATGTCAGCGGGGCTGTAGCATACCAATTTCTGCTGAGGGATGTTGTTGGGATGATAATGGGAACAGCACAATTAGAAGTCATCAGCCCAACAGGAAATCTCATCTTTAGTGGCTACTCAGGACAAGATTGCCCCTGATAATAAAGGGTAAAAAGTGGCAAGTGTAAAGTGTTCTAGCAAATACAGGCATCTATGTTGACTTTCATAGTTACACACAATATATCTCTAGAGACTTGAGATGCCTTTCAATTGGTGCTAAATCCAAGAGACCTAACGTAACAACACTCCTCCTCCCCAAGTAATTCCCAGATAAAAGAGGTGGTTTCTGCTACATTTTTCCAGCTCTATCTTTTTCTTTCTTCTCCTGAAGGGAAGATCCTGCTCCCTCCTTTACACAGTAGTATCCTTCCCTGATTTTTCCACCTCCATCCATGCTCCTGAAGCCACCTACACAATTTAAGGTTGTGAACTGGATGCACCCTTAGAGAGTTGACCTTGAGAGACTTAACAGGTTTCATTTTCATTTATTGACTTTCCTATAGACTGGGTGAAAGTCTGGGGAATTACTTAACCTGCCTTTGTCTCAGTCCCCATCTACAAAATCCTTTCTTCTACCTTGTCTGTTTTAATTTAAACAAAACTGATCCAAACTCCTAAAGATCACAAGTGCTTTGGTAGCAGTATTAACTCCTTTGGCACCTTGATCTGGTTTGCTTAAGTGTCCACCAAATAATGAATCTTAAGAAATAAAACAAACTGAAACTTCCTTTCAGGCACTGCTCTCCAGAACGTTTTTACTTTGGGTGAAGGATAGTGCAAGAAAGGTACTTTATAGTCACACTAACACGCTAAGCTAAAAAGGTAATTCTGTCATGGATTCAAGTGGTGGGGAGTTTTAACCTTGAATATGCTTTTGGTATTGTGGGGAAGTTACATGTTTCATGCACTTGTTTCTAAGCCCTGTGGTGTTTGTTCCCCTTGGTAGTCACTGAGGATGGTCTGGAAGCAGAGAGGGGAGGTGCTCCAGCCCGGTCAATGGATAACCTCCTCTCGGTAACTGGGTAACACACATCTCTCAAGCAGACCAGACCCTTCACTACAGAAGAGTGTCTTTTGTGGAAAAAAATTATCCAGCATGGAATTTAAGTTAAAAATCAGAGCTGAAAAAAGAAGCTTGTGATAGTCTATTTCAAGCATCTATTTTTAAGCATCAATAGGCAACTCAAGGCTATAGTGCTTAGTGCTTTAGAAATGCCTTCAGTATATGAAACCATTACTTTTACAATATTCAATGTTTTTTACTTAAAGCTTTAACTCCTGAACTCACATTAACAGCTCTAATACTCAAAAGCTTATACAAGACAAAACAAAACCCTAGTATCAAGCTCCTAGCAACAGAAGACATCTAAAAAAATAAAAAAATCACATATTTCTATATTCCCAGTTCCCTTATTTGCTAGGTACATGTATACATAAGATCCGATTTACAGATACATAACTCGGCAACAAAGCTTCTTCAAATCCAGCAGTCCTTCTACTTCTCTTATGAAATTCTTTGGTTTTTCCAATCCCTGGGCACACAACATATAAGACCTCTTGAAAATTAATAAAATATTAATAATTACATGATTGTGCTACCCTATTTTGTTGATGTATTTAAAAAATCCTCCTCACAAGAATTTGACAGATGACAAACTAACAATAAGGAGAATAAAGACTAGCAAATTGTTACTGTGAAAGTTAAGGGCAGAGAATTACTCCTTTAATTACCTATACGTGGCTCTTCAAACAGCAGCTAGTGTCATGCTTCAGACTTACAGCTCTAACACCTATTGACAGGCTTAGCTCAGGCCTGCCTACCCACTTCATAGAGACAATAACTATGTAAGAGTCCCACCTTGCTGTCTGCATTTAAAAACATGGAAGCACTTACCCTTGCCTGCTTTTTCCCTCACTTCTGCTACTCATTGCCATGACGCCTACCTATATCCTGAAGCAGACTGTCAGTAAAAATTTCAGTGCTGTTTCCACCTCCTTCCCTTTTAATAGCTAGTTCAAGAAAGAGGTAGAAAATTGGCATTTGGAGTATTGGGGCCCAGGAAGCTACTCAGCTGCAATTGAAATCTGGTGTGTGTCAGGTGTGACGAGTTCTGGAAAAAAATTAGAAACTTCCACAAACTTCAACTGCCGGAATCACAGCACAGTGATGAAAGGGGCTCTTCAACAAACAGAGTGCTCCTTGGTCACTTATAAAGGATTATTCAATTATCTAATAATTAAATCTTTAGATAATGAAATATTTTTTAAAAGGAGGAGGGGAAAAACCATCAAGAAGGACTTTGCTTGAGCAGATGTAAAACTGACACATCTGCCTCCCTCGGTACTAGCAAATTGGCTCTTTCAATATGTTTCATTTGTTCTCCTGCCAATTGCTGATCTCATGTCAATTTACTCTCAAACTTGGAAGAAAATTAAATGGTTTGATGACATATTGGTTTCTGTATTTTATCTTTGAAATGCAAAATATATATTTCAATGATCTTAGAAATGTTTCACATCTTTGAAATCTTTGCAATTGTAAGATGCTGGGCTTGATCCCCATCTGGAACATAAGGGCATAACTCCATCTAACTAAATTAAGCTAGGCAGTTTATCACAGCTGGTGATCTTGTCCATAGTTTTTCCACAGATTAACACAGAACATGTCATACACTTATTTAGAAATATGCAGTGTGAAAGCAGGTGACTCCCTGTATGCTTTAGGCATGCTTGAAAATACCCATACTTGATGATTGCCTAAAAATGCTTCCTAATAGCCTTAAATACTCAAAATGAAATGAAGGAACTGTCATCACAGCAAATCACACTAGGAAAGAAAAATGATAGCAGCATTAACTGCATCAGCCACCTGCTCTATAAAGGTTATTAAAATGATGAAAACAGTATGTTGGCTATGCCATGCGTACAGGCTAAAATTCCCAGCAGGTCCATATCCCATACTACAAGTCATAATTTATATGCCTATAACTTATACTATACTATAATTTATACAACATTTATCAAAATGCTGGCTGGAGAAGACTGCTTACTGACTGGGGTATTCTAATTCCTTGCTCTTTGGCTACTTACTTCTTTAGTCACAACTTGAGAAAAGGATTTTGGCACCAAAAGCAGGACTTTGACAAGTACCTGTGTTGTGCTTCTTGTTACACTTAGGACTGCCTTGACCCTGCCAGTAATAAGCAACCCAGTCTCTATTTTTTAGTGATGCGTCAATTTCACTGGGAACTTTTTGCCAAGGGATGGAGTCCTGTGAAAAAAATATGCCTAAAATCTGTACAGGGAGTTGTGCTGTGCTCAATGCAGATGCAGCCACTTTTATTCAAAGACGGGAAGAAGAAAAGAAGAAAGAGAAGAGATTGTGGCAACGTCCTCTTCACCACCAGTGTTTTAGCATGCAGGAGTTTGAAGGTAGTCCTAAACAAGCACCCTAATCACCCAGCTGCAGGCAGTACCTGAGCAGAAACGGTACCCCATCCCTCCTACTGAAGCCATTCCAGTTGGCAAAAGCAATTCAATAATGCTGAGCACATCTCTCCAGCTGGGCCAGTAGCATCTTCATGCAGGAGTCTTGATTTCAGGTTCCTGCCCTAGGGATGCCTAACGTATTTTATCCAAGAATTGTTTAAAGTAAAATAATCTGTCATATAAATGAACGGAAAGAGGCTCATTTTCAGAACTGCTGCCACTATGTATGGCCAATATAGATGAAAGTGCTTACATTTAGGCATTCTTGACTGAAAACAATGGCTTCCCTCTCTTTATGCTAAGTTTACCCATTTGTAAAGCAGACACATTACAGTTTACCTATCTCAGAGAAATGGGATAATGCAACTTTGGCAAAAGAAAGGCTCCATCACATTGCTTTACTAGACATAAGAAGGTAATATGAATATATGATTTTAAATCAACATTAAGATAGCGTAGACTCCAGGACATTTCTGATATTGCTTTGGCTAGATAATGTAATTCATTTTCTAACAGGTCTCTTGCCGTGCTTGATATTCCACAAAGCCAGACTGTGATACAAGATGTACATAGCTAATCTGCTGAGAAAAGAAATCATAAACAACACTTCATCCTGCATTATTTTATTCATGAGAGCATATTCCAATCGGTGCAATCTTGAAGTATGTGTTGGATCCTGGGATCATATAGCCGTGCTGACATACCCCAAGTTAGTCTGCTTTAAACATTCTTTAATTCCAGAGGAGGAAGGTGGTGCAAAATATTTAAGCCTGTTGTAACTTGGTTTAAAACTTCCTTATGTTTCCCCCCCGCCCTCTTTTTATTTTCTTCCTTTGTTTTTGCATAGTTGTATAAGGAAAAAAATCTCGTTAGGTTATTACCCATACTTTCCTAAGTGAGTAGTCTGAGCAAGGTATTAACAGCATTGCCAGTTAGTTTCCAGGATGGAAGTGACAACAGCTGCCTCTGATCGTCCCCAGCACAGGAAGTTAGGCTTTTGGGAACTCCCAGAGCAGGCACTCAACACTGCAAGAAGCAGTGAGCAAGTTTATGTTATTTTTTTTCCAGAGATGGATTGAAATCTTTGTCATACATACAAAGTGTCCGCAGATTCCTTACAAGTTAGCAATCACATATTTTCAGTAGCATTGTTTTCACAGGATAATCCTTAGTAATATACAAAATGAGACCTATTATCTATTTGATGAATGCATTTTAAAGTCCAAGGGTAAGCATGGGTAAGAGATGGAAAGAAGACAGTGAAGATTTGCAGGGCAGTGACAAGAGCTGGGAGAAAGGAAAGCTAGTTTCATTAGAAGTGACTTCTTGGAGTTCATCTCCCACTATCATTTAACTGCACAGATCCACACTTGTCCATCCCACTATCATTTAAATGCACAGATCCATACTTGTCCACTATATATAAATTAGTACTAAAACTTCACTGGGCACCATCCCTAGAAATTTATTTTAGAGGAGTGGATCCCAAGGTCATGCAGACAATGACCAGAAGATCTTGCTAGATGAGATGCTGAGAGCTGTCTCTCATGACAGTCCTGGTTACTAAGCCAATGTTAAATGTCTGTCTTGTCACAGATTTATTCTGTATGTGCTTGAAACTGAACCATGTCACATATTTGGCAGGAAATGTAATCCCTCCACAAAGAGGATTTGATCCTCAGTGTGATCCTGCAGTTCTCAGGTTAAGCCAGTGTGAGGTCTGTCCGTGTATTTCCATTCTGAGTAGAGAACAAGCCACAAACATGGTCTTATGAGAGCAAAAGCTCATGTCCCTGATAATCCACATGGCCCAGATAGCATGTGAAGAGATGGGCTCCAGATACAAACTGCACAATGCACAAGCAAGATTCCTATATCTGAATTCATACAAAGAAACTGGGTTATTTTTTTAATTGTTTTCCAAAGCCCCATGGCATGTGATGCAAACAGCAGCACAAGAATTCCTATAAAAGAAGAGCAAGGCATGGTTCCTGGTTTGAACAGCACCAGACAAAATCACCAAATGAATGACATTTTAGGGATCCTCCCCTGGACCCAACAGCTCCAGGATTCCCTTGTGAAATTACTTCCCATTTCTGAGACTTTGACTTCCCCTGCTCCTTTCTTTTGTTCAGATCATTGTGGCAGTCTCCTCCTCCCCCTCCTCACAGCCATGCTTTTCTGTCATTCCTCTCTGACCATATTGCCTAGATTATACTTAGTTATAGCTGGTCCCATCTCTGCGTTTCCTCGTGCTCTGCTGATACGCTTCACATGTGATGCCCCATTGCTGGAGGGTAGGCATCTGGGATACACTGCCCTCTTTGCCCTAAAGCCCTAGGTGTGAATCTCAGCAATTGCTGAAATTCCTCCAAGGAAAAGGAGAAGAGAGAGAGTGCAAACCTGCAGTTATCTTCTGGTATGATTTCTCTCAATCTCTTCTAAAATAGTGGAATAAATATTATGAGTGTAAAAATCATCTGGAACAACAGGGGAACCATGACAAATAAGTAGTTTGTATTTTCAAAGAACAGATCATGCCAGACAAATGTAATTTCTTCTTCACCATTTTCTGGGTTAGTGTACAGAAGGAGCAGAGTGGCTGCAATATATGTGGGCTGTAGTATAGCATTCGATACAGTGGCTCACAAAATCTTATTAGAAAAATAATTTATAATGTCTTGGATAAGAGTGCTGTCATGTGGATTGAAAACTGGCTGAAGGAATGTAAACAAAGGATAATGACTCATGACAAACAGTACTGCGCTGAGCTGTGAAGAGGTATCCAGTTGGGTTGCCACAGGAGTTGGTGTTAAGCCCAGTTTTATTTTACATATTTATTAATGCTCTGGAAAAAGAGAGGAACAGCCTGAGAATTAAATTCACAGATGATACTAAATTACTAGATGCTGTTAACACCAATCAGGACAGAGATATTATATAGAGGGAAAGCAGGGAGGATAGGAATGGGAAGAGTCAATGACTAGTTTCACTTAAACAAATCCGTGATAATAACGGGAACCCACTGACAGACCAGCCAAAAGCAGTTCATGTCTGGTCTAGCAAAAGCTGGAGCAGAGAACTAACAAAAAAAAAACAAACAACCATCTAGGAGATAATTATTAATGATAACATTTCCCCAAAATATCACAGAAAAGCCTTTACTCTAATTTTGTACCCTAATAAACTTAAATGTCTGGAATTTACTAAGATTTTTTTTCTGGGTACATGCTATAAAGTAGCATATAGCAATGTAATACAAAGTCATCTGTCTTCACATCACTACATTATGTTTCTTTTCTGAAAAGAAATGAGTAGTAAAAATCTCACTATTTTCTTTGCATAGCTTGTTTACTTATGCTATTAACATGAAGAGAACAGAAGTAGTAAAATATGACATAGAGGTCTTTCAGGACTTTCAGTCTCCAAGGGCAACTCAGACCCCCAATCTGAATCTGTTTAGAGGTGTCAAAGCAAAAAAAAAAAAAAAAATATTCTCTAGCTATTTGCAGCAGCTGCCTAATAGATCCCACACTATAGAATGAAAAAACAAGATTTTTTTCAAGCCCTGTGCTCCATATGCTATAGAAAAAAATTGTGAAAGTATTCCATTGTCCTAATCTGTTTTAGTGAAACTATGTGCAGAGCGTTTAACTACGGTATATTTTTATTTATTTATCATCCACTTATAGAGCCCATTCCTATGATGAATTGAATATGGATTTAAATTTCGTGAATTAAGTTTTTCTGCCTCTTATATAGATTAAAGGAATCGAGTTGGTTTCAATGACACATAGACAATATGGTCTATATATGTGTGTGGATTTATAAAGAATTTTTCCCTACATTGTAGCCAAAGGAGCATAAAAATCTAAATAGACTGTAGGTGTAACGAGACTCTTCAGTTTGAGTTTTGCCACTTAAGGTAACATTATGTTACTCAAAATGAAGCCAAGCATAATAGAAAGGAACATCTCCCGTAAACAGGCTTCTGAATATTTGCAGCAAACAAAATATTCCACATGACTTGCAATTGTTGAGCTGATTTCATACCATTTTATGTCTTGAGTTTGCTTGACATTGGTGGCTAGAGAAATGCAAGCTCAAGGTCAATTTTTTTTCATGGTTCAATCCAATGTTAAATTATCCTTGCATGTGGGTTCTTCATTATATGTGCACTTACAGCATAACTTTTTACATCAGGTTATTTGTACAAACTTTCAACTTTTTAATTTTTTATTTTTTTTTAGATTTAGTGGAAGACAACTGAGTTCAAAAGGTACTGCTGATGATCACACTTCAATGTCACTCCCACAGAAAACCTTAACACATCAGCTAAAATAAAGCCACCCATTAAAGATTTTATTATTCTGTACTTTCCTTCCTGGCTGGTAAAGATTGGTACAGAAAACCAGAGAAAAATCAACCTGAGAGGGCGTAAGTAATTCACATGGAGGTGCCTTCAGGTTGCTTCAAGATATGACAGAGGATAACTCTAGCAACAGAGTGAAAACCATGTCTGGCTCCAAGTACAGATCCTGAATGCTTGAGGATCTGATTTCAAACACTTAGCATGGCACAGAGCAGAGTCCGTCAATGACTGCCATGAGAGATGAAATGAATCAGCCTTCTGAAATATCTGTCACTGCCACTGGCCACTATTTTTTCATATAAGTATCCCCAAAGAGACTGCTAAGGGAGTAAGGTTAAAAATTTCCAGGAGGAGTTTAGTTGTAGTAATATCCAAATAAATATAAATTTTGGGTTTGTACAATGCTATTACTTGCATGACATAAAACAGTAGCGTGTGGATGCTTTATTTTTGAAGGGAATGTTACATCTCATAAAATTCTTAAGACTGGCAAGGGAAAAATCCCTGGGCCTAAATCTCATTAGATGAAAACTGGTGTAGTTGTTTTGAATTTAGGGCATGCTTTTCAAAGATGATAAAGAGTAATTTCCTTGGATTTTATTATATTATTATTTTTGCTTTTGTCTCAAGAATTGATAACATCTTTTCTGTGGAACGTTTGCAAAGACTTTTTCTTCCCCAAAATTTATGCAAAAGTTAAACCCAAATTTGCCCAGAAAAGTTATGTTGAGCTTGTTTCTGGCAGCAATCTGGCAGCATCTTTGTATCTGCACAGCATTGTGATTATCTCACAAATTCACAATATTTTACTTCTGAACCATACTATTTTCCGTAGTGGCAATATCCTCAGTGCTAGTCTGAATGCTCTGAATGTTAAGTGTCTGGCTCTGGTTGGATTCTCTACATTTTCTGTCCATGAACACGTAGCACATGGCCCTTGATTACTACTTTTAAATTGATCTGTGTCTGCTATGAAAATATATTGCTTCATAAAAGTCTTTCAGAGTATCAGCTTCCAAATTAATGATTTTTCTCTCAAGCTCTGACTTTGAGAGCTTACAGTACAGAATTGTGCAGTCCAGCTACTTGAATCAAATTGAAATCCATCCATCTGCAATTCAGATCCAAATTCTTTCAGTGCTCTTGGCTCATCTCTAGGTAAAGAGCAGCTGTTGTCCTGTTAAAGTGACTGTAAATAATTCTAACTTCAAGCTTCAAGAGTGAAATTCACCCTCTTTCACTGGGGACTACTTAATCCCTGGGATGTTCCTGGGTTTAGTCTTTGGCTAGTGGGAGCTGCATAACTCAGCTGTAATCAATAGAGGTGTGCTGCTTTACACCAGGTGAAGATCTGGCCATGGCAGAGTCATTGCAGAGAAAGGCATGTGAGCTCTGCAGCCAAGAGGGCAGCACATCCTCCCTGGGTACAGAGCATTGTGGGGTCATTAAGCTAAACTGGAAACCCTGACTTGTTATGCTAATTGCACAGGGTGCTTGAACCCATATACTCCAGGTGAGGAGATGAAATAGGCTAGGGTTTCTTTTTCTTGTTGTGGCCATCTCTCATTTTTCATCCTCAATAAGCCTCTTGCCATGCTTTTTGGGGGGCTATATGCATTTTGTAGCACAAACAGTATCACACCAGAGAAAGACTTGTTTACAGCAGAGGTTCAATAAAGTGTCTGAAGGAAGAATTTTCCAATGGAAAGAGATGGGCACTAACCAAGAAGGAAGGTAGTTGTTAAAGCAACTATATCAGAATAGCAGATGAATCATAATGTGATAGCACTATTTGAAAGGATGTTTTGAATGGAGCTGTCAGCAAGTATTTTAATAGCAAGTCTTCAATTTCTGCTTTATGGGGTTTTTAACCACCAGGAAGAAAACATAAGTAACAAGGAGGGATTTAGGAATTGTTTAGTGTTTGGCTGTTCAAAGAAAGAAAAAGAGCCCTCCACATGCATTGCAGCTAATGAAAATTGCCATTATGTTTTTTTTCTCCATTTGTGGATGTTAAACACTGTAATAATGCCAAGTCCTTATGATTTTCTAAATCTTCTCAATAAGGAGGATATTATCTACTTATTTAATTACCGAATCTCTGACGGCAAGGAGTTGCTACCACCAGCAGCTCCAGCTCATTCACATAGTTCCCCTCCCTAATTAAAGGGTCTTTGCAGTTAAAAATAAGGTAATAAATAAATCAAAAGTACAAAATGCCAACAGATGATATGAAAAAAAAAGCACTTCAGGGACACATTTTCAATTGCTCAGCACCCACAACTGGGATTATTCTTTTGAAGCAATGCAGTTCTCCTTTAGGCACCTACGATAGAGCCAGACAGTTCAAAAGTGCGCAATAAATATTTCTTTGGAAAATCCACCCCTAACTGTGGCTTTGTGTCCTACAGCCATTGTGGTTTGCAAGAGTGAATTGCAAGTCACCTCCCTGTTGGAGGAAAGTCACCAGCATCACCCCTGCTACAGGAAACTATAATAAAATATATTACTGTAGTCAACCATGCTTCTATCATTGCGTACTGCAACAAGAACAGAGGCAGCAGGTATATCCAGAGATTATTTTTACCACACTGCCAGTGAAAGTAGTAATAGCCCTGCACTTGGATTTCTATGGCAGCACTCAAAACCAGATGTCCAGATTGCAGAACTAGTTTGAATATCAAGTTCAAACTTGAATGCTGCTGTCTGCATGGGATTCCTGGAGGGTAATGTGCCATTGTCAAGTTAAAACTTCTCCAAATGTTTACCAGTCTGAGGCCAAAACTTGAGTAATTAAAGAGCACTTTACAGCTAATAAAATCTGCAATTGCTTTCTCTGAGAGCACAAGATACAGCCCAGAGCAGATATCTCCCATCCAACAAGAAGCATTTGGTGGTACTAGCATACTACCTGCTTATTCAAGAGGATGTACAAAAACTTCAGTTAACAATTATTTTCCTTGCAGCCCACAGCTGTGTAAATATTATCCCAGCCTCTCTTTTGACATATGTCTAAGCTTCAGAACTCATGTGCAAAATCATACAAAAGAGCTCAATAATTCTGTAGCCCACCACTGTGTTACAAAACACCTAGATCATAGAATACAAAATCACAGAGTCATAAAATTGCTTAGGTCGGAATAGAACTCTAAGATCATTGAGTCCAACCTAGCACTGCCAAGTCCACCACTAAACCATGTCCCTAAATGCCACATCTACACATCTTTTAAATTCCTCCAGGGGTGCTGACTCAACCACTTCCCTGGACAATCTGTTCCAATACTTGACAACCCTTTCAGTGAAGAAAATTTTCCTAGTATCCAATCTAAACCTCCCCTGGTGTAACTAGAGGATGTTTTCTCTCATCCCATCACCTGTTACTTGGGGGAAGAGACCAACCACAACGTTGCTACAACCTCCTTAGGATAGTTGCAGAGAACAGTAAATATCTAGCTTCTCTCGTGAGAGCAGTGATGCTCTGTGGTGCACCCCTGAAGTGACCTAATTTTCTAAAGATAGATTTAATAAGAATTTCCTAGATTTTAACCATGCAGCTGAGTATGATGAAAGCTTTGTGGAATCAGCGTACCAAGATTTGCATGACAACCCTGAAAAAGAAGCCAAATTGCAGTTCTGCATCGTTTACAACTGCTAGCCCCCATAATTTCTATTTTGATTGGCCCAGATGAAAGAAAAGCTGTATTAAGTTTCAGAAACTTCTCTGCATCTCTGCTTTCAAGTGAATACACTTATGAAGGTTATTTGCCTTTCCCATTTTCTCTCTGGTTGTTAAGGAGATGAAATTCCTTCTGTGTGCACCAGATATCCCTTACACAATGGGACAGAAATATTGATATTTTTATATTGCACAGTGGGTCATATTTATGAATTGATGCATGTTTCTTCACAGCTCTAAATAATGAAGCATTTTGGATAGGTACAAAGGGCCCAAAACTCTTTGCCTGCGTACCTCCAGCTTCCACTCATCTCCCTTCTGAACTTTTTACAGGATGATTTTGAAAAGGTAGAGCTTCCTCAGGATCAATGCTACCCACCAAAATGATTTATTGAAGGCAAAAAGTAAAGCAAAGCCTCCACTCTAATGCAATTTTCCACCTTCCACCTTTTCCCATCACCACAAAGAACTAATGCAAGGCTCACAGCTGCTACATAGGCCCACAGAGCTTAGCTGAAGTTTTCTTTCAGATCAAGCAAACATCCTGAAGAGCTTCTCTCACATTTTTTTTTAAGGCCTCTGATGTTACAGATATCAGTGGCAAAAACCTTCAAGTGATGCAGAGATCTCTGCTGCAATACCTCCCCATCCCTCCAATGACACAGCTCCTGGTGGTGAGCCAGGGCTGTGCTTCCCTCAGCCCATTTTAATTTTGGGGAGACACAAAACCCATCATATTAGGAGGGCAGTGAGGATCACTGGACTCTCTCTCAGCCTGGGACTAAACATGAGAAGATAGGGCAACGGTTGTGGGAATAGACCTGCAGCATCTCTGCACAGATGGGGCAGGAGAGAATCAGTGGTCCCCTGGTGTAGAGTAAATGCACCTTTTCTCTTAGTCTTCCTCTGTTAAACTTCTGGGAATGAAAACCGCAATACCTCAACCTAATTTCACATTCTTTAAAATTGCGATTCAGGCACTTTGCCACAAATAAATATTGAATACATAAACATGCAAGTCACCATCTATGCGTATGTTCTCCCTCACTGTAACTTATGTAGATTGCCGCCTATGTGCATAGCTTTCATTACAAATAAAACATAAAAGCCAATGCATATCCTGAAGAGCTATTTTTCTTTATTGCAACACCATTACATGAAACCTACTAACATAAACAAAGATTGGACTCGGCTGTTTTTGAACAAATAACCATTTATTGTCAAGGCTTTTCAGGAGCTTTCATTTTCCTTTTTGAAAAACATGATCCTGTGCCAAACTAACAAATGTCTAACATTAAGTAATAAGCAAAATAATGGGACACCCTGCCACACTAGTTTATAGACAACCTTAGACTGTCACAGTTGTACAAGTCTAAGCTAAGACAGAAACCCACTTAAACAAAGCAGACATGTTAAATCAAAACCCCACCAGCTGAGTCCCTTGGGGCATAGCTGCTGTTCCTAAATGCTACAACTGGCCTTTCAAGCGGGTGGATGCACAGGAATAACAGTCCAAGGGCAAAGCAGGCGGTGTGCTGCACTCTCCTCCCTGCCGCTGGAACAGCATGCAGCAGAGCACCACCAGAGAGCCTTTTCCCTGTATCATCTCCTGGCACAGCAGCAGAGAGCACAGGACAAAGCTGTCTCAGCCCTAAATGAGCAGCCACGCTTGCCGTGGGCAGATCAAAGGAGAACCCCTTGCGCCTCTGCTGTGCAGACCTGCCTGCTTGCTCCATCATTGCACGGCAGCAGGTGAAGCTCTGGCCCCTGGTGCTCGTTGAATGTTAATTCCACCAGAAGTCTCCATTTTGAAGTTATCGTGAATCTCTTAAACTTAGCCCGAAGTAATCACACAACAACCTATCCATTAGACAATGAACAGAGATTATTCAGCTTCCTTGTACCACAGGGAAACAGCAGCTTCCTTCCTGCCAGTGATTGTGGTTGTGATTAACTGCACAGTTCAAGGTGAAAGAAGAATGCGGTTCCAGGCATATATGGCTTCCTTTAACCTCAGCAAAACACAGTGCCAGATATTTCAATTAGTGTGTACCAAGGTCACAAAATCAATTTCTTATCACCGAAAAACACACATACTGTAAATTTCATTTTCAAGCCATAATCTCTAAATTAAATCTGTGTACCTAAAAAATATACAGTGCAAAATTGCAGTCCTTCAGCCCCCTCCTCCTCCTGCAGCCGAGCAGCATTTTCACAAACATCACCTGGTTTTGTGCTCTATATTTAGAGCACAATGTTTGGTTAGATTCTAATCTTCTTGGAGAACGTCATTATCTCTTTCTTTGGCAAATAGAGGCCCAAAGTGTCAATTACCTTCTTAAACTCTCTCATACACACAGGGCTGAGCGGGGTTTGATATTCTGTCTGCCAACAGCTCAGTCGGCAATTTTTCACAGTCGTACACAGAAAAATTGTGCACCAGCATATCATCCTAGATAAATTAGACATTTCAAATGAGGTTATGGACAACTTCACCGTTCCTGGCCAGTTTGTTCTGGAAGGGGAAAACAAAGAAACAAACAAAAAACAAAAACAAACCTAAAAAGAACACATTCTTACTGTTGAACTCTATGGTTACTGAACAGCGACAAATGCAAAATGGGTTTGCCAGATTGGTGGGATATTATATGTAAATCAACATAGCTGCGCGGAAATGACATCACCATCTCTTACGTATACAATTCCTTATGATACTTTGCTTGTTACTTGGGTAGCACTAACTTTATAGCCTAAAGGCAGCTGCTGAATCTGATAGCTGTAGCAGGCTCTACCCTGGGCAAACAGAAGATGTCTCAAGGAAGTGGAATTTATGGAACCAAATTATTTCCAATAAGTCCTGTGCTTGCCTTAACAAAAGCTAATTTCATCTATACAACCACAGAATGAGTAAAGGCAACAATTTTGAGACTGCTTTCATAGAAAAGGTTGCTCTTTATTCACATACCCACTTATACATAGGTCCCTGTGTACACAATTGTGTACATTTAACATACATGTATGAGTACACATGTTCTGGAAATATCTTCCATTCTTTTACTTCAAACCAGTAGTGAGAAGATTGTATTCTTACTGTTGAACCTTTTGGGACCGCTTCAGATGCTAGAGATACAGGAAGTGAATCATATCTCTGGTAAACACACCAAGTAAGCAGACTCTGAGATAATAAGTTTAAAGCTCCTTAAATGAATTTTCCCACATCCTCTAAACATGTAACATATTGATTGATTCTTAGTACCATAGAGCAGGATGAAAAGAATATTTTCTTAAGGAAGGAAATTAGCATTATTTGGCAAGGGTTAAAACACATTTTGAATTAAACAAGTAGAAACCATCCATATGCAGCTGATCAGCTTGAAAGTTTGGGTACATTTTTGAGAGACAAATAACTCTTTTCTACCACATCATCTACACACATTTAAAAAACTCTTTTTAGACACAAACAGGACTAATTTAAAAGAGAGACTGGATACGATTAAAGATGTAACAAGAGGAAGTTTTGTTTCTTCCTGGCCCATTTAAAAAATGCATTACTGTATTTTAGTCATGCTCAACATACCGTTTCAAGTCCATGGAAACAAAGACCATGGAAAATAAAGATAGAGCTACTTTTTTTTTAATTTTTTTTTTGGCTCAAATTTGTGAATGTAGTGAGTCTATCATGGGCTTCATCCAAGGCTTCTTAAAGTCCAGGTCAATCTTACAAATGCTTATGGTTGGTTGTATCTCTGGCCCAGGTGAACTGTGTTTTCTGGCAGTAGCAAGGAGAGGTAGCCCTCTGAAAATTTCTATATTATTCAAGTGAGAAACTGGAAGGCTTTTTTTCGTATGACTGAGAAATCTGGATTTGGTCCTTTGAATGCATAAAACGTTTTTAGTCAATATTTTATGGACTCAGCCATTTACAGAGGTAAGACATTTGGAATAAGACAGCCTCTACTCAGCAGGATTTTACTGTGACTTCAAACATCCTGCACTGCTTTACATCTCATGTGTCACCAGGCACTGTTGTAACACACTCTCCCCTTTCAAATTCCTGATCTACTCTTAAAAGCTTCAACTAAAATATACTTTCAAGAGTAGCTAGTTACAATAAGCAATTTCAGTTACAAAAAGTAAAGTCAACTCTATAGAAACTGTTTTGACTAGCAATGTTAGCCAAGGGCATGGCTATTTTCAGGAACGTAAACATAGCTCCATCCTTTGTGACTGGAAGGCAACTATGCAACAGCTGGTTAGTCCCCAGCAGTCTACATACATCATAAACATCAAACCCTTCCCAAATTCACAGAAAAGTGTAACATCTTGCACATGAAAAGGCATACATAAATCTGTAGGTCTTTGAATGACCAGCAACCCGTTATATTAACCTGTACATTAACACACACATTTTCCCAGGCAAGTGGACTGTCATGCATCAGAATATCAAATCCTTCTGGCTAATTTGTCCAGGTTTTTCAGCCTACAGGTTTAACCTGGAATGTGGGATCGAGATATCTCAGCTGGGTAACATCGCACAGCTTAGAAAAGGTGAAAAGTATTCAGCTACTTTATGACTGATGAAGACATGGAAGGGAAGAAAACTTTCTGTCTCTTGGAAGGGAATCCTGAAGATGTGGGTTTAACAAAATGTAATACCTGCAACAGGATGGTGCCTCCCAACACTTCTTGGAATCACCAAAAATCCAGATACCCAAACCTGAATTAAAAATTCTGAATTCTCAGATGACTTCTGCCCTCCTACACAGCCTACACCCCGGTTTTACCACGCTCCACTCTGGAATGTGTAAAAGAACCAGCAGAATTTAGAGGCAAAGGAGCAGAGATTGGGAGGCACAGGAAGAGGTGGGGGGTGGAGGGGAAGGAAGAAGGGTAAGGAAGAATGAGAGATGAAACCAGAGTCTATGAAGAGGGCGTCAAAAGGGTTGGGAATCAGTAGCCTGCTTTGGCCTCCTGTACAGCGCATCCCAAGTTTTCCAAGCTGTTACCCACTGTTTTGAGCCCTATTATTTGTGTTTGGCTAAGGCATATCTTTCTCCTGCTGTGCTATGCTAGAGCAGCTGCAATTTGCCTTTTTGTAGCTTGTGGTAACTGATAGCAGTGAAATGAATTTAGGAAGTGTGTGGATTGGATCTTCCGTATCAGTGATTTCAGACTGTTTGGTAAACACAGAAGTGACATCCAGTGACATATGCCCGCTGGTAACAAAAAAAAAGAAATTCTCCCCTGGTGAACCAGCATTTGGATTAGATCATTTTCTCTTGAAGGACACTTCGGGATAGAATCAAATGATTATACAAAGTGGTTTCACAGGGTCATGCTAATTTGAAAGCAAAAAATTCCCTCAAAACTATACACCATTTGGGTGCTGTAGAATGGCAATGGTGACACCAGTGAATCAAAACAAATTTGATGACTACAATAGAATTTGATGGTGGGACACAGCAGCATGACCTTAGAGCAAGGAGATGATGTCTCACAGGAAAGCTCCTTTTTTACAGCTGGCAGAAGCCAGAAAGTTGGTTGTATGACCTTCAGTAAAACAAGACAATGTTTGTGTTCAGATATTGAGTAGGCTTTCAATTTGATTCAGCTGAGTTTACACAAATTGCCTGGTGTCCTAACAGAGATTCTGCATTTTGGTATAAAATACCACTTTACACTGATGTATTTTTTGCTTCTGAAAAACGATAAATCCTCCTGTACTGCACTTCAGAAAGAGAGTCACTGACAGCCTGAGTGCCTGCTCACTATTTCTGGAAGTGCTGTAACTATTTTACAAGTAAGACCGATTATTTTTGCAGTATAATTTGCAAGTGACATTTACAAGGGAATATTGTGCAGGGATATCTGGGAGAGATATTGTTTTCAGACTTTTCCTGCTCGCCTGCCTACCCTACTGGAACAAACAACACTGCTTCATTTTCCTTCCGTATTTTGCAAAGTTAAAGTAAACACTGTGATCACACTGTTTACTTTAATTTCCTGCAGTGTGCCAGCAAAGCAGCAAATTGGCAGTCAGCAATCAAGAAGCAGCCAGTATTGAAATAGCAGAGCTGCTTAGGAAAGCATCAATGATGCCAACTCATTTTTCCCTCAGTTTTAAAAATAAAATATTGGCTTCTATGAAGTTTTATTTCCATTCCAATCTCCTCTAAAGGATCTGAAGTTTTGCTTGTTTCCTTTAATTTTCTTTTGGAAGAAAGCTGGGATTAAGAGCAACACCTAATTCATATGGGTGTGACTCTCTTTATATAAAGAAATGGATTTACAAAAGTGGCAAATATACACTCTTTATCTGTAAAAAATCTATGACATTTTTGCACAAGAGGAAGTTAACTTGTCTATAAATCAGTCTTCTCTGGACATATTTTTATTTTTATGCCAAGAGCTCTATCTGAGCTACTTCAATTAGGTGTATGATAATGTGAAGCTAAAGCCTCATGCATTATATTCAGAATACATATGTGCCCAAGAACAGAGTCCTAAAAGGCAAATAGTTGTATTTTCAGAGACTGTTCTCTCTCATCTTATACTGCATAAAGCAAGGAATATAAATACAAAAGAAGAAGTAAGGAAAATGGGATAGTATTTTGTAGCTCAGAGGTGTAAGCCTGACAAGGTGACTCTTTTATGGCTTTCTGGAAGATAGTGTACAGAAGGAATTTATTGCTATGTAACTTATAATTCCAATATATAAAGGAGGCTAGATCCCAAAATCAGTAATTCTCCTGACTGTGTGCATTCCTGCACATATTCTTACAGAAGACAATGAGATTATGAAGAGGATTAGCTTTTTGTTAGACTGGCCAAAGTATGCCTTCAGAATGCCCAAAGCATGACCTAATTTAAAGTGGTCGAAATCTTGTGGGAAAGATTGTAAGGGGATAATTATTTTAAAAGCCATGACTTTGACACCAGGAAATTAAATTCATATCTATATGTCTTTATCTATACACAGCAAATCCAATAATCTTGAGCTCTCTACAGTCACTTAGCCAGCTGGCAAAGGGAGCAAAGTAAAAACTAACAAACCCTGTTCCTAAAGTATGCTGACATCAGTGATTCATGATTCATCAATAATGGTGCAAGGAAATAAATGTAACAGGGCATTATTGCCTTTTGCAGCACAGTAAACTCAAGGGAAAACGTCTAAGTGTATCACATTGAAAAGACAGAGCTAGCAAAGAAATAACTTCTACAAGTATTTAAGAGGTGTTACAAGCAAGTGAAGGTAGAGAAAAAATGTAAACCTTTTAAGTACAATGAGAATGAGCTATAAATAAAAAGGGACAGTTTTCCAGCCATACAAGCTTAAGAGGGCCAACCTGAAAACTAGTATTTTTTCTTCAAAATTTTTACAAGGAAGAAGAATTTGAATTGCTTCTTCTGGAATAAAACCTGAAAACAAGCACTGTTCTGGTTTGTCTACCAGGATAAGCACAATGAAGTAGTTGGTTCTACGCTATGCAAAATTATTAATGTTGTTGACAGTAATTATGACTCTCATAACCTATCTAAATAACTAAAAGGGCAAATATGTAAACACAGCATACCATATATACTCTTTAGAAAATGCCTGTATTAGTACATAATTGATGATCTGCTTTGAAGGTGACTGGACTATCATTGTAAAAGCCCAAGATTATTAACTGAAGAAAAATGGGTAGCTATCTCTAGAACAGCAGATACACCTGCCGCTTTCACCACACAGAACAGCAAGATCTAATACATCATTAAACAACTGAGGCTTTGCTTTACATTTTCGTAGCTTTTAACTATTTATGATAGGGTTTGGCCTATCCTTTTTACAGCCCACCCAATTCAAATTCAGGTTACTTGTTTATGCTATTAGAGGACTACTGCACAATATTAATAATGCACTGTGTAACATGCTGCCCTAGAGAAACATCTCTCTTTCAGGGGCGACAGCCACATAGTTCTGATACAAGCCTTGCTGCTTAGCTGGAGGGTAAGTGACTTTGGTGGTTTTATCAAAGAAAATGTTAGTTCCCTGACATGAAGCTTCCTTTAAACCATTGCCATTTAACTGCAAAGCACCACAAGTAGGTCTAGTAGCTGCTTTACCTGGACTGATGTTGGAAATTTTATTTTAAAGACTGAGTTTCCAAAGATTTAGTATAATTCTTAATAAACAGGATTTGTGAATGTATATTTCACTGTACTGAATTTTACTTAGGTTAAGAATACATGGTTTCTTTTCTTAGGTTTCCCTAAGAAAATACAGGAAAACAGGAAAGTAAGAAAAACGTACTTTATAAGATAAAAACCCAACAATGTAGGAGGTAAGGTAAATCCATTCTCTTACAAATGGATTTAATAAAATTAATAATTTAATAATGGGTATATATATATATAATGGATGGATTTAAGAACGTCAATAATGTCAGGAAAGAACAACAGGTATCTTTACTGTAAATTTAATTAATGAATCATAATCACAACTTTCTAGATAAGTACAGACAATATAGTAAATGCCAGAACATGGTAGATATGTAAATACTGGTTTAATTTGTTCCAGGTAGTATTGCTAAAAATTGACTTGTTTTTCTTCTTTCTGTGCATTATTCACAAGTGTAGGCCCTTGACTCTGCAAACGTAATGTGCACTTAACTTTCAAATCAACCAGCTTACTCACAATAGTAAAATTGAATTAGTGCAAATACAATACTAGTGTGGTGAAGGCCATTTCTTCTTATTTTCATTTGAGCAGCTCAATAGACAAATAATGATTGACCTGTATTTATGGCAAGGTTAGAATTAAATTCAAGAAATATGACACTTGATGCAAAGAAGAGGCTGAGGGAACAGTGTTTGTTCAGGCTTAAGAAGAGAAGGAAAAGGGGAAATCATATTGCTGTCTACAACTACCTAATGGGGGTCACAGGGGTTTATAGAGGAGATGAAGTCAAACTATTATTAGAAATGGACAGTGGTAAGTGCACATGAGAGGCAAATGTTACAAACTTCAAGAGAAACCACGATTAGATATCAGAAAAAAGTTTTCAAAATTATGGTTGTGAGACACTGGAACAGGGTCCCAGAGAGATGTGCAAGGATGAGAGGTCTTCATCCTTGGAGATACTCAAAACTTGGCTGGACAAGGGTCCGAGCAACCATCTCTAAGTTGAACCTGCTCCAAGTGGGAAGCTGGACCAAATGACCCCCCGATGTCTCTTCCAACTAAACCATTCTATGTTTTTTGCAATTCCTTATTGCGTATTATATTAGCCAGCTGTATTTCTCTCTAAGCATTTCCAGCTTATAAAAGGGTAGGCAGTTTTGTAAGGAAAAAAGTCTTTGCATTCTAAATTTTCCTGAAACAAGCACATTTCCAAGTACACCATAACAAGTGAGCTATAAAAATCCAAACTGAAGGTGGACCACTCATACCAAACTGAAATGCCTGTGTTACTGCTAAATTTCCCAAGATGCATGAAACACGAAACCTGACCATATTCATATTCATTACTACTGCTCAGGACACTGAAAACTGACAAGATTCATATGGATTTTGGCCTGCCTGCAGCTGAGCATAGATATATCTAACAGCAGAAATAAGTACTAGAGTTTTTCATAGTGGAGGACAACTCAAAAATGAGGGCTAGGAAAATATCTTTTTCCTTGGATGTAAGATAGAACATCCAGAGGCAGACCCCTCTGTTGCATTTCTGGCGTATTTCCCTTGCAAGCAGATGTAGTGGAAAAATTAACATTGGCCTCACATGCAGACATGTCTCTGTGGCACACACAATTCCTCAGTCTTCTAGATTAGCCCAGGAGCTGTATTATTTGATCACGATCAGCCGCTGGGAAGAGTAGCCTTAGTGTGATGTGTGTGCAGATGAGATGTGAGGGCTGTAAAGTAGCAGTCATGCCAACTCCAAGCTTGAGAAGTCCTCAGTCACAAGGGAAATTGCTGAAGCTAAATCAGAGAAGGTACATCAGAATCTCTCATGGAAAAGGAAAGCTGGAAAACAGGTCATACGCAACTGAGATGCAGTCACAAGGGAAATTGCTGAAGCTAAATCAGAGAAGGTACATCAGAATCTCTCATGGAAAAGGAAAGCTGGAAAACAGGTCATACGCAACTGAGATGCAGTCACAAGGGAAATTGCTGAAGCTAAATCAGAGAAGGTACATCAGAATCTCTCATGGAAAAGGAAAGCTGGAAAACAGGTCATACGCAACTGAGATGCATAGTATGGTGCATTAAAATACTAGGCTGAGAGAAAGTTGTAGAATTTCTCAGAAATTGCTAAAGTTTTTTGGCTGTGAGAACATGTTAGTGTAAGGTGCTGTGACATAATGTTCAACCCTTGAGATAATGGTCTCTTCAGTAAGTTTTCCAAGCAAGCACGTAACAGAAATACATATAGGTTAAATCTGTTTACCGTCACAGATCGTTATGCCGTTTCCTGTATATCCTGGGGAGCAATAGCAGCCTGTTATTCCACGCTGAACTTCACACCTGGCATCTTTGTGGCATGTCATGTTGCAGCTTGCAGTAGTGCAACCATAGTCCAGCAAACTGGAAATCAGAACTGGAACAAAGGAAAATCAGACTTGTTTCTTTATCCAAAAAACTTCATTCTGAGCTCTAAAACCAGATCTGGACAAGAGGCATCCACAAAATTGTTGTATACCAGTAAACATCACATCATCATCACAGACTCAGCTACATTGCAGGATGGGGCAAGGACCATCAGCTACAGGGACTTCTTTGGTAAAACTACCTAGGAGCTAGGAAACAGCAGATAAGGTAGGTTAAGAACTTGCGTTTGTGCTTAACCAGTATAAAACCGGTAAACAACATAGAAGTCACTCAGTGATCTGGGGAAAACATTTGAAAAGCTTTCAAAACTCTCTTAGTTCTTTCCAGTAAAGCACAAACAATTATTTGCACTCTGAATTATGTATTGAGAGTAATCCAAACTGCCCTACACATATCAAATGAAAAATACCAAAGAGGGTTCCCATGATAAGAGTTGTGTTTTTAATAAGCATTTTCATGCTTGTGTAACTAACACATATGCATGGTCTGAGAGATGAAAATTACATGTCACAGTATTTACAGCATTATGACATTAGGGTTTAAAAGTTTATCTACTTTTTTTAAAGTTAATATCTTAAAATACCATTTCCATATTATAGAAATATTTTTTTTTCCATCCACTGGATGATTCCTAAATGGTATAACTACTTTCCCATTGTATAAATGCATATGGTTTTCAACACAAAATAAAGAGGAATCTCTCCTTTTGAGAAAACTAATAGTTCAGCAAATAATTATACACGCTCGTAACAGGTTAGAAATAAGGCAGTTAATTCAGACAGGAAAGTAATTTTTTTACTTTGTACTTTGTAAATTGTTAGCAAGACATAATGAAAGTTGCAGAACTCAAAGACTCTTTTGTATGTTGTCTTTCCCTGTAGTTCTGCTTTTCCCTACCCAAATATCATTCTGAATATTTGCTAGCCTAGTCTTACGATTATAGATGTCATTGCTTCAGGAAATCTCACTGAGGCATTGTTTTCTTGGACAAATAGAAATTTCATTAAAACTTCAGAAGATTAAAAATTACACACTTTTTTTAAAACAATTATATATAATCCAAATAAATTTAGGTATCACCAAGTTTCATCTTTGCCCTCTGTTTTTGAGAGAGGACACCAGAGACTGTCTTCCAGAGATTAAAACAGAAACATCTGGGATTATGTTGTCATTTTACTCTTCATAACATGTGAAATCTAAAGATCTCCGAAGCAAATGGAGAGAGAAAAAAACCCACCAAACCCCAAACCTACAGAAACCCACAATGTCTCTCTTTTTTTCAGAACAAAACCCACAGTGAGATAAAAACTGGCATATGTGGGATATGGTTTTGCAATGATCCTAACCATGCAATTACCAAATCCAGTAGCAGCATTGATTGAAGCTACGGGGACATTCAGCCCTGCGTACCCAAGAGCTTTCCGCTATCTCTGAGACACTTGTTTCTCCCTGCCAGACCCCACTCCCTTTCCAACTGCCACTCACTCCCTGGGGAAGGAGATTTCACCTACCTAGGAATGGAAGTAGTTTCATTGGTGATGCTGTTGCTTTGCGGTGCCTGTTGCAGAGCCCCTGTGTCACAGAAAAAGACTCCCTGCCTTAAAATGTATGACCATGTGCAAAATGAGCACACATGCCTATCAGGAAAGCAATGTCCTGGTGCGGGCGCAGCCCTGACACTGCCCTTTGTCCTGAGCTTCACAGTTTCCAAAAGCTCCTGAGAGTCACAGGCAGGACAGGAAGGGTCAGGACGGGCTGAGGACCTGGTCTTCTGACAAGCAAGGAATAAATGAGAAGAAAATAAACAAGAAAGTAAAAGAGAAGCAGGAGGCTAGGTCTTGCAGGTTATACCAGAGAAAGTTCAGAGTTGAGTGGGTTAGAGGAACATGGGTTAAAAGAGCTTCCCAGGAGAGTGCCTGGGGCAGGGGAAGGATCAGGATCCAAGGGGTGAGCCACAGATTGCTGGCAGGAGTAAAGGAGCAGCAGGAGGATGGCGGAGCAGATCAGAGAGGGTGTGGAAGAGGTGGAGGAGATTAGAAACTAGCTCAGGGTTTACGAGCTCGGAGGTAACACTCTACATGCTTCCTTCCACCTTTTCCTGGCGAGCTGAGTATACATGAGGCCCAAGACCCATTTTTTTGGAGACAGTCTTGGCTGACTGCAATTTTTCTTCCTGCTGCTTTCTTCAGTTTTGAGATAGATCCTTACTGCAGTCAAGCAATGTTGCTTTAAGGGTAATGGTCTGTAAGGACGTACAGGAAATCCACTGAACTCCGCTTTGTGAGGAAAACAATGACATACAGGCAGGGAGGAAAGAAGCAGGAAGGCAATTATGTGGCTGGCAATCTCAGGAGCCGAAGGAAAAGTTTCTATGGGTTCACGAGACTGAAGCAGTGCTGTGTAATAGGACTTATTCAATACAGCTAATTTAGTAAAGTGTTTTACATGTCTTTGTGTCAAATGTGAGAGCAGTTCCATCCTCATTACAGCATCCTAATCGACAAGACTTCAGCAAGTACTTAGATTATGCGTGGACATGGCAATATTTTCTCTAATCTTGTTATGGATGACATGCATACTGTCACTTCCCAACTCCCTGCAGATGACATCTCATACTGAAAGATTGCAAAGCTAAAGCACTGATGTATACCTGTATTTACAGATGGAAACAACAACACATGAGCAAACAGGCATGCTGCTGGAAAAACTAAGAATATCTCTAAACTAAATAAAATGGACATGAGACTGGAATGAAATTGTCACAGAATATCTCATGTCTGACTAGAAAGTTTTGAAGTTGGGACTTTGGTAGGGAACTGATGAAAGAGAGGGCATCAGCCTGCTCTTAGGATTTATCTATGCATCGGGCAACATTTTTTATAAACCTGTTAGGAAGTTTTGCTTACTTTTGTTAGGAGATTTGCTCACCATTATTTTCCAGCTTTGTGATCACTGCTGGCTGGAGTTCAACAGGTTAAACTCTACTCAGGCCAGGGAGGTGTGAGGCATGTAGAAATAGCACGTAGGTGTTTGGTTGGCACAAAGTACTCTGTAGCACCTTGGCAAAGAGAGAGGAAGCTCCAGTAACCGGATGTTAATTTTCAATGAACCATAGAATAATGAACAAAGGGTCCAGGTGTAGGAAGACTGTTTTTCTCCTGTTTGATTTTGTGAGGTGGGGGAGAAGTCTTAAAGGGGAAGAGAGGAAGAGACTAGGAGTTAGTTTGTTTTGATAAATTTTCCCGTAATCTAAAGCACGGAGACAGAGAGGAACAGAAAATCAGATGAACTCAGGGGAGCTTTGATCTACATGTTCTGTCCTTCATGCTGACATGTGCTGTATTGTAAGGTTGGCTTGTCTGTACTAACTTACAGGTCCTGCTGCTGAATTTCAATGCACTACTAAGGGTTTGGTTTGGAAAGCCTATAATGTGGAAATCATATCTCATTGTCCTGTGTCTTTTCACTCCCCAAAATCAAGCTAAGAGACGTTTAATAGTAAGCAAGTAGAGAGAGCAAGAAGTCACAACATAAAATTCAGGTCTTACATGCTAGAAACATATTTTTTCAAAAGTCTGAGATGTGTGTTTCAATTTAATCTAGATATCAGCTTTCTGCAAGTGGTGTTTGGATAGAGTGGTTGGAGACCAATATCATGAATCATAGTGATAGTAAATTTATAGCAAAAACTTTAATTCCTTTTCTGATTCAAGGCCTAAGGACACAGGAGAAATTGTGGATGACTCAGGAAAAAACCCCAAATCTCCTATAAGGAGACAAATGCCTCCTTTTAGTTTTTTGCTAGAAAAGCACAAGATAGCTTGCTTTTCAGTAGTAGATGGTTCAGACCCATAAGGGGACTATGTGAATCAGATAAGAAAGCTTTCCTTCTAGAATGGTATAGCTGAACTGCTCCACTCAGGTATACGCAGGCATAGTGGACAACATCAAAGCTGGTGAATAGGTCTAATTGGCAAATGGTTTATATTGTGACCGGCAAAGGGTGAGGAAGGAGCACATACATAAAGAAGAGAGATGTAGAAGAACAGAGCAAGGACAGAAGAAGGAAGGTTAGGTCAAGAGGAACTCCAGATGATAAAAGGAGCTTCGATCAGATTTAGAAGGCAACAGGGAGACAGTGAAGAAGAGGGATTTAGGAATATCTTAATGAGATCTCAATACTGGGAGCAGTGGATTACTTTTGCATTAGACTACTTTAAAAACTGGCTAATGTGAGTGTCAGCTAGAGGCTGAAAACAGCAAGGTCGCAGTAGACATGGATGCGGAGAAGGATGGACTTGACAAAGATTTTATGAGGAGAATGAAGAGAAAAGGGAAGATTTCTGAGACATTTTGGAGATTAAACCAGGAGGATTTACTGATAATATCTATTGGCTTATAGGGATAAGGAGTTAAACAAGTGGAGATGAGCAGGTGAACACATGAGAAAGCAGACACTTTCAAATTTGTGCTGTCAAAATTTTCAAAATATGCTGAGAAAAAAATATTCAGGTGTCATAAAACCGAAGTATTGATGGGTGCCTGTCTTTATAAGCAGGGAGGAGACACATACACAAACATGCATATTCCTAGAAGATTGGAGAACATGTCTAAACTAAACAAAAAGGGTACAAGTATGTGGAATGACAGTACTGCTTAATCCATCCCTGCTTGCCTTGAAATAAAGAAGCATTACAAATAAATAGTTTGTGGAAACGCTCCAAAAGACAACCTTTCCATTTTTATACATGGAAAGCAAAGCTCCAATTCTATACTTAAATGTGTTTTTTATTTCATAAATGAGCTCATTTATCTTTGCAAGACTGAGTTAGGAGGGCATAAGCAAATGAATATACACAGGTTAACGTGCTTGACTTCACACATTTTTGATTACTTATCACTGTGATTACAATATCTTACGTGTGACTGTAGAATTCTCAAATTGTTTTTTTTGCTGGTGAACTGATAGGAAGACATCAGCCTGCTCTTAGAAATTACTGGATATTTTCCAAGCTTGTCATCGTGAAGAAATGTATTTATTCAGAGTGGTTTTAAAGGTAATTGGGATGCTGATTGTGCAGACAATGCTATGAAACTAACACCCTCAGCTGATGAGGGAGCGAAGTTAACACATCCTACAGCTCAGCCTCAGGTAGATTTCAAAAGATATAAATATAGAGCAACTCCTTTCAGTCCAAGAACTGTCTATAGTACCAACAAAGGCGAAAAAAAACTGAACAGAGCTAGTATTAGGGTTTTTGTATTTTATTTTCAATTAACATAAGCATAATCTACTGTATTAAAGTTATTTATTCCTTTGGTGTGATCAAATTTGCACTGCTAGCTGGAAATACATGAAAGAGCCTCACTACATTTCCACTTTTATATTACAGTAGGGGAAAACAAATGTGGTATATAAGGATATATATTTCTTTCTCAAATTACAATTTAAGTATGACAATAGGTACTTAGCAAGAGCCAAAAGATATCATCTGATGGGCATCTTACAAATGTGTCTGCCATAGGTTAGAGACCACACTTTCAGACCAATATGGATCATCCTGAAAGGGTATGGTGAGAGTATGTATCATATTGAGAGGTCCTGAATTCTCCAGGTAGGGTTCACACACCTTTAGCTTCCTTGTTGAGTTCCACACATATTCAGCACCCTCGAGCTCCAGTATCTAACCTAGAAACAGTGTGCTCTGATACAATCCACTCTGTATGTGCAGAACAGCCACACACACGTGCATGCACACATTCACACATTTATCACATAAGCACATATATGTATCTACTACTGAACTGAGCTGATAAATATTTAACCAACAATAAAGAGATGATCATGATCTTTTCTTCCATCCTTTGCTATTTTTGACAAATGACTGTTCACTTGAATCATCAAGTTTGCTGCCAAAAGGAAAATGGGTTGTAAAACAGACTGAGGATGCACAAATGCCTTGGATAAAGATTTTTCTCTGATGCTTGCTGTTTTTTAAAATATCAAATTAATTTATTGGTTTCAAACCAAATTCTTTCACTTCAAGAGTTTATATGGTCTTTTTGCTACTTCAGAGATGCTTTGTATATCCTAGTCACTAAAGCAATTATTTCTTTTTTTCCTAGTCAATACGATCTGGATACAACTGAAAATGTACTTAAATGTCAGATCAAAATAATGAATTTCCATGGTTGGTTAAAATTATTTCCAAACAAAAAATCCAGGGAAGACAATTTTTAACACAGACTAGTCTATCATAGAGCAGCCTACCTCAGAGGACTCTAGCCCAAAAGTAACGTAGCATCTGTTTTATAACTGCCTCACCTCACCTTGCTGTCTGAGTGCCTCATGAATCCTTATCATTTTATGTCCAAACATCATATTCCATCTGAGTATACAGGGCTGAATATATCTCTTGGGATGGTGTAACTCTAGGCAATTCTGAAGCAATAAACACACAAACACACATAAACATATGCATGCACACATCCTACTAAATCTGTGTAGCTATGTCCATCTGAAAGAAATTGCACATTTCAGTGTTCAGAGCCAGTGTCTTTCTGCTCTTTGCTTTACCTTGGATGAAGTCATGAAATAAGGGAATTTAAAGTGAATGCAATGTTTCTGAAAGCCAGATTAACTACACTGAAACTGGTCTCTGTTTCCGCATCTGCTATAATACAGAAGGGATATACAGACTGAGTATAAAGATCCTCACAGCTACAAGGGATAAAGTAATTCAGTTTCCATGTCTGTTTAGGTTCTCCTGGGATTGGTCATGATATGGTAGTGCTAATGATAGTCACATCTCTGCAGGAGGAATAAAGTGAACCCCATGAATAATTACACCAATTAAATGCCGGATTATGAGTTGCTTTTAATCCACACTCATTTTATACCAGAGCATTAGATGTGAAGGGCTCTTACAGTGCAGTGCTAATATGCTAACTGCCAGATAACCAGACTATCTCCTAGAAGACCACAATTACCTCTTCTTTGTTTTACTTATGTAGAAGAGTTCTGACACTTCTTGTTTGTCTATCATACAATCTTGGACTTGAAGTAGTGGCAATCACTGTCCTAACCTGTTCAGGTGTTTACCCTCACAGTGTTACAATATCCTACAAAACCGTCTTGGGTTTTTTCTCCTCAGGTACAGCTTGAAGAAATGGCTAAATAATGACATAGGTTTGGGTTCTTATTGAATTAAACTCCATGTCTGTTGAGGAATGACTGGATCCTAGGTGATGATTCTGGGATCACTTCCCAGGAACCTCCATCTGCTATAGGGTTGTATCTTGCAGAGATGCGGACAAAAAGGGAAAAAAGGAGAAGATGTGGCCAGCTAGATGTTGGACATAGTGTTGGAGAAGACTGTAGTCAGATGAGGCATGCATAGTACTGGAACTGAAGTTTCTCCTTTCCATCCTCTCAGTCCCTCACAGTTACAAATGTCCTGGTTAAGAGTTGCTAGAATTGCCAGTTCTCTGCTGCTTTTGTGCTCTCCCAGAGCCCTCTTTTCCTTGCCCCCATTCCCTACTCACCACCTCCCTGCGGCTGCATCCTTTCCTCCTTTCTTGCAGTGATTCCTCAGGAATATGTGTATTTCTCATCTGAGAATTCTTGCAGAACGAAAAATGCCTGAGGACCATAGTGGGAAACAAACTAATACTCAGAAGAGAAAAATATTGGCTGATCATTTAGGACTTAGAGTGGAAAGTTCATCCTATGAACTGCCAAGGGTGCTATAAGTCAAAGAAACTCACCTGCAAAAGAATTACATCATCATTGACTTTTTGCATTATCCCTTCCTAGACAGAAGTTTATCTGTGACGCATGAGCCAAGAACCAAACTATTCTGTAACAGTATTTCTCTGTGATACCAAGTCCATCATTTACAGTGTCAGCAACATGGTAGTTCATCAGGGAGTTGTAAATTTTGGAGAAAAGTTGGCAGTAGCCCACAGAGCACAAGTGAAGTCCCTCTACTCAATGGCAGCATGGACAATGCTTTGTCAGAGAGAAGGAATGGGAGGGACAAGTGCTCAGGTGTCCCTGCTATTATCTGATTGGAAAACTACGTTATTCTTGTGGACTGACCCCAGAAGGAGTTTCCTCTGGACCCCAGTACTACACAGCAGAATTTGTAGCAGCTGCAGAAAAGTTCATGCTTTGTTACTGCCTGGGACAGTGACAGAGAGCTGTATTGTCACTCCTTCATTCAAAGGGTTCATTTTCCTGCAGTGTTATGGCATGGATGGTTGAGCTCTGGCAAGTCCTGTTGAAGCAGTTTAAAAGCCTGTAATATGCTGGTTTGACCACTACAACAATTTGTCTCAGTTGTTTCACTGAAAAGCTTAACATCTTAATTTAAACCTAATTACTAAATGGTAACCCTCTCTGCTAATGCTAACTGCCTGGTTGTGGCATGTCCTGAAGAAACTCAAAATATGCCCACTCCAGACCCATATTATTTTATGTGATGCTGAAGGTGTTTTGACTCTGAAACTAAACCATTTGTTTAACTCGCATCCCTCATGCCACTTTTCACATGTGTCTGCCCTTTCCTCTGGACTAGTTTATTTTGACTGTGCCCTTTTAGCTTAAGTCTGTGAAATTCCATACCTGATATGAGAAATTAATTATAAATAAATAAATCTAGTGATTTCTTTTCCGAGCTTAGACTCCTGCACAGAGGTCTAGAGGTCACTCTTTCTATTTTACATTAGCCCTGCTTATGGCTGAAGTAGGTCTGAAGAGATTCTTCTGATTTGGACCTTCGTCTCAAGGAGTGGACTGAGTGGATTGCAGCCTTTTTTTCTTCCTCACTGCCACTAATCCATCCTAACCCAGAGAGGTTAGAGCTAATTCACGCCCCATCAATAAGTACAAGTAATTCAAATGATTTCTTCCAATGTTCATTATCTTGTACTTGTCTGCATTGAATTTCATCTGGTATCTTGTTATTCAGTCACTCAGTTTTTATTAGCCCCTCCTGAAATTCCTTACTTTGCTCCTTGGTTTATATTAACTTAAAAATTGTGTATTGTCAGCAAATTTCAGCACCTTGTTATTCATCCCATTTCTCATCTCATTAAATATGAGTGGTGAGCAAATAGTAGAGGAAATTATTCATGAATATTCATTTGAAGTTAAAAGCAAATTCCATTTTGACAGCATTTGTGACTACTCCTTTTTCACTTTCTGTAAACAGTTGAGTGCTAAAGATTTACTAGTGCAAATGCACACAGGAAATTAGCATTTTAGTCCTATATAAAAATAATCCCTCCAAACAAAATTAAGCCTGCATGTCTCTAGGCAAATCTCACATTTCAGGGATACCGGGGATATCTCTAGAGAGGGCACACAGTCCTAGGAGCTAGGAGAATGTTTTAGGAGACCTCTCCCTGTCTCATACAGAGACAATCTGACACAAGACAAGTAAGGAGAGAGCTGCATTTCTGACACATCCTACGCGCCATCTGTATCTGTGTCCACCCAATGCCAAGCAAAGATTGCTGCCCTGACCAGCCCTCAGTTGCCATCTGCACTGGCTCCTGACCAGTCCCATACTTCCAACTGTTTTGGCGCATGGATTGGCTGTTCCATGCATCTTGGCATTCTGGTTCAGTCCCATCTGGTAGGGGATTATGGACTCCCAGCAGGTTTGGTTGTACAGGTGCTACCTAATATTGGTCAACTGAGCCATCCGCAGCCTCTACTAACAGAGGTCACAAAACCTGGACTTTTCTCTGACCAGATGAAGTCCCAGACAGGCAACTGGACTTTGAGGGACCCTGCTAATCTTAGCCATTTCAAGAAGTAAATCTCCTTCACCCATACAACAAAGATTGCACTGCTTACATGAGTCACAGCTTCTTTGTAAACATGACCTTGTGTATTTCTAAAACAATGTCATAAGATATGTCATAAATCAAGATCATAAAATAATGAGATACTTCATTATAGAGGTTAAGAACAGGTCCAGTCTGTTACCATTTCTTTTGTGTGTTGCACAGCAGTGCTAAGCCAAATCAAGGTTATCTTAGAAATCCATGCATATACTAGAAAGGAAGGAAAACCAGAGAAGCAAAGCCTGTGAACAAGGCAGGGAATTTGCAATATTGTGACACAACTCATGAGAAGCATTGCTACAGCAGAGAGATTAAATTGATTTGACTTCTGTATGCCAAGAAGAGGTTGAATGGAGGAAGATGGTGAGCAGTATAATTTGATTCTTCCCACCTTTTATTCCTTATTATTTTTAAGTAGCACTGATACTATTAAGTGCACATATAAGGACAAGAAGCCTCTTCAGTTGCTTCAGTAAATTCAAATCTATGCTCCACATTAAGCTCTGCATGAACAGTGTCAAAGTTCTCACATACACACACTCACAGAGGACCATTTGGCCTTTTGGATGATTAGCCTAAATTGTTTTAAGGTCTGTTCTGCACATTAGTGTAATGACAAAACCAGAATGTAATATAGTCTGCAGTGCTCAAAAAGCAGCAAGAAATATGCATTTGCCTCTGCGATATACGGTTCACTGTATGAACACCCAGGTATAAATTCCTGCCTGCAAACCAAAGTTAGTGGAATATTTACTTACGTGTGGCTATAGAACTTGTTCTCTAAAAGAACGGAAATGTGATGAGCCTATTCATGTACTGCTTGAACTGGAACACTGAAGTCTTCAATTACTGATTCAGATTTTCAGATTAACTGTTATAAGTATTTTCAAAATACGCTGCTGCTATATGTACATGGCATAGTCAATGCTAATCATACCATATGATACAGCTTTATTCATAAGGCTGCAGGAAGGGAGACGTGCAGATATTCATATGCACCTTCCTTCACAGAAATGCCTGTATTTAAAGTAAAAGGAAATTAAAATGAGATTCCATTGTTTAGATAGAAAGTGCAAAGGTTCATGACTAAATTAATGTAATTCTAATTTTGACCTTTAGACAAAGCATTTAAAAGCTTTCCAATAATGACATCATATTTACTTGGTGCCTATGCCTCAGTTTGCATTACTTTAATTACTTAAAGAATACAACAATTATAGATTTATAGTATATGCATGAAATACTATATCTGTTATAACCCTAACACTCATCACAGCCACTTTAATTCAGATGATGATGTGCGGGACTTCAGCTCCCAGACCCATTCCCTACAGTCTTACAGTCATGATCCGAGAAACACCTGGGCACACAGATGGATGTGTGTGAGCAGTTCCAGTGTGATTCAGAGAACTACAGGGATGTGGAAGATGCACATGTACATTTGCTATTCTGTATTTCACATTGTTTGCCAATCTCCATTCTTTAAAATTCTCCCCTAGGTATCTTGAATTATCTTTTATTTCAGTATTTTCAAAGCCTCCCTATCAAGAAGAGGGTTTCCTTGGAGATTTTGAGAAGATTTTGAGCTCACTGAAGTCAAGGCAACTATGCTGCTTTATGCAAACTGAGGATCTAGTTTGATAGTCTCATCTTTGTGAATACAGAGCAGAATGAATTTATTCAAACTTATGAAAGCCACATGAATAACTTTTTTTGAACAATTCTGTTGTATCCCCTTTGCATTTGCAGTGTAATTTAGCACACTGAAATTAATTTTTCTTCCCTGATTATGTTTTCTACAGACACTGGAAAGGCTGATGAGTACAATATAGTTTTAAATGATGTGCCTTGTTTATGCCTTTTTCTTTATGGTCCATTACTGTAGAATTTGAGTGGAACCATATGATTATAGTCTTAGGCTGTCATGCAAATGGACTCATTTTGTTCCATTTCCCATTCCCCTTACCGTCCTTGTCAATGCAATGGATAAATCTTGCTCTGTGTTCTGTTCCTCAAAGACTTGCAAGGCTGTCATCAGAGTGGATTAATTTTCTCCCTGTGTTATCACAAAATTCTCTGTCCTAACAATGACTTATCTCTGAATTTAAAGGCCGATATATTTTATGCTCAATCTGTAGACTTAGTCTTGCAACAAAAATTGTAATGAGCTAAAAATTCTACAGAAAGATTCCATTCTTATCACAGTCTTTGAATTGTAATTTCATGGATTTCCCTGAATACAGCATTTTACAGAAGAATATCAAGAGAGAACATGGTAGAATAATGTACTTGAAATTTCAATTTTAAATGCCACCTAAAGTAAACTTCCAATTGTTTAATTAAGTGACCATAACCATATTAGAGGTTATTGCCAGCACAACTGCTGCACATGCAATTCCTTCAATAAAAGACAGGTTGTGGACAAACTGTAACTCATCAGCACATAAAAACACCATTAAAAATAATGATAATGATAGGACTTTAACCTAGAATAATACAAATCTTAGAGTTACTGCTTCCACATATAATCCCTTAACTCTCCCTTTCATGCTTAGCTATTGCGTGGTTTTTAAACTGATATGTGGTTGTTATACATGCTTGTAATTTATTGTTTTCTCGGGTTTCTCACACTGGTCTACACTATAAGAAAAAGATGTTTTAAACATCTCCATAAAATACGTATTTATGTGTGTGCTCAAGATGCTGGATGACATAAGGAATGTGTAATCATTCTTGCTCTCTGATGTAATGTGTAAAAGGTCAAAAGAAGCTGATTTAATCTACTCTGGATGAAAATAAAGTATTCTAAACTTTCAGCTACCTTGATGTGTTATTAGCATATTACGTTTATCTACATGCGGATTTCAACATGAGGAAGTCAGTGCTAGACTATGTTAAACAGAAGTAAGGGCTTCCACACCACTTCCTAAAGCTGTTTTACAGAAATTCCTCTATTAACCGTTTCATTTATAGATTCTGTTTGTTTGACTCCAAAGTTGGCAATTTTGGTCAGGAAAACAGTGCAAACTTCCGCATGTCAGCTCTGTGATTTTTCTCACCATGTTTTATAAGATGCCTCCTAGAACTGGCAGGAGGCCTGAGACTTGCTGTGTTAAACTGCCACTATGCTTCTCCCATAACTCAGCTGTGTTTTGCCAGCTTCATTTCTAAACTGCCATGAGAGCAGCCTGGAAGACACACTGCTCACTTAGAGCAGTCTTTAATATAAACAGGATAATGTCTTGTATTGGCATTCACACAGTCAGATGGATTTCGCTTTGTAGCTTTGGAGGAGTAGCATTATGGTTTCAGGAGAAGGAAATCTGGAGGATGAAGTAAAAAGCAGTGTGTGGCTTGTGTTTTGTTTTTTTTTTCCCCTTGGAGGCAAATGCTTTTACAAAGTGCAAGATTGCTGCTTTGGCGAGCTGTGAATGCCTGGTAGGATGCAATCCTGGGAGGAAAGGCAGTGCTGAAAACTTTTATGCTGGAGAAAGTGATGATCCTACTAAACCATTCAGTGCTCATTTGAAGTGACAGAATATCCATGTGAAAACACTTTTTCTTCCCAAAATTTAAAGCGGTGGGATAACCTTGCTGCCTACAATACTGAAGAGGGAAAAACTTGAAAGGCAGAGCAACAAGCAGGGAATGTACTTGCTGTTTTGGATGTTCCCGACAGGCATTAAGCAAATTCGGCTAGGCAGCTAATATACAGTGCTGCCACTGGGTGAGAAATTACTGCCTCAGAAATGGAAGAAGACCTGGTTTGAAGGACAATTCTAAGGATAAAACCTGTCCTGAAATACGCATGCTAAAACAAACCATCTGCTTTGCGATGAGCTCTCCACTATGACACCCACACATCTGACTTTGCACTCACAGTGTAAAGAATGTTTTAAGAATTATTACACTTTGTTAACAAGCATTCCTAGTTAGCCCATCAGTACCCACATCTATACAATCTGATTTATGGATACCATGTCGTGTTTCACCTCTGATGCTCTCTCTGCTCTATAGTGCTGACATACAGCTCATTCATGGGACCCAACATCCATTCCTGGTTTTCATATGCTCCAGAGCACAGAAATGTCTGTGCACGAAGAACTGATGCCTGTCTGCTAGGTCATATAGTTTATGATCACTGTTAAAAGACTGCTCCTCTTCAGACCTCGGTATGTATGTAGAAAGGGTTTTCTTTCATTTACCATATTTTGGGAGCCTGTCGCCTTTTATTGAGTCAGGTTATAGCAACTTGTGAGAAACTTTCCAGTGTGTTGGTAAACACGAGGTATGTGTGCATTGGTAGAATGCTTTGCCAAAGTACTCTGTGTTTCCCAAGAAAACAGGCAGGTGTTGGGAGCACTGACTGAGGCTTAGTTCTGTCCTCTCTTCAGTCACTGTCACAGAACATTTTTCCTTTGACTTGGCACTGGGGGTAGGAGCAGGAATTACCGTCTCAGGTTTATTTACTCCAACACCATCTTGTAGACGTTTGCTTTTGTGACACTCCTCCAGATGGGACTGAGCATGCAGCTCTTTGAGTCCCAGATCTCTACAGATGTCCAGATGGAAGACTAGGGAGCACAGCAGTCAGTGTGTAATTGGGTAAGTGATAGACCTGCTGCAAAGCAGCATTACCTCAGCCTTAAGAAGGATTAATTACAAAAGACCTATGATGCCAATTAATTCTCTTTAAAAAATTGTGTGTGGATTCAAGGCACTTTAAGTCAAAGAAGTTGCAGTTAATTCAACATAATGCGCCTACATAAATAATCGAGTGTTGGAAGATATTAAGCACTTTATATATCACACAAATGGAAGCATCTGAGTTATTTTTTGGTAAACACATTCTGCAAACAGTAAGAAACTGATTCCCCCCCACCCCCACCCTGCCACCAGAGATGTTCTTCCTAAAGCAGACTGTAACCTCTAGTTTTGTCTCACGTACAGCACCCAGTGCTGAATACTGAATGTGAAGTTTGATCCCAAAGTGCTGATAAAATACAGCTGATTTCTCAGCTTAGGCTGACAAGATTTGTTCATGCTTAAAAAAATAACACCTCAAGTGACAAGCCCTCAAGATTTCAAAGGAAGCCTAAGAGAGTTTTGTTCAATCAGAAGGTAACAGAGATGCTCTTCCTGACACATCGCTGCAGTCTCAATGGAATAAGATAGACACCGAGGAACAGGAAATACTACTGATCAGGTTAACATGGAAACTTTCTTTGCGAGCACTAATTGGAATGCAAATCTTTGTACCATAAAAAACCTGAGCTATGAATAGAACATTGGAGTTTAATTGATTAAATCTGTCAGTTTCTAAAAAATCAGGAGATACCTGCTCTGATATGGTTGATTTTCAACAATTTTATTAATGGGTATATGGTGCTTTATCTTCCTTGGAGATGCAGGTATAATACACTGTATACTTTTATACTTAAGTGGATTTCCTATGAAAAGCACACAAGAAAGAGTCTGGTTCATAAGGTGAGCTGGAACATGCCTGGCAATAGGGCTCTGGCACTGCTGTCACCAGCTGAAGTGTTGAGGGAGCAGAGATTTACAGCAGCAAGATGTAGGGCTGGCAGTGACAGAGTATCTTTGAAGTACAGAAGTTTGCCATTGTTTCATGAAGGAAATGACAATGAAACATATTATATGTAAGCTTGTGAAATACCAGGAAATCAAAGAGAAAGAAGAAAAGCCCCACCTTAGGCTAATCATTGTTTGAATTTCATTGGTGTATACGTTTTAGCACTAGTAGGATGATATTTTCCCAAGTTTTCTGCTGTAAGCAGCTAACAAATTTATGAATTTCATAATGAGCAATTCACTCACCTTAGGATGGTTATGGTGGAATGTATGGGGGTGTATGCTCAAAAAGAACACTGGCCCATCTGCACATTCCTTATCAGCATGCAATGTCACAACTTCTCCCACAGCTGCTTTCTAATTATAACTCAGGTGGGTTAGTTGCAAAAATCATATATTCATAAGTCACTCAAGTCACTCTAAAGATGCTCACTTTCACTCTATGAATCCTCTCCTTTATTTTCTCAAAGTAAATTATATTTTTCTCAAATCCTGGACAAACATTTATGAGAGCATGAATCTGAACTTTTGAAAATTACTGTAATTAATGGAAAGCCTGTAAAATCCTTATCTAACCAAGGGCAAGTATAAAATCCTGCAATGAAGGTTCATTTAAAATTATGGTATAAATTAAATCTGAACTAGAATGCGTTTGCTAATTTTCCCTCCAAGCCCCAACTAAAAAAAATAAAATAAATACTTCATGATCCTGTAATCCAAAATAACAAAACTCAGGTATATAGCATGATGCATGATATCATGCTGTTTCATTAATGTGACTGCTATATGACTTGTGTTTTATTACTGGAATAATATTTAATAGATTATGCTTGCACTTCATGTTGCATACCTGGTCTCACATTATAGCACAGAGATTTATTCTTTAAAGAAGAGAATATGAAAAGAGGAAATAAAAAAGGTAAATCAATAGGCTTATGTTTCCACTCTGCGTATAACCACATGAAGCTTTTCTGATTTTCCAGCAACTCCAAAAAAACCTGCAACAGTTCCAAAAAGACTGAGTCAAAATAAGAAAGCCTGAAAACATATCATTTTAATAATTAAAATAGTAAAGAAAAAAAATCTTCAAATAGAAAAATCCTTTCAATTTAAAATACTGAAATATCAATATATTGAATCAGCGTAAAGCATTTTGACTTCTGTTTCAGTCTTTATTTAAATTTCCATCCATCTCTTCTTGACACAAACAATTCTGATAAATTGAATTTGAACCAAGGGAAAATTCATTGCCACTTAATCAGTGTTTTCCAACAAAATTTGGCCTACCTCTAGCTTTCTCCTGATGCTTAGCCAGAAGATTATTTTATATATGAATTTTTCAAGTTTCTGTTCTTCAAGTGAATTTTCCAAAACCAACCACAATTGGAGAAGAAGTACCAGCATAAATATATTTGACAGCTCATGGAGAGATAACTTGCTGCCTTTAATCCTGCTGGCTAATAACCACATAAATTTACCCTACACAGAGTCCTCCTTCTGAGGGTATGAAAAGTAAGATTTGGAGAGACTAAGTTAAAAGCGAGTGGCTTATTATCATGGAGGTGCACTGAGGCTTTGCGTGTGTGGGGAAGTTATGGGCAACCTCTCGGAGACCAAAGCCCAAAGTCCAAAGTCCAAGCCAGCATTTCATGGCCAAAGCAACTGCAGCATCATGAAATTTCTGCATGGCTATGCACCCAACGGTCCATCACGGACCTCACCCAAATGAGCCCTTTGTGGTCAGGGAAAATGAATCCCTCAAGGAGGAGATGGGCGGCAAACCTGTCTGCCCACTTATCCTCACAGGGCAACATGTCTGGTGGGGACAAACAAACCAGAAATGTGAAATGTAAATCATGCCTCCCCATTTAGGGGAATCTGGTCCTGTAACTTGTACAGTGTGACTTTGTTCAAAATGTCATAGCAGCCAGTTTCAGAGCTCAGAGCATTTCAGTAGAGGAGCAGAGAGTATAAATATTGCCATTTAATTAACATTATACAATATGTTTCCTATAGAAGCTGACATACTGTCTATATTTCAAGTGATAGGTTTATATAGCAATGGTTGGAAACGAGCAGATTTACTGCAAATACTACCATAAATAAACTTCCCCAAACCAACATTGCTAACACAAACAAACGATTATGTCTGTTGTCTGAAACGCAGCAAAAAGCAAAGTTGTGGCAGGTGTGACACCTGATAGCTAAATTGAAATTTATAGAATGCATATGGCAGAATTTCATTTTTCTTTTTCATTTAGTGATCAAAAACTAGATGACAGACAGTGTAAAATGAAAACAGATGAAATGAATTTCCACATGGATCCTGCCAAGTTTCATTTTCTCCACAAGTTCTTGGAAAGCCCAGAACCTATTCCCACGTGCATGGCCAGAATTTGCAGATTCTGCGCTTTACCTCTTCATCCTGCCATCTGACAGTTTGCCAGGTCCTGTGTGCTGCAGAGCGATTGCGAAGACAAGTCTGTTTATTACGGTACCAAGATCTTTCTGTCAGACTTGATAGCCTAATTTTTATATGGAGTAT
>VXBJ01005042.1:2395-202999 GCA_013400055.1 Nycticryphes semicollaris
CCCAGCAACAGAGTCACAAATCATCTCCAACGCTCTAAATTTAGACCACAATCAGGGATTTCGGTGACATTACTGCTGGAAATGAAGGGGTCAAATAGGGAAGTGGCACGTGGTGCCTGGAGGAGTGGGGACGGGGCTTTAATGGTGCTCCGACACACTGAGGCCACCCCATTTCTCCTATTAAGACATTTTGAAGCAGCCCCTCAAAATACATATGTTCCCATCACCCAAAATGCCCAGAATCAGACTGTTAATTAGATTCATCCCAAACAGGAGTCGTGCTTCAGGAGCGTGGGGACCCAGTGCATCAGCGCTGCTCGGTGTGACCGGGTTTGCTCCAAGCCCGCGGGCAATGAGCAACCAAAAAGGAGCAAAGCCGATGAGCTTTGCCCAGGGGGGAGGCTGGGAGGAGGGTCCAGCCTTCGCTACTCGCCTGGTGATGATGAAGGACACGCCGCTCCCAGGCCACTCGCACAGTTGCGTGGTCCCAAGTCATGCCATGATTACGGGGTGGTGATGCTACTGTGGTATCCCGGTATCTATAGAGCTTTTGGTGTGCTCTGCTCTGCAACCAAAGCTCAGAGCCAAAAAACACCACGCAGAGGGGCAAGGGAGCCAGGGCTGAGTCCCAAGGTGGGAACAGGGCTGCTCTGAAGCAAGAGGACAAGAGACCCCTACCAAGCAGGTGAGGGGTCTAGAGAACAAGTTCTATGAGGAGAGGCTGAGGGAACTGGGCATGTTTAGTTTGGAGAAGAGGAGGCTGAGGGGAGACCTTATTGCCCTCTACAACTACCTGAAAGGAGGTTGTAAAGGGGTGGGTGTTGGTCTCTTCTCCCAAGGGAATCACGACAGGACCAGAGGAAATTGTCTGAAGTTGCAGCAAGGGAGGTTTAGGCTGGATCTTAGGAAGAATGACTTTACTGCAAGAGTGGTCAGGCACTGGAACAGCCTGCCCAGGGAGGTGGTGGAGTCACCATCCCTGGAAGTATTTAAGAAACATGTAGATGTGGCACTTCAGGGCATGCGCTGGTGGCCAAGATGGTAGGAACTGGGTTGTGGTTTTGTGTATGGTTGGACTCGTTGGTATCAGAGGTCCTTTCCAACCATGACAATTCTGTGATTCTGTGATATACCAGGGCATGAGTGAAGAAGAGGGATTCCCACGACTCCTATTGCTCTGCAGCTGGAGGGGCAGACCCTGACCTCCTCAACAAGATCAGATGAGTCCAGAGCCAAGAGTTTGGTAAGAGGAGCTCAAGAGGCACAGAGCATTCAGAAACTATCTGGACCCTCATCCAAATGTTTAGCAGCAATATACCTGGTGAAACCACAGTTCTTTAATCACTTCCAGTTCCAGGAAAGATTTGAGTGGTCACATGAACCTACACACCCACACTGGCCTCAGAAACCCTGATCTCTAAGATTCATTTGAAACATCCTGATTTTAGGATATGAGTCCGTTCCAGCACTAAATCAGGAGCTTGGACCTTTCCTGCCCTGCAGCCAGGACACAGTGCTTTCAAGTTGCCCAGAGAAGTTGTGGATGACCCAACCCTCACAGTGTTCAAGGCCAGATTGGATGGGCCTTTGAGCAACCTGGTCTAGTGGGCAGTGTCCTTGTCCATGGCAGGGAGGGTTGGAGCTAAATAATCGTTAAGGTCCCTTCCAACCCAAACCATTCTGTGATTCTCAGTGAGAAGAGTCTTCATCTGGGTGTTTTAGGATCCTTTCAGCCAAAGCTCAGGATAGCAAGTGTATAAAGTGCCCTAGTGGTTGGTAACTGGAGGTGGCCAGCAAACACAACCTCTTCCCATACCCAAGGCCAGCTCTGAGCAGCCTCGTTAAGGCATTTATCACCCTCTTGCTGGCTCTCTTCTGAGCAGATTTAGGGAGTTGGGAAAAGGCTGGAGGATCAGTGGAGGACACTCCTGCTATCCCTTACAGTATTTTAAGCAGGGACTGGTCCTCAGCAAGTGTTTTCCAAGTGTCCCAACCTCTCTTCAGCAGCCTTTAGATTAGGGAGGTAGAGGATTTGCAGAGGTGGGATTCACTCTACCAAATCTCAGCTGCCCCAAGTTTCGTTTGTGCGTGTGTATCACTTGGTGTGAATGTCCACCACTGTTGGTCAGCTTTCTGAGATAAACCACTTTCTGGAGACACCAGTCTCTCTGTCCATCTGGGAAGCCATTCAGCAGGCCAGTGGAGACTGTCCACATGCCTTTCAGAAGGCTGGAATGAAGGAAGATTTTCCCCAGACCATGAATATGAAAACAGTTTGTGGGCTGGGCAGAGGCCAAGGGGTCCAGCACAGCCAGGAGAGATGCTCCCAGCACAGATTACTACTGGTACTTGCAGGAGGGACATAAAGTAGAGTCTGGTGACACCCAAAAGAGGCTGAGATGATGCTTTTTGGGTCCTGCTGCTCACAGCACCTTCATCTCCTGGTGGTTGGTGACCCTTTGCCACCCTCCCACTTGTGCCATGGGCTTTCAGCAGCACAAAAAGGCTGGAAAAGGAAGACTTTGCTCTTTGCGTTTCATGACAAATAAAAAATAAACCAACCAACTAATCTCACCTTCAGTGACACTTCACAGGCACAAGATGCAATGTGGTGGGAGAGGGGGAGGAGGTTGGGGATGGAGAGACAGCAGCCATCAACGCCTAAATCTGATATAAATCGCCTCAGCCACGGCAGCCTTTGAGGGTTTCTCCATTGCCGACACACACAGTGGCAATTTTATGAATATTTGTTTATTTGGATGGAGACTTTTTGTCTTTTGGTTTTAAAAACCGAGACGGGCTGAAGTGTTTCCATGTGGCACCAGCTGCAGAGATGAGCTACCGCAAAGCTCAGTCGTTTCCCTGCCACCACAGGTCTTCCTCCGCAGTCAGAGCCGCACCGATAATATCTTATATAGGGAAAGACAGAAGTAATGCGTATGCATGTGTAATTTTCAATGTCAATGTGTTCAGCTGTGAGTTGGAATCATAAAAGTTATTTCATTTATTACAATCATACATAAAGCCTCTTAGAGCTGCAGGCTTGCAATAGGCAATTATGCCCATAGGTTAATAACATACAGCGATTTGACTGACAACTGGAATTAGATTTAAACACGGCAGAGTGGCATGCTAAAGGCACTTTATTAAAACTGTGGCTGGGGATTTGTTCAAAATACCAGTCGCATACCTTTCCTGGTAAAATATTTATAGATAGCACTATATCGTGGCCTATTATATTGCATTCTTTCCTCCTTTCCCCTACCACTTTGAGTTCTGCTATACAGTGAGAAATTTAGCTGGTCAGATTTTCCTGGAGAGAAGGCAAATGCCCTGCATTGCTCAGCATGGGGTGATGGGATGGGATGTGATAGGCAGTGGGAAAGGGCCATATAGCAGTGTTTATTTCTATACCTACAAGGAACCTGGATTTACCTCTCCATCCTCTCCCCATCATGCTCCCCAGTGCAGCATCCTCTTAATGCTGCCATCGTTAGCACCAAGTTAACGACGCCAATAGCCCAGACAAAACCCGGATTGGGTTCCCAAGACAGTGAAATAAATGTTGCTTCATTCAGTAGATACTGTGAGTTTTTCTTATTCTGCTCCCAGGAAAGTTTGCTCTCATGAAGTTGGGGATGGATTGCCTGCAGCTGGGATGGACTCTCAGCTCCTGGGGAGTTTTAATACCAGGTGAGAAAAATGTGTGTCAGGAGGAATGGCATAAGGAAATACTTGATCATGCCTTGGGACGAGGGGGTGGGATAGAGCCCAGTATTTCCCACCATTCTTGGAAAAAAAACACTAGATGACTTTAAAAAGTACATAAGGACCAGCAGAGCTTCTGGGGCTGGACCAAGTGACATCCAAAGGTCTGGTTCCAACCATCCAAGGTCCATGAGTCTTGATAACCTGTGAATAAGCATTAAAATCCCAAAGGCTCTTTGCCTACCATTGCCATCACTTGCAGCCAAAAGACAGGCAACATCCAAAATGCCCATCAAATTAACTCTTCATTCCCCTCTCTTGCTTTGTTGCCTCATTTGTACTGTGTTGAAAATACCTATATAAATAATAGCTGCCTTGCAGAATATTCCAGACTAGTAGCCATCCATGGGCCAGGGGTTGAACCCCACTGATTCGAGGACTTCTCTTTAAAATTACCAAGGTGAACATCAGCAGAGAAGAAAAGGCAATATGGTCTCTGGAGAGGTAAATGGGACAGTCCTTGGGTTTAATGCCCTGAAGTCAGATGGCACAAGTAGACCTCCAACCTGATGACCAAATCCAGCAAGGTAAGGGGAGGATTACAGATGTTTTTAACAGAGGAAAAAGCTCCTCGCTCAGCATATCAATGGCAAAACAGAGAATATAGTGCAGATCTCCAGACTCCAATTCTTTTAGAACAAAACCTAATTGTGTAAAAGCAGAGCTTAATAAAAAAGCTTTTCCTCAGTTTCAAGGAAGGGGAAGCTGGAGGTGCTTGAATCCACCCCTCCATCCCCACTCCCTGCTTGGCCGAGCAGACTCTGGTGCCCAGGGTGAGGAATGGGTTCCAGCAAAGCTCTGCCTCCAGATGTTGGTCCTACAGGTCTCTCCCACCACGCTGGGGACCCAACCCCCAATTTCAAAATCCTTATTCCCTAACAATTTTTCAAAAATGAAGCCTGAGGGCACTACCTATAAAAAGATCATCCCGGTGGTCCTTATGCATTAAATATGAGGGCACGGAGCCTTCCTGGGATGCCACAGCAGGCAGCAGAGCTGGGCTGGGATTACCCAGCGGTGGTCCTGATGCTGCAACTTTTCCCCAAAGATCAGCCTGTTGAGCAGCTCCCCGTGGGGTCGGCAGTGCCTGAGGCAGCGGTGGCACTGTCCCCATGGCAGCGGTGGCACTGTTCCCCCCACATACACAAGCACCCGCACTCACTTTCCCAGCAGCTTTTTCCAGCAGATTTACCAAGAGACAGCACCAATGGCAGCTTTGGAGGAAAAAAGTGCCAAGAGATGAATTAACCAGAGCGGGGGGGACACAACAACATGTGTGGTGGGCATCGACTCAATTCCAGGGCAACTCTCTTTGTTAAAATGCCCTTGGGAGAAAAGACTTCCTTTTCTTTTTTTTTTTAAGCTCTGAAAGATTTATAATATTTTTTTTATCAGGTTCTCCCTCTTATCACTGATAAAACCCATCCTGGCATGACTTCAGCTCAGGATCAGCTTTTAAAGCACGGCAGAGAAGACCTCTGTGATTTAAAGCAGACATCCAACCCTTGGCCGTAGCCCAGTCCAAATTAAGGGAGGCACCTAAAGGTTCCAAGGCAAGGGAAGGGGGTGCACGTGTGAAACCCAGCGGTGGGTGACATGAAGGATCAGGGCTGACAGAGCTCCATTCAGCTGGGCCAACAGTTGCCCTCTCATCTCAGTCCCGGGCAGACAAAGCACCGTGCATTTAGCGTAGGTGGTTTGTCACCCTTTCAAAGAGATTTTTGTGACAGGGCGGTTAAGTTGCCAGCTCATGTAATTTTACCATGCATCCCATTTTATGTAGGTATAAATATATGTGGGAATCCATATACATACATATATGTTGTTTTTCTTAAAGCCCAAGGCCCTGGAAGCAACTGATTTTTTAAAAACCTCAATTTTTCAAAAGGTTTGAGGGATGAGCTGAGTTTACTGTAGCAGCTAAAAAACCAGAAGGCAAATTCAAAGCACATTAGAAAGAGTACTAAAAATACGATCAAGAACTTCCAGCCAATTTTGTGATGTGGGGGGTTCTGGCTGTGATTTCTGGGCAGTTGGGGTTGGAGATAATGGAACTGGGAGTGGAGGGCGGCATGTTTTTATTTCAGGATCAATATCAGGGTGGAGCAAATGGTGTATTTATCTGCTCGCACACACAAGTCTTAAAAGGTCTAATTGTGCCCTGCTTTACACTAATGCAGCTCTGTGGCACCACCAGCGAGTACCAGGGTACCCAAAATGGGCTCGTTTTCCAGTCCTCCCCTAGTTTTTGTTGTGCATCGAGTCCACCCTGGTCTCACCCTTTCATGCACAGAGTGTTTTACGGGTTATTGCAAGGATGCCCAAATCTGCCCTCCACCCCTTCCTCATGCCTCAGGGAAAAAAAACAAAGGGACCAACATCATCCTGTAGGAGTTCCTGCTGGGAAATAAGGCCCAGACAAATGATCTTAACCAGGGGGAAGCTTCAAGGACGTACCCAGACCAGCAGAGATATCCAGGAGCAGTAATTGCACAAGGAGCCGAGATTCCCAGGGAGACCCAGCCCAGCCTCACGGACATGAAACCACAATTGTCATCTGTGATGAACAACAGAGAGGGGAACATACAGGAAACAGCAATTAAACCATTAAAGTCTTGGGCAGCTTCCCGGTGACCAGTAGCCCTTATCTATATAAATATCTCACATGGCATAAAAGGAGCAAATCTCTACCCATTATATGCCCCTGATGACCTTCAAGAGGGACAAGCGGGTAGGGATTGTCACTGGACATGCCAAGGTGGCATCTTCTGCTCCATCTGAGGAGCAGCACACCTTAAAGGGGGTTTGGTTCCCTTCCAGTAAAGGTCTCCTGCTCCCCTCTAGCAGAGCTCAGCGGTCCCAGTGGAAGTTGAAATTATCTTATGGCCTAATTACTGCCCAGATCTGCTGCCTATAAATACCCGTCCACAGCGGAAAGAAAGAACCTGTCTGTCAACGCAGCCAGTGTTGGGTGGTATCAGCATCCCTTGGTGATGGAGAGCATGAAGGAAGGCAGTGGGGTTCCTCTGTGAGAGTGAGAAGGTGGGAAACGTACTATTATTAACACATTTCTGTGTTAAGATAGAGATTTTCAGAGTTAGTCTGAATTTTTTTACATTTGTTTTGCCTCACATCCCAAACACTTGAACCTCAGCTCATTCCAGCTCCTGGATTCAAGGCATAACCTCTGCCTGTCTGGTTGGCTTTTTGAGGTTTCTACCCAATGCCACAGCAGGAAAAGGTGGGAAATTCAATAGAGGCTCCACAAGCAGCTTCAGAAGGGAAATCACAAGAAACTCCTTTTCATTCAGATAGTAAATGAATATCAGTATATTAATCTATATAGAAAATATATAATAAATATAGTAACTGAATAGTAAATGAATTTACTGAGAGTAAATCCCCCTCTGCCAGGGACAGCATGGGATGGGACTGTTCCCCATTGATAACAGGGGTGCAGCCACCCTGCCAGGAAGGGAGAGAGTTTAGTACCCTCCTCCTGGCCCTGGTTAGTTTATCGGTTAATAACTAACTAGTACAGATGTGGCTTTAGGGGAATTGGTATGTGGTCTTTGCCTGACCCACTCTGTGCCACAGAAGTTTGGCTCATTTTGAGCTTAATTTTTTTTTTCTTGTTGTTAAATGGAGAAATCTCTCATAAGAAACAACAGGGAGGCAGGGTTTTTTTTTAAATCTGTGAGTTCCCTGCAGCAACAGACACTCGAGTGCAGCTTTGTGCCCCTGCCTGAGCGTCAGCAAAAAGTGGGGAAATTGCCTGGTTTATTTTAATAGTCAAGCTGAGTGAAATGCAAAATAATTTGATGAGTGCTGAAAAATGTGGTCAGTAGTTGCAAACAGGTGTCCTTTAATTAGCCAGAGGAATGGCCCTGAAACTGAGATTGGAACAGAAATAATCCAAAGAAGATGATAAAAGACAACTACTAGAAAGTTTTCAGGAGCAGGGAATCGTTCTTGGCATTTATCAGCACAGACACGTCTTCTGCTTGTTGGGAGAGGGGGGTTGTGGACAGGTACCAAGTCTGATGGCTCCATTCAATCTGGATGGGTTTTGTTCAAACCACCAGGGGAAGTTTTAGTGGCGTTTACATTTAAATAGTCTTCCTGGGTTTTCAGAGCCTTTGGGTTTCTCCTTTGAGGGGTCTGGATCTAGGACTCTCTGAGCTCACCTGAGTTCAGCTCATCTGAGCTGAACCACACACACCTCTTGGGGACCATTCAGGCATGAGTAGCCCCCTGAAGATGTGTTCATATGGGGATGTGTGTGCCAGATGTGCTGTTCTGGTTGTGCCTGAGCCAGGAGAAGATGCCACCTTGTACCCCTGCATTCGCCTTGTCTTCCCAAAATCTATGCTTCATTTCCCAGTTGCCCAGAAAAATGCTACTATATGCATCTTGGCACAAGATTTGGTAGTTTAACCCCAAGAATGGCTGCATGCACAGTTATGCTGGTGGAGCTGCATGGTGATGGAGAAGCAGAGATGTCGATGGGTGCCCTCCGTGCTGGATGGCAGCACTTTTCCCTTCCCACCAGCCGTGGAGGCTTTCACTGCAATCCCTCCTGCTGCAAGGAGTGATGCTGCAGCGAACAGCGTGTCTGCAGGATGATGAAACACAGAGGAACTGTAATGAGATTTAAAATAAAGTCAGCTTTCACCCTGGCATGTCTGGTCTGGATGAATCCAAAATGCTAGCAGTACAGAACCCACGAGAAGGAGAAGTGCCCTTGACCACACGCGTGGTGACACATGTGGTGAGACACAGCTCTTTCCATTCACACCCCTCTCTGCCAGTTCAGGAGGACAAAATCCTGCATCACAAATAGACTATGCGAATCAAGGAATGGCAGGAATCACATCAACGTGGCCGAACCCCGTGCAACGCAGCCAGGGAGCGCCGCAAGTGGAGCATGTGCTGTGGGTCCAGCTTCCAAGCCTGCAGGAACCATGGACTTCTGGCAGGCGGTCTGATTTTGGCACGGCTGTCCATCCCTGAGCAGAGAGGAACCGAAACACGCAGAGCATCTCTCAGCATTTCGGTGCGGCAGCCACTAGAGGGAGGGTTCAGGGCTGTACAGCCGCAAGCGCCGTCCGAGAGCGGGATTTGGAAAATCCCTGCAGCCTTTGGGAAGAAGGAGCAACTCGAAACTCAGTGCGAAGGGAGGCAGGAGCCTGGCGAAGATGGACCAAAGCAACGGCGCACCAAGGAAACCACACCAAAATGCCTACGTGGTTCCCCATCGTGCTGTCCCCCAGCAATATAGTCATTCGCTAAACATTCCTGACTGCCTTTGCATGATACCCCTCTAACAACACCAAGAAGCTGCGCTGCTGGAAGGAGGCAGCAGACGGACAAATACGAGCAAATTTTTTTCAAAACGGAGAAAGACAGCAATGATTTGCTAGCTTTTATGAACGCTGCTATAAATACCTGTGACTATATCCCTGTAGTCAAGCTTTTTACTTTTTATGGAAAAAAAAAAACCCAACCAGCCTCAGCAATGAAGACTTGCCAGGTCAGCCACATCTTGGGTGCTAAAGCTGAAAAGCCTGGATGGATATATCTAGCATCTCAGCTACATCAGATGAGGTCCATCTGCCTACGAGAATAGCCCATGGTGGAGGGTTTGTGGCGAGTCAAGAAAGGTGGTCCCCTCTCCAGCATCCACCCTGTCCCCATGCATTCGCCACCACCTCACATGACATCACCCCACATGGCATCCTTGAGTGCCAGCAGAGAGCTGGACCTACAAATATCCCATATTGCTCATGCTGATGAAAATCCACACCATGCCCAAATGACTCCTTATGAGCCAAAGCTGGTGCTTCATATAAAGACCAGGTCTGTCCAATTTTTGTCTGTTGGTACACCTGCACATTTAAGTTGTGGACATCCCTGGGGTCACTCTCAACTGGGAAGGGGGGAGAAGGATGAGGCTTCCCCAAGCACAATAGCTGCTGCAGGACAAAATGGTACCCAGGCATCCAGGCTGTGGTATCCTCATGGTGGTGATGCTGCTGGTTGCTAGATGGATTGAGGTTCCTTAGCTACTTCTTAGCACTCAAGAAGGAAGGTAGGAGCAGGGATGATGTAGAGGCAGTGCTGTCTACCCAAGGGGTCGAGGAGAACAGGAGTGCCCCCACAGCATCTAAAACTTTGGTCCCAAATGGCTCATGACACTGGTGTGGCTGCATCCAGTCTTGCAGGATGCACTGGTGCTCAAAAGCCTGTGAGGAAACACACTGCTCTGCTTCAGCTCCTGCATCCAGTGATGCTCCAGAGTGGGAGCTCAGCCACCATCCTCATAGAATCATTTTGGTGGGAAGAGACCTTTAAGATCATCAAGTCCAACCATTAACTTCACACTGCCAAGTTACTATTAACACATGTCCCTCAGCATCATGTCTACACATCTTCAGGGATGGTGATTCCATCGCATCCATTCCAAGCCTTGACAACCCTTTCAGGGAAGAATTTTTTCCTAATCTCCATCCTAAACCTTCCCTAGTGCAATTTGAGGCCATTTCCTCTTGTTTCTTGGGAGAAGAGACTGACCCTCCCTGGCTACACCCTCCTTTCAGGGAGTTGTAGAGTGAGAAGGTTTCCCCTCAGCCTCCTTTTCTCCTTGACTCTGCCTCAGGACCGTATTGGGTTACTGGTCCCCAGCTGGTCCCCAACTGGTCCCCAGCACACCAACTGTGGGACAAACATGCCATGAGGGTGCAATCCAAGGTCAGCTGAGAAATTAGGTCCAGAGTCACCCCCAGGTACAGTGCAAGAGGGAAGTGCAGCTCCAGCTGGAGACTCCTGGCTGGGAACTACTGTTGGCAACCCCAGATAAAGCAGAGCAGCCAGATAAACGAGCATGTCTGGAGGGAGAATGTTCTAAATCACTTACAGTCACTCTTAAAAGCAAGTCTGAAGATCTTTTCTGGGCCAGCTTACAGCTTTGCCAGCACACAATCTGAATTTCCTAAGGTTAGTCCTATGGAGTTCTGCTGCTGTAACCTCCTGCTGCAAGCACTCTTAGGACACCAGCAGGACCAGAAATTTTCAGTACAGCCTGAACAGTGAGCAGCTGTTCTACTCTTCTCTGGACACCTCTCATCACCATCAGACAGGATCCTGGACTAGATGGATCTCCAGTCTCCTCCAGGACAGCCACTATTGGGATGTACAGGTCTACCTTGGTCAGGTACCTACCTCACTGGAGTGAGGAGCAACTTCTCTATGGGCTACTGCTTTTTTAACCTACATTTTAATATCATATATACATTATTCTAAGGATGCAAGGCCTTTAAGCTATGCAGCCCTCTTACAGAATACTTTTTACATTTTCTCACCATGTTGATGTGAATCCCCAGCATCTGTGTTTCTAATCCAGAACTAACAAGCATTTTCTAACAGCCTCAGCAGATAAATTTATGCCACCCCAGACCAAGAGCCTACCGATTTCTTAAATATATTTACTTTTACTACATAAGCCTCTGCTCTTCTGTGTGGTTTTTTTCTGTATTGCAATTTTTTCACCTTTCTCCTGAAAGAAGGAGGAAGGTCTTTAAAAGCTCAGCAATGCCTTACTCTCCATCACTTACCTACCCCATGTTTTGCAAATTCACTGTCAATCATTTGGTACCCTGCTCTGCTGACTGCTGTCATTAAACCATTTCTCTGTCCTTCACCCTCCTGCCGCCAAATTATTTCGGTGAATACCATTTATTTTTTCTCTAGTGTTATATTTGTTTGCATTAAAATACCCACAAAGACACAGCCATCTGCAGGACAACATTTTAAGTAATTCAATATCATGTCATTTAAGTATCACACCGACACTATCATCTTGAGCTTTTGTTTGGGGATGGGTTTTGGATGGGGGTGATTTTAAGCTGCTGTATAATGTCCCTGTGCATTTTGGTTGCTCTATTACATTAATTCTTATGGGAAAAATTGTTTTCCTTTCCATCAAACCACTAACCAGCGTAGTTTTCAGGACCACAGTCTTGCTGCTTTTTTGTTTCTATCTCCCTGAATTCCAATTCCTCTGCATATAAGCCCTATCAGAGCAAGAGACTGGAAGATTTTCAGCCTTTGAACAGACACGCCATTTCCTGAAACAATTTGCAGTTTATCTTTTTGAGTTTATCTTTGCATCAGCTGCAGAAACACCAACACTAGGAAGGATTTCTCCACCACGTAGTTTGAAACCTGCCCCTCTTCTACAGGGTGAGGCTTTTCTTGGCAAAGCCTTCACTGCAGTTACAAATAAAAGTTAATTTATACCCCAGCATCCAAGTCACATGTAATAAGAACTCAATATGTATTCTTGGGCAGATTATAATCTGTATTCTCCAAGTTCTCACTCCTAGCTTTAAGGGAGCTCCCACTAGCACCTGAGATCCCTTTAACCCTCCAAAACTGTACATTAATTACACGGTCTTGAAACCTTTATCATGAACCAAATTTCTGACATAGAATTGATATCTCCTAGGATTTTCACTCCTCCCAGAGGTATGTTGTCATTGCATTTCTGCAGCACAGCTCGCAATTCTTCATTTAAATGGAAAATATGAAATCAATTCCTCAGATCTAGAAATTTATTTTCTCTTAAGTGGCATCATTTTTGCTCACGACCCGTTTCCACAGCACCATTTATCTCTTGGAAAACACCAAATTCTTGCTTGGACATTTCTTTGCAGCCTCCTGATCCTCTGGAGATTTTGGCTGCTATGAACTCCTGCTTGTCGTTCTTACCCATTAAAGGCAGAAGAGCAACAACCCAGAGCACTCTGAGCTGCACACCACATTCAGAGCAGCCCATGGGCATGGTCCTGGTGATTCCCTGGTGGCTCCCTCTTTTTGTCCTTGCAAGGACATCAATCAGGGAAGAAAACCTAGGTTCCTTCCTTACAGAGACAATTTAATCCCTCTTAGGAGCTCCCTGACGTTGCCTTTGGCAAGGGCAGGATAGACCTGGCCATGATCTGAGACTGAAAGCCTGTACAATGTAAAGCTGGTGATGAAGTTTATCTCCAAAGCTCATAGAAGTTCAGAAATATCACATTATGTGAGCATTTCCAGTTTCAGTTATTTTAACCCATAGTGGGTGTTCATTAGCCAGTTCCTTCAACACAAGGAAAAGGACTGCTTTAATGATGTAACTGCATCTATGCAGTTTTATTCACAGAGCCAGGAGAATGGGGTAAAATCACCGTTCTGACTTATAAGTCTACCTAAGCCAGTAAAACTCAATGGTACATATGAAATCCAACACAATTAACCAGGTGGAAAAAAAACCCCACCTGAGCTTATATTCATATAACTTCATGCAGTCACAAGTTTTAGGGCCAAAATTTTTGCCTGTGTGATCCTCCAAAGTATTAATAGCAGCCGGCAGGTGGGTAATGCCACTAAAGGACAGCATAGACGGTGTTAAAGCTACGAGTAAAAGAACCTACTTGCTTTCAAGCTCATTTGAAAGAGCAATCAAACCCTGTCTTGGAGAAAGAGTGACAAGAAACCCATCCCAGGGGATGAACTGCAGAGGTCCTCAGAACCAAAATGAGTTACAGGTTTCCCTGGGTGCACACACATGGACCAAAGTGTTGGTTATAGGGTGTAGAAGGAGCTGTGACTGAAGGACATGGCACCCCTGGGAGCTTCTGTGCTGAGAAAGAATGTGAAGAGGATTTAGACTGATAAAAAGGACCAGCCAGTGCCTTTATTTAGTTACTCAACCTGATAGAAGTTCCCTGCAAAAGGGCCAAGCTTGTTTAAGAGTTTAACATTCATGCACATCCTTAGGAAACATCTGACATACTGGTTCTATACAAATAACCATAGCAGTACCATGCAGATGACTTACTTGGTTTCCCAGTGGGTGTGTAAGTAAATTAACAAAAATAAATGTCATGCGGCTATGACTTATTCTATTTCTAAAGGCGTTGTTTTCCCCCCTCTATTTTTGTTTGTTTAACACGTTCTTAATTAAATTCTGTTTTCTAGCATTTGAACTAGTGCGATGACACATGATAGAGTTGTTTAGAATTCAAATCTTCCTTGATTTCTCATTGTTGCAAAGGAACAGATAACAGTAATCTGGGCTCTACAAGCCTGCCTTTCCCTAGTTGTATGTGCCTGTTAACATCAGCTCTCGGAACAGAAGCTCTCATGTTCAAAAGAACCTACTGATTTGATGGCTTTGTATCACTATTTCGAGCTGATTGCACACAGAAAATAATGTATGGGCTCCCCCTTCTGCCTGAGAGCATCAGTGCACGGCGAAGAAGGAGCAGGATGATTTTCTGAAATGCCAAGTACTGGCAGTTCCTCTAAAACACACCAGGAACTGCGTCGAGCATCTCCGAGAAGTAGGACCCACCTGCTCCCAGCGCTCTCCGTTAATCACACTGGTGCTGGTGGGGTAGGGGAAAAGCAGCTCCACTGATTTCTGCAACGCTTGGGAAGGTGGCAATGGAGAACATCACAGGTCTGCAGCCTACAAATGGAAAGGGCCATAGGCTTGCTTGGAGTGGAAGTCCCTTCCCTTCCACCTTCCAACTATGACATAGGTCCTCCAAGTCTTCACCAGGAAGGTCAACTCTCCCTATACCCCCTGGGGAGAGACTAGCGCCAGCGAAAGGGGGATTTATCCCATGTATCTTTGACACTGATTTTTAGGAAAGGAAAATTGTCTTCCAGGTACTTCTCTCTCCCAACTCAAAGCCAGGTGGATAACTAATGTTGATTAGTTGTTATAGTTTTAGGAGTTGAATTAAGGGAGGAAGGTGCTCTCCAGCCCGTACCCAAGCCTTCAGCAAGAAAATATTAGCATGGAGCAGGAAGCAAACAATCTCATCTGTTTAAAGTACAATTTAGATCATGAAGGCAGAATGATCTGGGGACTGGAAGAAAACCCCAAAACTGACTCAAACTGGAGATAAAGCACCAGCGGCTCTGATTATGGAAATACCTGAAGATTTTAGGGAAAGAACCAATGTGCAAATTAGTTTGTGTAGAGCTGGGGGGGTCAGAGACCTCAGTGGTCTTTCCTGGCTGTAGCATGTGTCATTAAAGGCAAACTGTGACACGGGATAAATCCTGGTGTGCCCTGGCAAGTCTAGAAGCGACCACTCCAGTATTTCCAGTGTGTTCCTTGTGTGGGGTGATCTGCTAAGCTAATTCATGCGAATATTCAACTTACGATCCAAGTACTGCCCTCAGGTGTGTTTACAGCATCACCCATGAACTTGGGTGACCTGTAGGGGATAAGGGTAAGGGATGGCCACTTCCCACACGGCAGAGCAGTCAAAAACCAGTTGAGAAAGGGATGTGCAAAGCTAAAGGTAGAGGAGCTCCTGTGGAAGGTGATGGGAAAAGATCCCACTGACCTCTTGGTTAGCAAAGATGGATTTTCCTGGTATGTAATTTTTTTTTTCATACTGACAGTTCATTATTTGGCCATAGCCTCACAGTGATTTAGCACTTGGAGCACGTACAGTGAAATTTTTATCCTCACATGAGGTCTCCCAAAGCATTCCAAGCAGAGAGGGCTGGTTGTGCCTAGCAGAGCCCGGAATGCATCATTTCCATGGGAGTCCCCCGACACAACTGCCGTGAAACAGCTGTAGCAGCCTTAGGACTTGTTAATTGGTTGATTCTTCCCAATGCTTTACATTTTGATGCCTTTATTTGGCTTTTCATTACTTTAATTGCACAAGGGAGAGAAAGAGACAGGAAAACTCAGAGAACCGAGGTTCTGTGGTGAGTCTGAGCAAGGTTTTCTGCATGACCTTAGGGCTGTGTATTTCTGAGCTAAAGATTCTGTAAACTCTCATCTTGCTACATCTTCACAAGCAACAACACTTCATGAAGGGAAAGAGAAGTGGAGGCAGAGAAGGAAGTGGTTAAGAAGAAAAAGCCGCAGAACTAAACCTGGGAGGACATTTATGCTCTGGAGCCACTTTCTCCAGATGCAATTATTTGATCCAATATTTGCTGAGTATTAGGAATAGCTGTGAAGCTGTTTGACTATTGAAGAGCCCCTTAAGAGACAACACCTCCTCCAAGGAAGCAATAAAATTACACAATCATAGAATGGTTAGAGTTGAAAGGGACCTTGAAGATCATATTGTTCCAACCTCCTGCCCTGGGCAGGGACACCTCCCACAAGATCAGGTTGTTCAAATCTCCATCCAGCCTGGCCTTGAACCCTTCGAGGAACGGGACAGCCACAGTTTCTCTGGGCAACCTGGGCCTGGCTTTCACCACCCTCACACCAAAGAAGTTCTTCCTGATATGTTATCTAAATATCCCTTTTTCCAGTCTGAAGGCCATTACCCCTCATCCTATCACTACCTGCTCTTGTAAAAAGTCCCTCCCCAGCTTTGATGTAGGTCCCCTTTAGGGACTGGAAGGGGCTCCAAGGTCTCCCCGGAGCCTTCTCGTCTCCAGACTGAACCCCCCCAACTCTCTCAGTCTGTCCTCACAGCAGAGGGGCTCCAGCCCTCCCGGCATCTCCATGGCCTCCTCTGGTCCCACTCCAACAACTCCATGTCTCTCCTGTGCTGAGGCCCCAGATCTGGAGGCAGCACTGGGGGGTATCTCCCCAGAGCGGAGCAGAGGGACAGAATCCCCCCCTCTCCCTGCTGGCCACGCTGCTGGGGATGCAGCCCAGGGTGCGGGAGGCTTTCTGGGCTTCCAACACATGTCGCTGGCTCCTGTTGAGCTTCTCACCCACCAACACCCCCAAGTCCTTCTCCTCAGGGTTGCTCTCCAGCCATTCTCCACCCAGCCTGGGTGTGTGCTCAGGATCATCATATGCTGTACGATAGAAGCCTGTGCAAGAGGGATGTCTCAGTAAAGAGCTGCCTTTGAGCTGAGGGGTGGTGGAGAGATGCCCTGGTCCTCCTGGCAGTTACACACTGCCCCTTGGTTCTCTGTTTGCAATGGTCTCGTGCTGTCCAACCCCTCCTTCATGTTCTTTGCTCATAATAACATGGTTCCTTGCCTTTTTCAAAACTCTGAAACCACAAAAACGACGCTCCTTCCCATCGCAGTTATTCTCATCCAGGAGAGACAATCCCAAATTTTAAAAGAATATATTTTTGCAGTTTTCTTAGTTTTGCAGCCATCCCCGAGGGAGGGACTGGAGGACACTGACCTATCTCTCCAACAATCCTCCCCTGCTCCACTTTGTCAATTAGAAGCAGCACCAGCGACCTCCTAAAGCCAGGTATCACCCACACCAGTGAAGTGGACATCTGGAAGCAGAGTCAGCAGCAAGGTCCAAGTCTCAGAGCTGGCCTTCATTTTCCCATCAAGCTGAACCAAAATCCTTACCCAGACGCCAGCCTGATCTCCCTCTATCTAACACATTGAGATGTGGATAGGTACCTTAGGGAACATCTAATATCAAGGCTCACCCATACAGGAACTTTTGATTTAGGAGCCAAACTGGTTTGTTTGTTCGATGGGCACATTTCCAGCAGAGGCCCATGACAGCAGCTTTTAGTAGCACACCGCCAACGCTTGACATTTTATTAAAGCCACAGCTCAGTGAGTGATGTAATTACCTGGGCATCTCCATTCTCCTTTTTAGTAAGCCCAAATTAATGTGCAAATAAAGAATACATTTTTAGCCCTTCACCAAAGATTACTACCTTGTATTTTAACACTTTCCTTGTGACAGTTAACCATTCATAAAACCGATCAATGATTGCTTGGCTGAAGGTATTATAATTTTACCCACACCAGCTCAAATACAGGGTTTCGTTCTTTTTGCTATGTATTCTTTCGTGTATGACAAGCAATACCCAGTAGGCACAAAGCACAAAGGAGCCCCATGGTACGTAACTCTCCCTGATAACCTGTGCTAATGAGTTTGTTGCCATTTTAGCTGAAACACTGGTAAAAAATAGCCCATCTTGTGTCCTAACGAGCGCAAGCCCTGAGCACAGACAAGCCCTGGAAAAGGCTGCCTTGAGGGTTGTGGATCAGTGGAAATCCTCTGCCTGAATTCAGGGTACCAAGCCACCTCTGTGCCTGTTTTAGAGGCCGTGGGAAGGTTGCCAGCAGCCCTTTGGCCTCCTCACCTCACCCCAAAGAAGCTGGTCCAAAGGGAATCAGCGCTGCCAGGCAATGGGTACTCATGCTGCAAGGGGGGCAGCAAGTATTCCCTTGCCCCCAACTCCTTCTTTAAAAGCAGCAGGAGAAAAAAAATATCAGTAAATAAAGGCAGGAAAAGGGAACATTGCAATTAGACCTTGTTTTACTTTGCTCCTCAGCCACCGGGTGTCACTCTTGGCTACAGTCAGAAAGGAATTTTGGGGCACTGTTAAAATCTTATTTCATCAATAAATTCTGTGGCTCCCAGCAGTGGCAGCAGCCTCTCCATTTATCACAATTTCCCAGGTTTCAACATCAAATCACCAGCTCATTAAATCTGGGGGCATCTGGAGCTAGTATTTTAGCCTGCGGTGCTATTCGCTAAACATGGGCAAAACACATTAGCTATTTTTTTTAGTATTATTAGTGTAAATGCATCTGGAAAATGTAGATCTGGGTCTGGATTAGGAGCTCAGGCAGTGTCTGACGGTGTCTGGATCGCCAGGACATGCCTTGGAGCTCTACAGCTTCTGGGGAGAGAGAAGGTGTAGAAGACAGAAGGTGTGGATGGGCAGAAAAGCAAAAAAAAATGTGGCTTTTGCAGGTGTCTCCTCTGCAGAAGCGGAGCAAGAACTACATGCTTGAGCAGATGAAGCTATAAAGTGTTTCAGTCTTTGAAGTCAAGGCAGTCGAGCTCTCACTGATCATGTATCTGAGAAGCACTAGGAGATAAATGCTGCAAGCGTTCCACAACTCTCTAACTATGCATACTTTACTCTATCAGTGATTACCATCACACTGGGATTTCTTGCTTTTCTAGGACCACAAGCTTGTCTTGCAACAGCTAAACACACTCTAACTGCTAATTTTGCATTTGGCAAAAAAGTTTTGCATTTTTTCAAGTTCTCTCCATTTTCTCCAAAGACAGAAAATCCACTTTATTTTCAAATAAATGAAAACCAATGTCAAATCTTTATCTGAGGAAAGACCTGCTCAAATACAATACAACGTGGCTGCTAAAACCGCTTGCTTTAAAACACGTTGCATCAGCAAACTGAATAGCTGTTAAAAATAATAAAAACTTTTAGTCAATAAGATGAGAAAATTCTCATCAGGGAGCACCATCCTACCAGCACATAAACTGCCAGTATTACCCTTTCCTGCGTTACTGCTGGAGGTATGAATTTGTATTTGAAATCCCACTGTACGGGAGAAGGACCAAAGGGTAGCTACAGGAAATCTCCTTCCTATAAACAGGTTTATGGGGTTTATGGAGTGATCAGAGCCTGGCGATCAATTTTGGCACTCCCTCCAGGTAATATAGGAAAGAGCATGATGTCCCATAATGCCATGAAATTTATGACCAGGACTTTGAAATTTGGAATAACTTTACAAAAGTGGGGGCTGCCTACAAAAAGTCTGTTTCAGGCTTCACTCTGTTATAACCCAGTACTGCAAGAGGGCTTCCAGCGTTCATTTATTTTCCCAAGAATACTCTTCACAGCGAGGGCAGGAGGCCACACTCAAATACCTTTAAAAGTCCATCCTGGGATCAGTAAAATTCAGTTATGAATGGCCCTGGAAATGATCAATCTTTCGATTTTCAAAAGTTCCAATTAAAATAATAAAGCACAGAAAGTGCCTTACTCAAATTAACGTGAGCCTCCTGAACCTGCCCATTTGTATGAAGTGTTGCATGACAAATTTCATCAATTCCTTAAAAAAATAAAATAACAACAAGCAGAATTTTGACACAACTGATTTGGAGAAACTGATTTTCTGCTTTATCCAGATTTCTCAACCGATTTCCCTTGGTGCTTTCTTTCTTATTTATAATTGAAAGACATTTATAATAAATTTGTCTTCTTTTTTTCCCTACCAGTGCCTACAAATTTCTACTACATGTATATATTTGTACCTCCAGACTGAAACGCAAGATAAACTTGAAGAGAAAATTAGTGTATCAGAATAAAACTCATTACCCCAGGAACTGGACAAAACAAAAAATCTATGAAAAACATACAAGAGCAACAGGTCTTGTTTTTTAACTGTTTCACAAAATCCTTTTGTGCTGACCATGGAAGATGCCAAATTGCTGCTGGATGCCTTGAATGCTTCCCAGTATCTGACTGGGACTATCCCAGTTGGAGCTCAGCTTCTTGCAAAAGTGGACCCCAGCGACACTTAAGAGCTTGCATACAACTACGCTGATAAGATCCTCTGTTTTAGTTTTCCAACACCTGAATGATTTATGGGCAGAAACTAGGTCTACAACAAATTCATAATTGATGCGTCTCTTTTGATACGCAGCCTAACAAATGAAAAAATGCCTTAACAATACACTTGATTTGTTACTTGTTATGGTTTGGAAGAAGACATCCAAGAAAGAGCAAACATGAGAAGTTTTCTGCCTTGCCCTGAGCTGTAATTATATCTAGATGATCGGAGATCTGAACCATTCATCTCTTCATCTAGATGAAAACAAAAGCCAACTTCTTGCGTTGCAGCCTGGTGATAGGCACACCCCAGGCACTGCAGATATGGGAAATCTTTTTGACTTGATTACTTCTAATCAATTGTATTTAGTTGCTTATATTAAAAAAAAGGGGGGGGTGGGGGAGGAATGACCTCATTTTCTTTCCCCCACATCACTACTTTAATCCCTCCCATGACCAGGTAAGGTGTAGCAATAACTGTGGCTCCTCAACCTGGTGAAAATAGTGTTGCATGCAGAAATTCGATAACTGAATAGGAGGGACAAGTAATGCCTCTCCCCCGAGGATGTTTTGTTAATTAAATTAGCATTTAAATAGCCAGAGCTAATCTGGGAAGTCAGCCCCTCATTACAGTAACTAGGAAGGGGGAAAAGAGCTGGAGACAATTCCCTACAAGATGGGGTTAAGTTGGCGTTTCACAAACTATTTGCCCAGCCTGTCCCTCCCAAGTGAAAGCTGCCACCCTCCCCGAACTCCCCCTTTTCCTCCCAGCATAATTAGCATGTTCCAGTGCTGTGAATGGAAACAATATCCTCCCTCCAAACTGTGCCCCTCCAGGGAGATGCTTCCCACAGTTTGTGAAACCCTGAGCCAGGGAAAGGGCTTGTAGAGGAATTCACAGTGGGGTAATTACACCGCAGCGGCTTGTGCCAGGGCAAGAGAAGTTGCGTTACTGTAATTCATTGCAGGAGGCAGGGCTGTGGGTGAAGGACACATCCAGAGGCAGGGCTGCAGAAAGCCATGAGGAGTTATCGCTCCCGCACACCTTCCCCAACCCAGTGTCAAAGCTCAGAACGATGCTTTGGGCTCTAAGGATGCGTAGTTTGCAGAAGGTAGCAACCATGATATGTGGATCTGGTTTCTCTTTGGCAGTCAGAAGCAAAGGAAGGCTCAAAAGGTGATTTTTTTCAGGTTCCAAAATACATTCTTCATGGTGAGAAGAGAACTGGGGCAAAGCTTGCAAGAACTGTACACAGCACTGGAAAAACTCTGGCATCTCTCTCTAATAAAAAGGTGATATGCAATCCTTTCCCCAAAAGATTTGCTGTTTAATTTTACATAGAGCAGAGAGAGCAATGGCAACTAATGCCAGAGGAGAAGATGGAGGAGGAAGGACTGGATTTGGGTTATGCCAATTATCCCCAGCTGTGTGCACATCTGGCGGGTTTCCTCCCATTTATTTAAATAAAATTCCAGGTGACTCAAGCTGATGTAAAAAAACAAACAAAAACCCAACCCACCCTTCACTTGCTGCTCATCATGCCCAGCTGCAAATGGGGATTATATTTATCTCCATTGCAAAGTACTCAGTTTCAGAAGACGCTGGTGTGGTTTGCCGAGGCCCCAGCTGGAAAATACCACAAGAAGTTCAAAGCCCAGTTTCATCCTGTAATTGGATCCTCAAGTTCACAAGTGCAAGAACCAACTGTGCCGGCTGAACACCGGACCTCCCCTCTCCCCAGAAGAAACCCTTCACCACACGGGGATGAACCACGAGCACAACACACCAAGGAACCCATGCTTTCTGCTGCTAGGGACAAAACCCTCAATTTTTGGGTCAAGTTTTTGCCACCCTTCTTGGTCTAACCTACCATTGTTTAATACTTGTTTTTTTTTTTTAACTTCAAGACAACTTCCTAATTCAGGATGCTCCAGCACTCCTCTTAAGAACGTGGACATTAAACCCGGTGTCACTTAAATGCCAACTTAATATTCGTTTTCTCTCTGCCTTGACAAGATATTCTTCAGGTCAGTCAGGCATCAAATAGATACCGAGCGCAATTCTTCTGGGCAAAAAATGCCACCTTCTGAAATCTTATCTCAAAACTGCTTGGAAATCTGTTAGTTATTTATTTCTGTCAGATGTGACAGGCCAAAGGATTACGATTCTGAATTTGGGTTTTTTTTTTCCCTGTCTGTCCTTGTTGAAATCTGGCCTTTCAAAATAACACAGAGAGAATATTTGTTTTGAACTAAAATAGCTGCTATAAGGGTTTTCAACCGTGACCATTTAAATGAGGGTTTTATAATATTTTTTTTTTCTTTTTTGCATCTTTGCATTATAGTTTCGTTCTCGGTCTTTGCAATCAGTCACTGCGGTCGAGCCATCGAGCCATCTAATGGGGATAAATTGTAATATTGTTGAAACCGTCCCTGATTATTACCGTTGAGCTCTTTTAGTGAGTTGTCTTTGTTAAGCAAATCGCATCGGGCCCGTTAATAACAGTGTGTTGACAGAGTATCAGAGGTTGTTTGGTGAAGCCAGACCCAGTCATCACCTAAAACCATGGTCTATACGTTGGGTTATGGCTGGTGATACTCAACGTGATGTGGTTCCTAAGGGACAGAAACCCCATGGGCCAGCACAGTGAAGCCCTCTTGGCTTTTACTCCCAGAGTAAAATCTCGTGGTGAGGTGAGGTTTTTGGTCTCAGCGATGATGCTGTTGCCTGCTCAGCATGAAATCTCACGGTATTCCTTCCCCCCAGAAGGGCCTGACACACTGGGAGGGACCAACATGTGATGGGGTTAGAGACTTATAGAACCATAGAATCACGGAATGGTTTGGGTTGGAAGGGACCTTTAAAGTCCATCTAGTCCAGCCCCCTGTCCCCATGGGCAGGGACATCTTCACCTAGATCAGGTTGCTCAGAGCCACCACGTGCAACCTGACCTGGAATGTCCCCAGGGATGGGACACATCACCCGCAGCCAGTCAGGGGATGAGTGGCGGAGCCTGGGGTGACCCAGATCCCCCTCCCCACCAACGCCCTGTTGTACAACACAACCCACAGACGCCATTGGACACTAATGAAACCCCTTCATGATCGAGGACTACACATCCCAGCATGCAATGCTTCTCCTCCGGGACGGGGCGGCGGGCAGGACTACAGCTCCCAGCGAGCATCGCGCCACGTTGCCCCTTCCGTTCCCGGCGAGGCGCCGCGCTGCACGCCGGGAGCTGTAGTTCGGCCGGACGTTGGTCAGGCACGGTGCCTCCCTCCCACCGCCCCCGGTCTCTCCTCCCCGCCCCGCCGGGTGTCCCTCCGTAGACGGAAGCCGAGGAGGGATCGAGGGAGCCGGGGAGGTTGGGAGCGGCGCGATGGGGGACTCCAAAGTGAAGGTGGCGGTGCGTGTCCGCCCCATGAACCGGCGAGGTGAGACCCTCCCTCTCTCCTTCCTTCCCTCCCTCAGCCGCCCTCGGGTTGTGTGTGAGGGGAACGGGCCCGGGCGGGGCGGCGGGCCGGGGGTGCCGGTCCCCCTCGGTGTCTGCAGGGTCAGGTGTGGGTCTATAGGCGTGTGTCCCGGCACGGGGGCGTGTTTATCGGTGTATGTGTTTATTTATGTATTTATTGTGCGCGCCTGGGTAGGTTTGGGGGCGAAGCGGAGCCGCTCTCACGAAGCAGCTGCAGTCACTCCCCTCTGCTGTCGTCTTTTTCCCAAACTCGCCCTGTTTTGTGGCTCTTTTTTTTCTTTTTTTTCTTTCTCTTTTTCCCTTGTCCACCCCACCACAGCCCGGGGTACACCCCTCTCCACACCTCCTGCACCTGCCTTACAGCTGGGTTGTGCACTTTTCCCTGCTGGGAAAGCTTTTCCTTCTTCCTGGGACTTTGGGGGAGAAATGCCTCTTTTTCTGTATTTTTATTTTGTTGTTCCCCTCCAGTTCAGTCACCCCTCGGTGATTGAACAGGACGGTGTTAACCAGCTGACAGAGGCACTGTAAGGGCAAAAGAAACAAAAACAAACAAGAAAACATGGAAGAGGAAGCGTGAATTGACAAGAGAGGAATTTTTTTTGTTGTTGTTGTTGAGTTGGCTTTTGTTGTTGGGGTGTTTTTTTTATTGGGTTGGGTTTTTTCTTTCCCCTCAGCGAAACTTGCCTAAGGGTTATGTTAATCAGACCCTGGTCTGGGCATCTGTTTAAATGTTTATTACTTGTCTTAATTACAAAAAATTGCTCTAGATGATGAGGAAGCAAGTATGAATAGGCAACTTCAGCCAAGGAATGGGAAGGTGAAGAAGGCAAAAATCCAAGAAAGGATGGATTTTTTTCCCCCACATTCTCACACAAGTTTGCCAATAATCCCTTTTGGGAAAGGGAATCGAGTGCAGTCAGTTTCATGGAAGAACCAAAAAGGGGAGGAGGAGGAGGAAAGCCTTTTATCTCCTACGCAGTCTAAACCAAAATAACTCTTTCATTCTTTTCAATAAATAAGAAAGAGAGAAAAAAAAGCTAAAGCGGTGAGTAAAGTATTTCCATACCTTTTAAAATAAAAGCAGGGTAATGTCAAACTAAGTTCACAAGAGCTCATCCAAAATAGAGGAGATGGAGTTGATATAGCCTGGTGGGTTGGGGAAATTGATGATCCTTTGACCAATACCTGTGAAATGTGACCAGCTCTGTTAAATTTCAGTCTGTGGTTCCTAAAAACCAAGGCTGGGGGGAGAGCCATCCTTGTGGAGAATTGCTGGGAGGAGATTGAGTGATGGTGTGGAGGAGACGGTGGGAGCCAGGATGGAAAGGAGCTGAAAGGTGGTGCCATGTCTCAGTGATAGACGTGGGCTTTCCTCTTGCTCGTGTCCCTTTCCTGTGATAAGTCACTTCCTTGGCTGTGACCCAGACGTCTTCTGACTGTGCAGTGCTCTTTAACCCCGGGATTGTACAATAATTCAGCTTGGAAGGGACCTCTGGAGGTCTTTAATCCAACTCGTGGTTCAGAGCAGGTCATGTTAGGTAAGGTTGCACAGGGCCTTGTTCAGTTACGTTTTGGATCTCCAAGGATGAGCAATGCACCTCTCCCTCCGGGTGAATATTCTGTATATGTTTAGCCCCAGTTTGTGCCCGTAGAATGGTCTTCAAGCTGTTTCCAGTGAGGGACTGAGTTCTGCAGAAAATATCCGTGGGGAAGAAATGCTGGAAGGGGAAAATTGACAGAAGAGAACAGATTTAGAACAATACATCTGTTTGAAGCTTCTGCCTTGCTGGGGAATATCCTAACAAGACGCGCTCTCCCAGATTTGAACAGCTCAGTGTCATCAGAGCTATTTTATTCTTTTATTCTGAGTAAATTTACAAACATTATGGACTAGAGTGGGCGGCTGTAGCCTGATTGTTGGACTTATCCAGGAGTAAGGGTCATTTGAGTATCAGCCCTTGGTGCTCATCAGAGAGGAGAGGGACCTGAACCCTCTTGGCATGCAGCTTGGCACTGGGGGCACACCTCCTCTCTGGGACAACTGTTAAGAATCCTGCTATTTTGTGAAGGACACCTAAATCCGTGTAAGCCTCACCTGAAAGATCAATGTCTCTTTGACCCTGAAACAAAATGCCATGGNATGTTTTGGTTGGTTCTAAACAGCTGATACCCCTGTGGAATATTGCTGATCCTCCTAGAATTTATAGAAACAAACAGTGATATGAAGCCTAGTACTCTTCTGACCTATTTAACGTTAAACTTAAGAATCTGTGTAACTGACTTTCTGAAGAGTCATCCAGTTGTAAGACTTCGGTGGCTTTGGTTTTAGAATAGGCTCTGAGGGAAGAGGCAGCTTTCTTGGAGGCTCTCTAATACGCGCTTTGTTCTGAGGAGTGTTTGTATGAAGGTCTGGGGCTTTGGACCTGAAGCAACTATTTGTTTTCTTCGGGATCACGAGCGATGTTCTTTCCTTCCCTCTGCACCGAAGGGCTTAAAACTGCAAACCTCTCAGATGGTTACAACTGTTGAAATTTGAGCTTTGATATATTCTGGGTGTTTACTTGTGGTGGTGGTGGTTGTCTTCAGTGTTTGAATTACGAATTTCTTAAGGCGAGGGTTTATTAGGATAATAAAAGCGGTATGTCTAACTATTGCTAATTTATACAGCTCATAAAAGTGTAACGGGTGCCTTGCATGCGTGTCAAAGGGATTTCTATATCAAATAGGTGGTTATTCATAGTACTCGTGTTTCACGGGGGTGGTGTTGAGGGTCCTGCTTCACTCTCATCCTCATCTGTTTAAGTTTATAGCACTCATTTTTAGCTGTGAGGGGAAGCTTTTGTAACCACAGTTGGGTTTCTTGGTGTTTTGCATCCAGGTGACTTTTTTGCGTCTTGCTTCAAGTTAGACCCCAGTCCTACAAACTGCGTGTGGAAGACACGCTCTCTAATACTGCAATTAAATGCAGTATTTTTATTACTGCAATTAAATAATTGGGTGCTGTTTTGTTAGATAAGAGTCTTAGTATTCTCTTTTCTTGGTTTTGTCACTCATGAAAGTATTTCCTGGTGCATTGCTTTTTCGGATGGGATTTTGCTAACAATCAGTAAGTTGTTTTTCTGCTGTATTTTAGAGTTTCCTTTTACAAATGCTGTCAGTGTTTGACTTCACTGACCAGGTACTCCTTGTATTTCAGGTAAATGCTGTGCAAAGCTCCAGTCACACCATGGAGCACAGCAAAAGACAGCTGGAGGAGGCTTTTTAATTAAGATTTGTCTTACTGAATGTTTGGGGTTGAGCTGATATTGCTGTACAAGCATCCCATAAGTCTGTTTAAGTGCTTGTGTTTCTCTGGGCCCTTGAATCAGTTCAGTGTAGTGTTAATTAAAATATAACATATTTTATCACTATTAAAAGACTCAAGCGTATGGCTGGTGATACCTTAAGCCGTCCAAAACTACTGCTGTTAATACCTTTCTGTTTGATCAAGAAAGGCGGGAAACTAACTGCAAAAACCCTACGTTTTAGAGCTTTGAATAAGTTTGAGGAGCCTTAGAAGGAGGAGCTGGCAGAGGGTGAGTGGTGGCATTTCACAGCTCAGGTGGGGTGGGTGTGCTAGGTTAGGTTTAAACCATATGGGACCACAGCCTGTGTTCTGTCTTTTTATTTGTTGGGGTTTGTTGTGTGTTTTTTTTTCTCCCCACTGGAGCTTACAGCAGGAAAAATTTATCTCTAAATTGGAGTTTGTGCAAGCAGTCTTATAAAATTAATTATGGCATTGGAGTGAAGGAAATGGTACCTGTTGTATCCTTGTAGCAATAGGCAAAACACAAGACCTTTTCTTCACTATTATCCTTGGCAGAAAGGAGTGCCTGGAGTTTTCAGTATTTCCTTGTGAGTGCTGATAACCTATAAAATAGTGTTTGTGGCGTGAGCAGGGTTAACCTAGAGGTGCGGTGACGAATGGGTAAAGCATGTGGAGTTAGTGTTTCATCTTGCAGTTCCTCAGCCAGGCAATTGTATTTTAAGAACTCCTACTCCCACTGCCGAAGAACCAGCGAGACTACCAGCCGGCCCAAGGAGGATGCCACAAAGGCAAACAATTCTTGTGCTAATTACAACTTTAGAGCCAGCCCGAAGTGCAATAGATTACCTGGCTGCTCTGGTTTCACCTTGGCTTGCTCCTCCCCAAGTCAACAGAAGATCAGATATGCACACAGCTGTGAATTGTGCCTTGGCTTTTGGGTGGGTGGTGGCAGAGCAAACACTGCTGCACGTAATTCCTGTTAACTCCAAAGGCCCAAACCGAGCAGCGGCACAGAGTTGTGCCTTGGAACTTCATCAGAACCCGTTGCCACATCAGAAAGTCACCAGACTCATTTATTTGCTTAGTCTCCGTGATCTGCAGCATGTGCAGAGGCAGAACTGACCGTGAGTAAGGTTAATGTCCTACACCAGTGCCTTTACTGAAGCCGTCTGGCAAACGCTCTTCTCGCAGCAAGTTGAAAGAGCAGAAGACTGAATAAATTTTTTAGCAGTTGGACGATGTAGCGTTGCCACGTGAGGAGAGTTTGCTCAGGTTCAGCGTGTGCTCCTGGGTTTGAGTTGACTTACACCTCCCCATCAAGATTAGATGGTATCATGTGCTCTTCCAGATGCGCTGCTCATACATGTTTAATGACCTTTAATTGCTTCAAACTGAAAATTTCATGACTTATATTTGCGCAGTTCACAGATACAGCTTGAAAGATATATAGATACAGCAGCTTGAAAGGTGCCTGGGTAGACTTCATGTTGGTTGACTTAAAAGACAAATCAATTACTGTATTTTTGTCCAGAATGTATCAGTTGCTATGTCCTGTAATTAATGCCCTAAAATTATTACGCTAACTAACATTTTTTTCCATTTAAGCTCTTAGCATTGCCATTTAAACGTAAGTTATTTTCACATGCTCTCATATAGTCAGTTAGGTTTTCCTTTATTTGTGTTGGCTTCTACATAGCAAAGGGCAAAGAGAAAAGTCACTCTAAGGCAACAAACATTGAGGCCTGTTGTGTTTGAACTTGCTTTCAGACTCCTTTTTAAAACAAAAACAAAATAACAAACAACAGCCTTTTTTTTTTTTAGGTGACATTAATTTATCGTGTGTGATAAATAAACTTTTCAATGTTTTTGTGTTACTATTTATTTGCTTTTTGTTGTTACTTGCTTTTTTAGACCGAGATAGGTACAAGAAAGAAATTCACTCAGTGCAATTGAAGGCTGAGGCCACAACATTCCAGTTCTAACCTCCAAGGGAATGTTAATCTCCCAAAAATCTACCGGCAATTTAAAATATAAAATTTCTATCGCCTCAGTCTTTACAGGAGATTATTTTGAGGTTTTGTATTTGGGGCCAAATTTGGCTTATGAGCTTAGTACGTGCACTTGAAACCTTTCACATTTTATTTTTTATACTTCAGTTGGCTTTTCTGAAACCCCCCAAGAGCAGCCCTGCTGGTTCCCAGTGATCCTGTCGAGCTTTGTGCCCTGTCTCCGAGGGGATCTTCAGCGTCAGTGCAGGTGCCCTAAACCTGTAGTGGGACCAGGAGGAATCTGCCACAAATTATATTCAACCCGTGTTAGAACGCTAGGTCCACATCTTCGTTTCAGTGGGGTTTAGGATCAAATGGTGTTTGAAAAGGCTCAAAAACCGTCAACCCTCAGAAATGGATGTCTTAAATTGAGATCTGATGCAAAAACCAACAAAAAAAAAATGTGCATGGAAATAGAAGGTCTTGATGAAATGGGAAATGTTTTCCCTTAATTCATCTTACACGTGAAAAAAATAGAATATATGAAGAGGAAAATATGGAAGGTCAAGTTGTAACAGACTCCAGGTACCATGGCTGTTGTACTAAAAGCTGTTACGGTGCCACGGTCTCAACCACTAGTTCAATAAATTGCAGACAAACAACTGTATCAGAGAATCATGGAACTGTCTAGGTTGGAAGGGACCTTTAAGATCACCTTTCATTTTAAGGTTATTTCAATCTGCTCTGTAAAAGCCATCTATAAGGATCATTTTGTTTGGTTCTGAAATGCAGTAACCTTAAAGGTGCGATGATTTTTTTTTAGGGCAGTGGCTGAAAAAGCCCCAGTAGCACAGTGTGACAGTTCAGATATTTTCATTGCACCACCTTGGTTTGATTCCAGACCCCTGCTTGAGTGGGTGAGTCGAGTCCATGGTTACCCAACCAGTGTTATCATTAATTGTGGCTAATCCACGAAGACAGGCCCCTAATTGATCTATAAATGAAGGTGGCGGTTTTCCAGAGTGGAAAACATCTGCCGCTTTCCAAAATACTTCTTCACTTCCTTTCCTCCGAGATTCACAAACACGCTTTGTCTCTGCCCTGAACCAGTTCAGTACCTTTTAAAGTTGCACCTTTGCTAGTGTTTCCTAACGCTGCTGTGGCAAAAATGCCCACCCTGAGTTTATGATTACCAGCCGCGTGACTGCTCTTCCAGAGGGTATGTAAATCCCTACCTGTTGTTGGGGGGATACATACCAGTGCCTGCCGAATCCACCAGTGCGTGCCGTGCTTTTCTTTTCCCTGCTCTCTCTTGCTCACTGACTTTTCCACCTTGTTTGAAATGCACTGAATTTTTTAGGGTAGTGAAAAAAGCCCAGAAGCACTTATGGGTGGTGTGAAGCCTTTCTACAACGCCCATAAGGCATAGTCATTTAGGATTTACACCCCAGTGTGGTTTCAGGTAAAGTCTGCATTGCTTGAATCCCAGGTTTTGTTATCTTAGAGCACTTTTGTGAGGAGTTGAAAAATCAAGGGAAGGAGAATGGCCTTCTTCAAGCCCCACCTTCCAGCTTCACGAGTAAAATCAGAAGTCACCCGAGAGACTCTCTGCGAGTAGCTTGGATGCACACGACTTCACAATCCCTCTTGCACTCAGCTTTGCCCAACAATTCTACAGCTGTGAATTGTAAATGTGGAAAAGTGACTAAGATACGTGTCACCCTTTCATTATGGACGTCACAGCTCTTTTTAGTCTGCAGCCATGAAAGAGGCTTTCATTCCCTTCAATAAGCGTTCCTTGAGATGACGAGAGTGTGAGTTTTAATTTTTCACAAAGCAATTAGCTGATGAGGTTCTTGATTTGATGAAGCGAATGAGGAGTTGATTTTGTTTGCTTGGTAATGACTGAAGGCAGAAGCAGGTTAGCAATAATAATAGGTGAGATTTTAAGTTTTGTGTAGCTATAAGATTTGGGATAAATTCTCCACGTTTTGACAGCGAGCCACTTCTCTCATCCTTGAACTTTGCCTGAATTTCATGCTGCCTGAAAAAAAACCCTGTCTAGTTGAAAGAAATAATAATACCAAGCCTCGATAAATGAGTCCTTACTGCAAGATGAACTAATTGGTGGGTTTGGATGTACGTGCTTATCAGCTCATCTTGATGCATCCTAATTTTGCTCATTATTCAGGGGCAGCAAGTAAGCTGCTTCCCCAGGAGCCACTGAAACTAGTAAAAGTAAGGGTGGAGTCCATGTGTGATCATATCCAAAAGAGCAGGAAGATTATTTATCTATAAGCCTAACCTGCTTTAGTAATGCTAAAAGCTTAATGAGGTGGAAATTATGAGGATAGGATTTTCAGTAGTGGGCAATATAAGATTTATCTCTCAACCTACCAGCAGCATTAAGGAAATCAGTCAAAGAATGTGCTTTATTACAGAGCCAAAATCTGTAGAAAGTGTATGATGTGCTTTTAAAACAGAATTTAGGCTATTTCTCCAGCTAAAAGGAGAGTTGCCCTTTAAGTCTTTTGCCAAGGTAACTGGGATCAGTATGCCTTAAGGTTCTCTGGATACATAACCCAGTTTAGGGGCTGAGTATAACTGTTTCTTAGGGGTTTATTTCATGGGACACCGTAAGCTGAGGTAGCGGGGAGTAGGTCTCACTCTTCTGCCACCTCTCACCCCTCCATACAGGTCTACCCGCTTGTTTGCATGGCCCTTGATGTTCTTTAGAGCTTTCACTGGGCTGATGGAACTTTCTGTAGTATCCAAATACATCCATTTTCCATGTTGGGTAGTTTTCTGCCACTGAAGTGGGGTCTGGTGAGCACAATAGTGGTGGTAGGTAAGGAACAGGCAGAGGAAGCCAGAAGGAAGGACCAAGACTACCCCTTTGGCAATAACTGTTGGGTTGGCTCACCACGTCTTCCGAAACCGCGCTGTTCCCTGTCTGCAGGATGCCCAGGTGAGGGATTTCGACATTACCTTTGTGAAGACAATAATCAAGGTGTGTCATACATGACAAATTGAATCTTTCTTCTTTTCCTGTGAGGACATTTGACCTTAAGGAGCTGTTTGTATCCCGTCTGTGTGCTTTCCTACAGGTATTTCACAAAGAGGTGTAACAAATACAGGTGAGATCTTGAGTTCACTGGGCAGTCGTGGGTGCAAAACCTGCCATCAGCCTTCTCTCTCAAGAGATGGATTAAACAAAGTGATAGAGACCATGGTGCTTGTATTGTATACGGAGTGCCTGTACCTCCTGCTTTGCATATGGGAAATAGCATGTGAAAACCTTCCTCAGCAGCTGAGGGAAAGCAGGTCACTGCAATACAGAACGTTAATCACTAACCAGCCAGACCAAGATAAAGTGTCGGATATGGCGCGTATGAAGAATATAATTTCATCTAAGCGAGTATGTACTGCATATTAATGATAGGTACATTGGCTTTCAGGGTGTGGAGGGAAATTAAAATAAACACTAGCTTCTGAAACTTGTCTGTCTCTTCCTTCAGCAAAAGCACAGTTTAATAACAGAGGAGCAGTTTTGTTCAGAAGGATTTCAGCTTCATGCCTGCCTGCGATGACCGGTAATCTCTGGCTTTGGCTTTCTTTGTTGTGTTTCCAGTGGCAAAAGGCTATAACGTTTCTTTCAAAAAATGCCAGTGAAAGAAACTCCCTCCCATTACGTTATTTAACAGCGGCAAGAAGTCTGCAAGGTGCTGAGTGGTAGTTAAGATCTGCGGCCTTTGCCTGGGAGATTTTCGGTCTGAGTTTATAAGGTGTGCCATGAGGTGAAAGAGCAAGTGCAGGTGACAAAGAAGGGAAGAGCAGCGTTGGAGGAGGATGAGGATTATAATTAACGTGATCAGACACAGGCATGTTTTGGTGATTCAGCTGAGGTGTGAACCCTGCATGGAGGTTATTCAGCAGAGCCCCTCCTCATCACAGCGTGCGAGGGCATTGCAGAGACCTGCTGGCTGTGATTAGTGTCTCATGTGTATGGGCATCTGGGTCTGCTTTCCAGGTTCAGCATCGGAGTGCAAGAACACGGCACTGGACTCGATGATGTCCAGGCCCCGATGTCTGTAGGCAGAGGCTTTGATTGCAAGTGACTGTGTGCTTTTTTTTTATATCTAACTCCATTTGTCATCGGGTGGATACCTTGGATGGTTGTCAGTGTTAGCTGAAGCTTTTGTTTTCCCCGCCTCTACGGCTGAGAATTCTCACACATTCCAAATGTCCTCATTACTCATAGTATCTACCCCATTGCTCAGCGTCCTTTGGAAGCGTTGGGTTTTCCAGCTGACTGGGGCAGAGAAGAGTGGGGAGGGGGGAGGATAAGCCCTTTTCAACACACTCCCACCTAAATTATTTTTGCTGGGCCTTGAATTTGTCCGAGCAGGTGCCCCGGGACTGACAGCTGGCATGGCACGCCGCGGTGTCACAGGGCTGGCCGGGGAAAATGTGCCGCAGATGGTAAGGAGCAGCTTTGCCTCCGAGCCCGTGAGGCATGGAGAGAGCAGTGAGAAGAGCTGTCAACGCGGTGCCATGCCTAATGGGGCTTTTCCCCAGAAGAAATTTCATACCGCCTTGTGAGCGCCGATTGTCCTTCAGTAAAACCTCTTTCTTCCTTTCAAAAGAGAGCGTGCTTTAAAGCTGGACAGGATCCATCCCATCAGAATATCTCTAGAAGTGGAATTTGGCAAAAGTCCTGTGTCTATTCTCTAGCTGATGGGTGGCTGTCAGGCTGCATGAATAAATTTGGTGTCTGGAGGAAGTAATGGTGTATATAATCCCAGTGCTTTAGGAGCAGCACTTGACACTTTCTCATTTCTTTATAGAGCTTGATCTGCATACAAAATGTGTGGTGGATGTGGATGCAAACAAGGTTATTCTTCATCCTGTAAACACCAACCTCTCCAAAGGAGATGCCAGGTAAGTTTTTTTTTAATTAGGAAGGTCAGGTTTTGTATATTAAATATGAAGCTAACAACTAGGAAATGCAGGCCTTGATAGAGGGCTTGCATTGTAAAAAATAATATATATTCTTTCTGCAATATAATTGCCATCATTTATGAAATAAGGCTGATTTTGCCATGCTGGGAAGGTGCTTTGAAAACCGAGTGCTCGCTGCATTTGCTTCCTGCTCTGAACAATGTGTGAGCAATTAATGGGTCTGTGAACTGTTTTGTTTCTTCTCATATGATTATGGAACTATTATGGAACAGGAGAAATTTAAATCCACAGAATGATTTGAGCGAGGTGCAGTTTGTCATTTTGGAGCAAAATACATTTTCACAATTATTGTCTCATAATGGGCTCGTATTCATTGCGAGAAAAGGAATGGGAACACGCTGGAGAGGTGTAGCTCTGGGAGTGTCTTGACAATGGGGCATGACCTGCCTCCAAAATACTTGGAAAGGTGGCTAAGGGAGGGATCAATTGATGTCAGAACTGGCATCAATTTATTAAACTGAAAATAGTGGCTATGTTTGAGTTGACATCAAATAATTGACGGGGTCAAGGTTGTGACTAGTTAATCTATTCCTTGCTTGCAAGGGGAGGAAATGAAAAAAGGTGTGAATGAATTGAAATAACGTGGTGCAGGAAAAGACAAAACCTGTTACTGAACATCTACAGTCAAAAATGTTCTGTTTTCGGGGTGGGGGGGAAGGAAGTGGTCTTAATGGTGATGGCAATGAGGAAAATAAATCAGTTAAACACATAGAAAAGCTTTTTTAAAATGCAACATATTGTAGCTTCTTGGTGTAAAGCTGCACTGTATGTGAGTGGCCGGTAGAAGTACTTTATACCTGATCTCTGGTAATTTAAACTTCTCAACCCCAATTGGTAGTAAATGGGAAAGTGGAAAACAATAATCAGGTTTAATGTGTACCTTCTATTGCCATTTAATGTGTACCTTCTGTTGCCATCAGCTGAGAGACTTACAGAGATTGGGACTGGAGCTTTAAGAAGGTACTTGAAATAAAACAGGCTGTGTGTGGTGGGGTGGTTTTGTTTGGGTCCTATCTGCCTCTTCCAGAAACTCGTGTGTTGTTTAGCTGCCAAATACCTCTGTTGATTTGAGCCTTTTAAAACTGCTAAAAATGGCAGGAAATTGTGAATCTTGGAAGCCTAGTTAGCCAGAGATGTATTAAGAATGTTATTCATAGTTTCTCTGAGACCAGTCGAGCACTGCATAGTTTACACTCACTGATATATGTTTAAAAATCGTTCATATTGCAGCCATGAGAGAATATATAATGTAAATTATGCCCTCTGGCAAGGGAGGGATCAGTTGGCAATTGCCTTGACGTCCCAGACAAGATGGTGAGCTGTAGTGTGAGAAACCAGCGTGGCCAGGCCAAAGAATGCTTCATTTGCATCTTCACAAATACCCGCTGCTAATCTAAGCAGGAAGCGTAGTAAATTTATAGGGGGGGATTTAGGGGAGGAAGGAAAAGTGGAGGCACGTTAACTGCACTGAAGATTTGCCTGCAAACAGTGAGACAGCATATCTCAAAATCCTAGTTGGAGTAGGGAGGGTTTGGAACAGGGTCCTATTGAATGTAATGCCCCTGAGAGAGGCTGCTGCTAAATTGTCTTGGGGTCTGAGGAATCTTAAATACCCGCTCAAGGGAAAGGTTAGTTTTAGTTATGGGTTTTTTTCTAAGTTTTGGGGTTAATTTATGCTCAGCTTTTGCTTCTCTTTCCAAATCTGTCGTCGACAACTTTGCCTTGTGCTATAACATAACTCATTTTGATTTCAAACTTGTCTAGTGTCTGAAGTGAGCTGGAGGAGTTCTGGTAAACCTAGAGTGCTTTGATTTAAATAGAGAAATATACATTGTAAAAGGCACTCTTTCGGTGCTTGCGAAGCAGGGTAGGTTTGAAAACTTTAGAGCTTTGCTGCATTTTTCCTTAAGATGCCTGGGTCAATTTAGGAACCGTAAAGAGAATTTTAGAGGCAGAAATCTGTGCTGTCGCATCCCCCCTTGTCATGACTCAGCCATGCTGTGGCAGGGAGTGACATTTGGAAAAACAACCGATGACTTTTGGAAATACGCGTGTTTTCCCACTTCCATCCTCTCTGGTAGAAACCAAGTCTGGGAGATGGGTGGATTTAAAGACACGGTTTAATGGGTGAATTAGCCTGTGTCACAGGCGTATTTGTCCTGGTGGCCCAAGGTGGTCCTTGCAGGTCAGAGACTGACATAATGTGGCTCTCCATCTGCAATGGTTCTTTGCCAGTCAGATCAATTAAAATGGGAAATACCTGACATACTGTTTTCAGTTGTCTCTGAGTTAAAGAAGAGAAGCGGGCTTTGGAGTTATTTCCGAAGTGATACCCACCTCTCTTTACCCAGAGAAGCTGTGACTGCCCCATCCCTGGAGGGGTTGAAGGCCAGGTTGGATGAGGCTTTGATCAACCTGGTGTGGTGGGAGGTGTCCCTGTCCAGGGCAGGGAGTTTGGAACTGGATGATCTTTAAGGTCCCTTCCAACTCTAACCATTCTATGATTCTATGATTCTCTCCTCCCATGGGTTCTGGGAATGAAAGTGTAAAGAAATAAAGTCAGAAATGTCCACTCTCTTTATGTATTTCATATTTTGACAGATAGCCAACTTGAGATGTGTGGGACCTGACTTTTGGAGATAGTGAATCATGTTGCTGTAAATGCCACTGAAACGTTTTCAGGTCTTCAGAAAAAGCCTCTCTCTAGCTGCTTCAAATTTTGCATTAAAAATTAAGGAATGTTTTGAAAATTCAGGTTGACCTCACTTTCTTCTGCATCTCCAAACTGAACATAGTATTTACACATTTCTCTAGGGACGTGAGGATTAATAAATGTGTGTAAAACTTGCTGTCAAAACAAAAAAAAGTTTTTTCATATGACTTCAATAATCTACCATCCTCCTTAACCAGAAATGACCTTTCCTGAGATGGAGAAAAATGCAGCAGTTGATGGTACTGTGCGGGTTTGGGTGATGTGATCACATACAAAAGATCAATGTTAAAATCTATCGGACGATCTCCAGACTTGGGTCGGTTTTGTTACTAACCTTGGGCTGGTGGAGGACGGGTTTGGTGGAGTGGTCATTCCTTCATATTAAAATTAAAATTATGCTGTGTGAAAACGGCCAACCTTTCCTGTAGTTGCTTTCATGAAATTATTTGCTGCGGAGCCTTGAGTTTTGTCACAAATTTCCCCAAATGACCTCTTGAAATGAAAATCTCCCCTTGGAAGGATGTGTTGAACCTCCAGGGATTCACTGGAAATGAATAGTACCATTAGCATGACTTGTCACCTTGGTGGTTTGGTTTTTTTGTTGTTTGCCTTCTGCCGTGGCCTCTTCTGGCTGTTGCAAAGGTCAAGGTTTCTTTATCAGCGCGGGAGTTACTGTGCGCTGGGAGGATTGCTCAGAACAGTGTGACTTGGTGGTTGGGGCTCGAAAGAGGGTGTGAACTCGTATTGATCAAAGTGAGTAGATAAGTCCTAGGCAACAATTGGAATGTTTAGAGGAATTATTTTTTTGGAAAACCTCCAAATAGACTCTTAATTACTCCAGGTTCGTTTATAGCCTTGTTTTTTTTTTTTAACTGTTGATTTGCTTGTGCTGTCATTTGATGTTTTACAAATAAGACCTATTAAAAAGACTTAAAGTTATTTTTTTTGACAGGTCAGGCAGAGGAGTTCTGTGATATACTTCAGAGATAACTAACTGCTGTGTAACGGATGCAAGCTCGGAAATCAGTTGTGTATTAGCCTGGCACTGGCCTCTCAATGAGCCATAATATTTGCAAAACAAAGCATTTATTAAACCTGCCCAACGAAACACCTTTGAGCCTGTGTATTAAGAGGATATGCTTTCAAAGGAAAGGAGTGCTGATTTCTGTGTACTTCGTCGCAATTTGTGGTTTATAGATGCTTTTCCTCTTGTCTTGCACAACAGAGAGATTCCAAAGCCTGGCACAGAGTAAAAACCATGAGAAGGAATGAGCGAGTGTAGCTAACTGGAGCTGACAAGTGTGTTAAACCCAGCTGGGTTTTTCATTTCCAGCTATTGTAATACCTTTATAATTAGTGCTTTGTATTAGATATTTCAATAATCGAGTGTCTTCATAAACATTTTTGAAAGTTTATTACTTTTAAGGTATTTGTTCCTGAATTCAAACCGGTTTACTTTTGTATATCCCTACAGACAATGTGTTTTGCTAATGGATTTGTGAAAATTTAAACTCAATTTGATTCTTTTCTAAGGAGTTTTGGAAGCTGGGAAAGAGGGTGTATTGGTATCTCAGCTTGAGGATTTTTGTAGCCTTGAAACATCTGAGCTTGATGGTTTCTGCTTTGATGAGGAACTGGATGAAGCCCAAGAATACTTTACACTCAATGGAATACTTTTATAAGATTCTTCTACCATTCCAGTTCCCATTTTCTAACTGGGAGCCCCGGAACAGGTTGTGGGGAGAAATAATTCTGAATTACTTTCCTTGTAATTAAAACAGGCTCATCCTTCACAGCTGTAGGTACACGATGTTTACTTTGTCATCATTACTCCCAAAGGGAAAAGTTCTTACATAATGAATTTAAAGTTTGTTGAGAGAATAATAATAATACTCACAGAATTTAGTGAAAAAGAACAATAAAATAAATAATCCTACTTATGCACTAAGTAGGTAATAAATTGGTGATTTCAGATGAATGGTGGACTTTGTGCAGCAGTTGTGTTGAAACTTTCCAAGGTGCATCTTCAGACTAAAGTTAGTTTTCCTTCTTATAAAGCTGAAGAACCTTTTAATCCTTTTGAAGGAGAAATGAAGACTGGGACCATGACAGACAGAATACTGTCAAAGATGTAGCTATTGGGGGGGAAAAAAAAGGGTACTGGAAAACAATATTTAAGGAATCTCAAGGACCAAGCGATGTTAGTTCACTCATTTTGGAGGGTTAAGCGTAATGTGGATGAACGGCACCAAACACATTGGAACTTAAAAACCAGAAGGATTGGAAAGGTTTACTAATTGTAAAACACCACTGCTGCTGTCCCAGGAATTAAAGCCTATTTATTGAGCTAAGCTGTGTATTCTGCTCTAATATGAAAGTTTATAAAATGCCTGGACGTTATGTGAAATAATGGAAATGCTAATCTTTGTGTAGCTGACTACATGGGAAATGCCTGAATAGTGAGGTGGTAAAACCTGCACATAAATCTATTTCTTTCACAAAAATTATCAATAGGCAATGTGCTGGTTGGGCAATATGTGCATTAACCAGTTAAAAATTTGCATTAACCAGTTATAACTAAATTATCTCTTTGTAATGCAAAGAAACATATATATCACCTGTACAAGTCAGTAAAATATATAATATATGTGAAATGTAGGCAATGAGCCCAGTTAAAGGAAGGTTTAGCAAAAGTTGAAAGTATCATGGTCCTGTTTATCTAAGTTTTTGCATCTTACAATTTTTGCACAATTAATTGATTCTCCTCCTGTCTCCCAGAACAGCATGCAGACACTCGAGATGCTGATGTGATTATATAGGCCTTCTTGTGTGTGTGGATAAATATGAACTGGAAAAGCTGACTGGTAGGAGTAACCAGGAACACTTTGACTTTTAAAAATAACGTATGACAGCAGGAACACACAGGGGTGCACACTTCACTTTTTCTACTGTAGGAAAGAATGTGCATAATCAGAAAATGAGGAAAGTGTATGAAGGCTATGCTAGATATGGAATTAATCTGCAGAACTCCTTGCCTCAAGAAAACGGTGAGAGGTGATTTCTATTTTATAGAATTTTATAGTTGTGGAACAAGGTATGTGTGTTCTTGAAGACACACCAGGATCCTGCCTGATGTTAGGTAAGAACTGCCTTGTCTTAGGCAGTGTTTTATGTATGTGCCCCCGGTTGTTCATGCATTTTCCATCAGCTGTTGGACACAGCTGGAAACTGAATATTGACTTTGGCAGACCATTTGCATGATGTGGTACAGATACTGTTTGACAACAAAGCAATTTAAAGGTAGAAATATCATTGTCTTTCAAGATGGGCTTGGCACTGGTGAGGCTCCACGTCAAGTGCCATGTCCAGATTTGGGCCCCTTACTGCAGGAAAGACATTGAGGTGCTGGAGCATGTCCAGAGGAGGACAGTGGAGCTGGTGGGGGGTTTGGAGCACAAATCTAATGAGGAGCAGCTGGGGGTGTTCAAACTGGAGAAAAGGAGGCTGAGGGGAGACCTTCTCTCTCACTCCAATCTCCCTGAAAGGAAGGTGTAGCCAGGGGGGGTCGATCTCTTCTCCCAGGGAACAGGTGATGGGACAAGAGGAATTGGCTTCAAGTTGCACCAGGGGAGATGTAAGATAGATATTAGGAACAAGTTCTTCCCTGTAAGGGTTGTCAAGGCTTGGCAGAGGCTGCCCAGGGCAGTGGTGGAGTCCCCATCCCTGGAGATACTCAAAAGCCGGGCAGACGTGGTGCTGAGGGACATGGGTCAGTGGTGGATTTTGTCAGTGTTGGGTTGATGGTTGGAACTTGATGGTCTCAAAGGTCCCTTCCAACCTGGGCAATTGTACAATTCTATGATGAGTGAAAACTAATTGGATTGCATGCACCTTCACTCCTCTGTATCTTTCCTGGCGTTGTATGAATTCCTGCTGTGTTAAAGAGGAACAATTTCAATTGGGATGTGAGCGTGTGGAAACACCACTAGCCACGGATTTGGCTGTGTTACCTCCTTACACGAAGGGGGAACAGCTCGCTCTGTGGGTAAGGGTTCATACTGATGTATAAAACTCTAACTGGGAATGAGATTTCTGGGTTAGATGTTAGTTCAGCTGTGCCTTACAGGGAACAGATTTACGCAACATTTCATAACGCAGAAATGTTCCAGTAAGTTGGGGGGTTGGAGGGGAGAAATGTGTTTGTATGCCTGAGACTGATAGCTGCCATCCAGAAGAAAGGGGAGCCTACCTTTTCCACATCCTTGCTGGTGTTCTGTGGGCACGACACAGGAAATTCCTGTTTGTGAAAGTACTGCTAGGAGTTTTTCCTGTGCTGGTGAATCTGCCTGTGGGGCTCTGTTCCATCCCCGCACAACTCTCGCTCGGAGCATGTTCTGTAAAATGACGACTGTTTCTGATGAGCTCCCTCAAGTACTTGTTGCTGCTTTTTGTTGATCAGGTTTCACTGAGCAGCCTCAATAAGTTAGAAGAGGGGAAGAAAAGCAAGCCTCACCTAAAATGGACAGAGTAATTTAAGTGGAATTATGGTAAAACCATTGCTTTTTCAGTCTATTATCAGAGTTTATTTCATGGGATGTCATAGTAAACCTAAATTATGGAGCACACTCCTTACATGTGCATGATATCCAGTACTCAAAGGGGTTCCAGGAAAGCTGGGGAGGGACTCTTCATCAGTGAGGGGAGCCATGGGACAAGGGGTAATGGTTTTAACATGAAAGAGGGGAGATGGAACTGAGCTGTGGGGAAGAAGTTTGGGGGGAGGATGATGAGAGCCTGGCCCAGGTTGCCCAGAGAAGCTGTGGCTGCCCCATCCCTGGAGGGGTTCAAGGTTGGAGGGGGCTTGGAGCCACCTGGTGTGGTGGGATGTGTCCCTGCCCAGGGCAGGAGGGTGGCACTGGATGATCTTTAAGGTCCCTTCCCACCCAACCCATTCTGTGATTCTATGATTAAAGCCGGACTGTGTCCAACTGCCAGTTGTGTATATTTTACTGAAAAAACTCTTCTGATGTGCACATTGTACGTCTAAATATTTCTGATGAGTTGCTGCAGTATCTAGAAAACATTTTCTTTCTTAGAAGTTTGAAGGTGATCTGTTTGTTTGTCCTGGGAAGATCTTAAATCGGAGAAGAGTCGGGACAGACAAGGACGAAGACAATGCCTTGAGGAGAGCTGGGATAGCACCCTAACAAGGCTCTTACCGCGCACCTCCCGAGTCTTGATTTGCCTGAGCGAGGGATTATATTGCACAAGGAGGCGAACACTTGTCATATAAAATACTTCCCTTGTACAAAACCGAGAAGTAAGAGTTCTGCCAGGAGAGAAGGGGATTGCAGCACCTCGAGTTGCGCTTTTGAGGAAGTGTATTTGCTGTAACTCCCAGGCTTTGGCTTGAGTAAAAGTGAAAATGTGAGACAGAAACACTCCCCAAACTCTTGTCGTGGACAAAAAAGTTAACAGACCTTTCAACTGTTCTTGCACGTGGTCATGAGCTTCAAATAGGTTTGTATCCTGTTTTGTTTTGCTTAAGAGAAAACAACGAGCTGTTAAATTTTTATTTATTTATTTTATGGACAATTCCACTCCCACCAGTTGGGTTACACCTATTTAGTTCTACCCTTTTTTATGGTTAGCACAGTCAGAGCAAACTAGCTGTTCCTTATAAACTCTGTGCCCATATTGTATGCAAAAACTACTTCTAACACGAGCCATATCCTCTTGAAATGAGAATCGAATGTCCACACCACTGCTAGGAATCATCCTTGGCTGCAGCTGAACAGCAAAGAACCTTTTTTTTCTCCTTTTGATCTTGTTGCTGATCCAACCAAGTCAGTACTAACCTGCTGTACTGGAGGGGGAAAAATCAGAGATGAGGAATTAATTTGGTTGACATGCCACGTCATCTGAAGTCTGACCTTCAGCTTGTGTTTCGTGGATTCCGAGCCTCTTGTTCTTTTTCTTCTTGAGACCTAGTACACTTGTAAAGTACCTGCAACCTTAATTCTTTGCTAAATGGGAAGGCTTTTAATAGACTGTATAATCTAGCAGCAGGGTCTGGAGTACCCTTAACACTGTTGACCCGCTTGCAGAGAGTGTTTGGAGGTTGGCTGCGATAGTTGCTAAGCAGCCTGGCCTTCACCAGTCTCCTGAGTTATCTAAGGAGGGGACCTCTGCTGCAAATAGAAAAGTAATTTGTTGTCCCTTCCCATCGGTATCAGCAGTAAGGACCACTTCCCAGAGTTAAAAAAAAAAATACAAGAAAAGAGCCGTCATTGTGGCATATGAACATTGTAAATATTTGAGGGAAATCTGTCTCTTATTTAAATCTCTGTAGCAATTTTGAGATAACTGTCACCAGTTCTGTATCTAAAGCTAGTCTGCACCTGAAGCTTAGAACATCAGGAGCCTGTGATGTCTTAATTGTTTTCCTGACTTGTTAAATCCACAAGTTAAAACAGACAAACCCATTTGCTTTACAAAGAGTCGGTTGGAATTTGGCTCAGTGTCAATCTTTTTCTGGACTTCAGTTTCAAAGGAATTAGGGTTTGACTGGGTGCTTCCCAGTTCAGCCCAGTGGCTTTTTTGACTTCGCTGCAGCCTAGGTTTATCTCTTGGGGAAATAATTTAAGAGAGCATAACATTTGATGGGATTGTAGTAATTCTTGGAAATGGTAGAAATCAAGTCAAAACTCTTTTGGAATGTATGGAAATGACAGTAACAAATTACCCTGTGCTGTTCTGGCAACACGAACAGAATGAAAACAGGGGGTGGGTAATGAAAGCTGAGCTTTCAGTTCGAAATATTTGTTTCCTATGTAGGCCTGATATGTTAAGAGAAGAGTTAAAGGCGTTAACATATATTCTCTGTTAAATCAAGAAAGAGAGGGGACTGACCTGGTGGCCATAAACTGTGGGGAGAAGTGAAGAAGAGTAGGGGAGTGAGCTTGATCTTCAGATCTGCCGTCATTATCCTGCGTAAATATTGCAGCTCTGAGCACTTCTGTGAAATTATTCCCTCCTAATTTTCGACTCTTAAATAATAATAATGCTTCACGAGGTAAGGCTATAAAATGGATTTAGTGGTCAGAATGGCGCTGAATAATACTCCTGCTGGCTGAAGGATTATTTCAGTGGCTGGAGCCACTGGATTCTGAGGAAGGTGGTAGATACAGTTCAGGACAGCTTTTACCACCTCAGTACTGGGAGGTATTTGCAGTGCCAGCAAATATCTAGCACCTTCAGTGAGATTTCATGCCTGTGAAGTAAGTTGGTATCAATTTTAAGAGGAGAACTTTAAAAAATATATATATGTAGATACATAAAATGAGTCTGTTAAACCTCTGCTTTAAACTGGTTTTATGCCTGCCAATTTTTTTTTTTTTTTCAGGATATTTGAGATTCAACACCAAAATCTTGATCTCAGGTTAAGGTAATTATGAGATACCAGAAGACAGGGTATTTTTTGCCATCAGACGTGATAACTTTGCTCAGACTGAACAATTCTAACGCTCTCTGCCACGGCCATTTGAGATTGTGTGAATGTATCCCTCAAGCTGATTTGAAATAAGATAAATCTTAATGTTGAGAGTTGAGTGTCTGTGGCAGGACAGGCTTTGATGCTCTCCTGAGAGCGTGGTTAAATGCCTGATGATATTATCAGTGGTTGTAACGCATGTACTCTGGCAGTCAACTGCAGTACATGGGTAGATACCATCACATAGAGTCTTGTGAATTCTTTAGGTTTTGGAAAATGGAATATAAAAACTTTTGGGGTTTGTTTCCCAAAATCTTTATGGGCTTATTATTAAAGGTGAAAAAAAGGAGAAACCTCATACCCCGCTTAGTGTCTTATATTCAGTGTCCTGAGGAACTTGAAACAAGTTCTTGGAGTTATTTCTGTGCATCATTTTGAGGGAACTTGCCCTTTTTTCTTGTGATGGTAGTAATTGTAGAATTAGAAGTTCAAAAGATGACAGTGTTACACTTGATGCTGCAGTACGTTGGAGAGGATTAGCCCGATTCTGACACCATCTTACAGCTCTGTAAAATTGGAAATAACACAACTGAATTCAGAGGAAATTGAAAGCAAAGATACACAGAAACAGACTCTTAAGGTAAGAAGGGAAAATTGCACTTGTGGCACCTCAAGATTTGCTTTAATATTTGATATTCTTTTACCTATTTTAATTTCAGGAGGTGAGAAAGAGATAAAAGGACTGTTTTTTCTTCTCTTTGAGGAGAAATCAACAACTTGTTAGGTATTTGGGAGGTTTGTTTTCCATGAGTTAGGTCTGCAGGAATGCAGCATCTGCCGCTCTTGCATGGGCAGCACCCTTCCCTCTGGGCTGGAAGGTCTGTCCTTCCTGGAAAGAAGCTGTGGAGCTACGGCTGCTTACGGGCTCCTTCTAAAAGGCACTCTGAAATTGTTGTTGTTGCAGTTTTAGAGGTACCAAACTAGTCTCCCTTGATTTAATTGACATCAAAGTAACATGTCTTTATTCAGTCTTCTGGTGTGAAGCAGGACAAAATCAACTTTGGCTTCCTGGGCCACCGTGGTACGAGAGTTGGGCTCAGTGCTCTTGGGAGTATGTGAAATTAAATATTATCATTTTAATTACTCCTTTAAAGCTCATGGATCCTTTGATAAGCATATACTACCTTACAAAAGTGCAAGAACTCCTCGGCCAATGAGTGCTTATTTGAGGAGAGAAGCAATCAGGTTAAGTAGTGATTTTTTTATATATTTTTTTGTTGTTGTTAAATGAGTGTAAAGGAGGAGAGATGGACTTTAAGGATGCCTGGGGAGAGGAAGGATGGGGTTCTGGTTAGGGCAGTGGCTGCGTTACAGGAACTGAGTTTTGCCTCAGCTTCTTATTTGACTGGAGGACAGTCACTTCAGATTCTTTTCTTCCATTTCCAGCTTCTAAAATAAACCTAGCATTTTTTGCTCTTTTTTTGTTTGGTTGATATCTAGTGCGAGAAGGGTTTCATTGTTTGGGGAGGATGGGTTTTTGGTTTGTTTTTTGTTGTTGTTTTGGGGGTTTTTTGTGTTTGGGCTTTGGGGTTTATTTGGGTTTTTTGTTGTGTATTTTTTTTTGTCTGTTTGTTTGAAGCAGGATGCTTCCTGTGCTGGTATATAATTAATTAGGTCACATAGCTCAGTGGGACCAGAACTCAGGCCCTCTATATTGTGGTAAGGGACAAAAAGAAACTCCACATTTTAATGTGTATTGTCCGAGGTTCTGAGGCCAGTCCACTTACTTTCTTTTTTTTGCCTTTTAAAAAGCAAAATACCATTTTCTTTCTGTCTCCTCGGGGTCCGTAGACTTCTGCCAGCAGTTTGTTCTGTTCTTCAGCAGTCGCAGCTCTGCTGTGCTGATGAGATAAATGAAATTAAGAAACAGGATATCCATCCAGCTTTTATCTGAATAGCCCTTCAGTGATGAACACTTTCAGCTTTCTGAATCTTTTTAGAGCATTATTTGCATAAGTTTACGATCTGTATGTTATTACAAATTGTAATTACTTACAAAAATGTTACCTACTATGAATAATTCTGATCAAAAGTGATATCATCTATTGTTTTATTCTTGTGTCCGCTCTCTTCCTGCGATAAAGACTCGTCTCTCTGCTTTTCTGAGCTCTTTTGAGTTGTATTTGCCACCAGCCAGCCTTCATCCGATAGTTCATATAGTTCTGGTTTCTTCCTGAAAATGCAGCTGGAGATAATGACTTTGCAGAGTTTGCAGCCCTGGTACCGTGGGAAGGGGGGAATTGGGATGTGCTGAGCACAAAAAGAAATGCTTCAGAGGTGTGAAGAAAAAAAAAAGACAAAGACAAAGAAAAAGCACATGCAAATTCTGTGGCAGAGAAGAGAGAAATAGAGATGGTTTGGGGAGGAAGCTATTATCTGGTTGCTTTGCTTATCCGCTGAAACCACACATGTACCAGCTGAGACCTACAAGCATCTCCCCTGCCTACAAAGCATCCTACTTAGTACCGGTGCCGCCCGCAACAGGGAGTAAGTGTTGTAGTAACTTCATGCTGAAAACTTCCCGTCCTTGCTTCATTCCAGCCTGTGCAACTGCTCTCTGCAAAGTTTTCACACTTAGCAATTATCTCTTCCTGCCACTGCTAAAATAATGTGTCTTTGCTGCTGCTGAGAGTTCAACCGAATTGCAGGAAGAGCACTGGCGAGTCCTTTGCAGCTTACTCAGCACAAGAATTACTCTGGGTTAGTAGAACCACGAGAGGCTCACACTGTGATAAGAGGAGTATGGGTGATACGGAGTGAGCACGGTTCTGCACACTCCGTCATTAACTGCAGCACTTGGAGGCCCTGGAGGAGGCTCTGGAGATGCTGGGANTAGGCTTAGGAGCAGACTTAGGATCATCCTCTGTGACTCAGTCTCTCCTGACAATAAACAGGAGAGGTTTATCTGGTGAGGTGTTCTGCTTGTAAAGGTGGGACAAGGGGAAACTGATAGAGCTCCACCAATATCCTGGTACAGCTCCTTGTGAAACAGCATGAGCCTTTTGAACTAAGCATACTGTATACTTTGTAATCAAACATTTCCTCATACCTTTATTTTCCTTCTCTGTGCTTCTAGTTTTGTTCAGGTTTCTTAGGCGATACTTCCCCAGGTAAGGTCATTCCAGCAACCCCTTCCAGAGGGTGTTGCTGAGATTCTGTACACTCTGCATAGGCTGTTTTGCTGAGCAGGGAGGTCGGCTCCCTGCCTCCAGGCTGGAGATTTGAGAAGCTGTGGGGTTCCGAGAATATTTTGGAATTGCTGCTGTAGTGATAGTAGGCTTAACCATAGTAATGGATGCATAGAATCACAGACTGGTTGAGGCTGGAAGGGACCTCTGGAGGACATCTGGTCCAGCCCTCTTCCTCAAGCAGGGTCTCCTACAGCTGCTTGCCCAGGACTATGTCCAGATATTGGTTTGTTTTTTTTTTTCTCGTGTCTTCAAGGATAATTCATGTAGCTTTGTACATGAATAAAATCTTAAGTTGTTTGTATACTGCTGAGTAGTCATCTTATTCAGGGTGGTAGAATTTGGAAACACCTACCTTACTGAGATGTGTTAACTAAGGTGTCAGTACTCAATATAAATACTAGCTGTCACTCTATAATTGTATCCATAATTAATATGTTTGACGGTGAGAAACAGGCTCATTTTCAAGGCAGGAGAGATGTCAGCAGTTAAAATTAACTTAATTCGTTGGAAGTTATTGGCAAGATACATGTCTTTACCTTTTGGTAAATTATATTAGCAGAACATCCATCCAGGAACTAAAATATGAGTCACAATTACCGAACGTTCATTTTAAATGAAAACTTAATTGATGTCTCATGCTGGAATAGGACCCAAAGACATTCCAACTCAAGCTGAATGCATTTTCCTCAGTGCTGTTTCTTGGTTTTTACCTGTTGGCTGCTTTGGCATCTGCATAAACAAGCTTTGAAGGATGTCAAAGGTTTTGGCCTTGCTAAGCACTGGAGATAGGACATGGATCCTTTGATGTTTTAATCGTGTATCTTATGACCAATGCCTTCTGTGGCAAAGATCCAGCACTTCAGGGTTTTGTGGACTTGGCCATGGAAGCATCATGAAACCTTCTGTTTCTTAAGCAGAGGTTGGGCAAGACTGAGTATTCCAGATACCATAGAATTGTCTGGGTTGGAAGGGACTTTTTAGATCATCTAGTCCAACCATCAACATAACTCTGATAAAAACCATCACTAAACCATGTCTCTAAGCATTATGTCTACCCATCTTTTATATACCTTCAGGAACTCAGCTACTTCCCTAGGATCATGTGAGATAACCCTGATGTTCAGAAGAGGTCATGATTTCATATGGGGTGTAGGTGGAATCGAATGGTTAGAGTCAGAAGGGACGACCTTAAAGATCATCCATCCCCTGGGCATGGACACCTCCCACTAAACCAGGTTGCTCAAAGCCCCGTCCAGCCTGGAGCTGTTTTTCTTCTCCTTCATCAGTCAGCATGGACATACTTCAACTTCTGAAAATTAAAAATCTAGTTTCCTGTATCTTCACTCACGATTCTGCCCTTGCCTATCTGGGGTAATTCCCCTGATCCTTTTCCCCGAATAATAGAGAATTTATTTATTTTCATTCCTTCAGTCAGTTACTTGGGGAAGATCTTGCCTGACTTGTGGGGTAATTCTGGGAGGATCTTCAGCACATCAGTGATTACGGCTTTTAACAAAATTTGCCAGACACACTCCATATTACCATGGATTTTGAAACACTTAATACGTTTTCTTTGCATTTTGAATGTTAAAGGCTACTTGGACCCTTGAACCTTGACAATGGCAGATGTTGGCAAAGTATTTTTTGAGTGATGCAGTCGCTGCATCCTGGGGATCCCACATGGGTAACAAATGCATCTCCCCACATGACAGATTGAAACAGCTTCCTTTGTATGAACAGCCAGTACAGAGGTGATTTACACAAGGTTTTACACTTCCTAATGTATACTGGTATTTACTGGACTCGGCACATCTAAAAAAAGACGGTCTGCCCCATAGCAGTTGCCTCTCCTTGGGTCCAGAGATATAAATGCTTAGATCTTTTTGCCCTATGCTATAGGGAAGCTGGCAAAGGTGAAGTCCATACCTCCAAACGCTTGTAGTATAAAAAAAAGCTATAAAGAAAAGTGTTGGAAAGGAGAAGCTGTAGTTTGCCTATATTCAGTTAGAAGCTGCAGGTTAGGTGGAAGGAAGATTAGTGTTTAGGAGCTCATGGGTTCTCTTCATGCCCGTGTCACATGCTTGCTGCGAATTCTGGCAGATACAATTCTGAAGACTTCATTGGCACTAACAAGTTTTAAGACTTGTTGCCAAGTTGCATAAAAGTCATTAATCCTTGTTTATTGCCGGGGCTAATGCTTAGAAAGAGCTTGGTTCTTTAGGGAGAAGTATTGAAGAAATCCATCCTTGCAGAAAAAATGAAGTTAATTTTTATCATAAAAGAAACTGAGTTGACAACTTAGTCTGTCCTGGCATCTCCAGGCCAACTAGAAACTAATTAGCACATAATTGTGGCTTTCTCCTGCTGTCTTCCCCATCTGTATGTGGTGGTTTATAAAATATTATAAAAATTAATGAAACGGCCATAACTTAAGTATCTTTGGTGTTTTGCAAATGATTATGATTTGGCTTATAATTGAAGGTTTTGAGCAAGTTTTTAATATGTGCATTTGCCCAGGACTGTAATGAAATATAATGAGTTTATATTCTGACTTGAAAATCTTTTTATGTGACCTCAAAAAGGAGGAAAATTCTTATGCGGGAACAGTTACTAAAGGGATTTTTAATTGTGATTTGAAGGATGTCATTTGAAGACCTTTTAAAACCTATTTTAAAAATTCAGATTCTTGTAGAACACAGTAACAAAGGCAGTATGTAAAATGAGTCATAACGATAGTAGTACAGTATAAGATCTTTGCTCTTCCTTAAAAGGAGATCTGTATTTTATTATATGAATCCCAGGCTGCTATGGCCTATTCGTATGTGAGTCTCTTGCCATTGATGCTGTGTGGGGAATCTTTTTCATTGCTAAACCAACCTAATATATTCAAATTATAGCTTCTCCTATGAGGCTTCTTTGTAGCCTTTTTCTATTACTTAATGCTAAACATTGTAAGAAAAAAAGATCATAACGACAGCGCATGTGAATTTTTGAGGAGGGAGGATTTTCTCACTGTCTCAAACCCTCCTGTTTAAGGTATTTGAGTGGCAGATGGGAAGGGACCCAGAAGTGTGCTTGAAAACTCACTTTAGATTGACCTTGCGCTGTTGCCATGGTGTTGTCTTTGACCAGGAAGAACATGGTGACCGAAACTTGCTCTCACCACAAAGCAAACTTGTCCAAATGGGTAATTATCTATTGCTACATGTTCTGTAGAGATAGAGGGCCTGTAGTCATCACAAAGGATCAAGAAGGATCCATTGTAAGCCTTTTCTGTACTTGCCATCCGGAGGCTTGGTTGGGAGGTGCCTCTTCTTCTTTTCCCAGTCGTCTCCTTTCCCTTTTGTCCAGGTGATGTGACGTGCAAACACGGGAAAGCAAACCGTTGGCTTGGTCAGAGTAGAATATGTGTTTCTTTGCGCTGGGTACGTGCACAAGTCCAAGTTATTTGGATATACAAAGCCATGGGAATTGAGGGACAGGGGACCAGATAGTGTTAATTTATTTTTTTTCATACCACTTACATTTTTGTATCACTGATTTCATACTGTCAGAATTGCGTTCTGGTGGGCCTAAGACAGTGATGTGTTTGTATGATGATGTAGAGTAGATGCACTGCAGGTGTTGATAATGAATGGTTTACAAACTTTGAAGTATTTGGGGAAGCACAGGTCTTGTTCCTGCTGAAATAACGTTCTTATCTGATAAATCATTTTGCTGCAAAGGACTCTTGAGTGAGATGAATTACTAATTTAGAATCACAGAATGGTTTGGGCTGGAAGAGACCTTTAAAGAGCATCTAGTCCTACCCCTGCCATGATCAGGTTGCTGAAAGCTCCATCCAGTCTGACCTGGAATGTCTCCAGGGATGGTCATCCATCACCTCTCTGGGCAACCTGTTTCATTGCATGGGTTATAGTGAGTTGTCAAATGCTGTAGAGTGGTTGTAACATCAAGCTGGTTTGTGAGGCTGTGTTTGGGAGGTTTGTGCATCATCCAAATTTTGATGAAAGCAAATGGACTTCATGGTACTGTGGAGGATCCTTCAATTGGTCCTTTGGCCAGGCTGGATGGGGCTTTGAGCAACCTGGTGTGGTGGGAGGTGTCCCTGCCCAGGGCAGCAGGGTTGGAACTGGATGATCTTTAAGGTCCCTTCCAACTCTTAACCATTCTATGATTCTGTGGAAAGACTGGAGAGAATGGCTTTGTTTTAGCTTAAATGTCAGCAGTTCTCTGGTATCTTGGCTGTATCCGTTCCTGTTGATGGTTGGACTAGATGCTCTCAAAGGTCCCTTCCAACGTAGATGATTCTATGATCTCTGCTTGGGTGAATCTCCCTTTTTTGAGGGCACAGTTTCTCTGACCTGATCTACCTGCCTTACCACAGATGGTACTAATGATTTTCTATTAGTAATTTTGAAGTATCACACAGCTGGGAGTTACTTCACCACCAATAACTTGGGAGTATTTCATGGAAGCAGTGGAGAGAAACAAGTACATGACAGTTTTCTCTGCTGGTTGGCATTTTTCCCTGAAGTGATAAAATAACTGCAAGTCTTGGAGCTTTATTTGAACACTCCTGGAAAGTTTATCCTGCCATTTAACAGCTGAAACAATGCAGCCATGGAGAACTTCTGCTTCAACAGCAGCGAGATCCAGGCAGAGCAGGTTCCTTCCTGTAAACACTCACTTTCATGGCTCAAAATCTTTGTTTTTAAAAGCTGCTTTATTAAGAATCGCCTATTAGTGCTCTGTCCAGGAGCTTGGCAATACGTATGATCCTCCAGGGTTGCGCTGACGAGAACCTGAACTAATTTCTCCACATGCTTAGAAAGTTGGATAGGCTGGATTGAGTGTGCTTTACTTTGATATTATTATTATTTTTTTTTTAAATGTCTCTGTTTTATAACTTCTTGTTCCTGTGAATCAAGCGTAGGCCTTGCACAACAGAACTAAAAATGGATATGGTATGTTTGTCTCATAAATCACCGCTTCAGAATAGCTTCTTCTGTTTGATCAGGTTTTTAATTAGCTGTGGCTGAGGACCCGATGCAGATAGAAACCTTATTTTTGTTCATCTAAGACTGCTTATCGCAGTGAAAGATTTACTGCTGATAACTACTGCGGTGTCAGCAACAACGTGGTGCTGGTTCAACATTGCTCACTTAAACTGTGAATCCTGCAAGCTGCAAGGTAAATAGGGGGCAATTGAGTTGTTTGAAATGACAAGGATGGTTTCTAGCAGTCTAACTCGTTTATAGTGATTAATTATATTCTCTATTCTACCTTATCCCACTTGTTTACTGATGCTGTCTGCTCATCTGCTGGCACTGGAGACTGTTTTGATACCATGGAGGTTTTGGCTGAGGATGATTAATGCTCTCATTTGGGGTTCCCTATTTAAGCAGTGTGTTAGTGGTGCAGTTTACTTGACAGAAATGTGAAGTACAGGTTGGATAGATTAATGCTTTCTATTTAGCTAAAACTGTAAAACTAGAAAGAAGTTTGATTTCTGTCCTTTGGTATTTGAAAATGAGGGGTTTTTTTGCTTTCATTTGCAGTACTCCTGCAAAAGCAATTCAATTTTCTTTGCTACAGCCTTGCATACTCGCTCTTTGCTAAGGCATTTTTCATTCTGAGATTTTATGAGAATCATCTAGTCAAGGATTTGGTCCTACGATACAAAACAGAGAGTCTTTGTCGCTGTTTTTCGGTCAGTGGTATGAAATGGTTTCAGATGCTTATACTCTGTCTCTTAATTCTTTTGTTTTGCTTGCTGATGTGGAGAGCTCACAGAAAAGTTTGGAAGTGGAAGACACCTTAGGATAGGACTGCATATAAAATGTGATGTTTTGAGCATCAGATACATGCAATCAGAAGGTATATTTTTTCATTACTTAAATTAACTTTGTTTTGCTCAGGTATGTCTTCACACCCATAGACTTTAGAAATGGCAGGATCCTAAATTGTGACGTACTTCACATGCTGGAGCTTTGTATCACTTTTCTGCAGGATACAAAGTGCTGTAAGAAGGGAAGGGTACCACAAAGAAGACTAAGCGTATGAAGGCCTAAAACTGGAGAACTACGAAGTAGGAATTGACCTGTACCATTTCTAACAGCAAAATTGATGAACTCTTGGAGCAAACTATGACAGGTAGTGCTGGACTCTTGCTTACAAAAATAAGAGTGTTTTTCAGAAGGAGCTATGACAGCCAGGCACAAGTTGATGGGTGTAATTGTGTAACAGCAGCTACCAGGTCAGGTTGAGCTTTATTATCTCTGAATATATAGAGGAGGTGATGGTAAGACTTGAAGTAGGGGGTGTGGTTGTAGTGCAGATATAAACCGTAAATGATGTATTGAATTCATTCAGTTTTGATATCCTCTAAGTTGCATTTAAGTCAAGTTTTACATGGACTGTGTGACTGTGTCTGATAGCCTCCTGGAAGTCTCTGGTTATCTGTATTCAGAAAGAGGGTTGTGCTGCTGTGAGCAGCTCTGCAAACAAACCTCAGTTAATTTGGTGGCTGAAAAGGAGGGTTTGGTCGGGGAGAAGGCAGGGGAAGTACACTGTTGTGAAGTCCTAAGAAATGTAGCGTCCTTCCTTTTCTCTTTCTAAAGCCTTCAGATGCTGGACAAAATACCTTGTGCTGTGAAACCCTCTTCCTGAGGCTGCCTTGTCAGGCAATAAAACACGTAGTGGGGAAGGAGGGGCGGGATAAAGGCAGCTCTGAGCTCTGCCTCTGCTGCCAGCACACACAGCCTGGGATAAGTTACTGTTCTCCTTCATCAAATCCATACAGTGGGAACAATGCAGGAGGCTTCAAGGGACTCTCAGTGCTTTTCTGTCATTTAAAAAAGAAAAGCTTCATGTTTAAGTGACCTGGTTTTGAATGGTCTGGGTATAGATTTTATTGCTAGCACAGGTAGCTGAGTTAATGCCATTGAACCAGGTGACAAATGCGCTCACGAACCCAAACATTGCCTAATCTAAGGTTTATAATATCTTAATGTACATATGTGTTTTTTTCATCCTATCTATATGCTCTGCTAGTTCAATAGGATGCGTTTAAGAGAGTAAAGCATTACACAGTAAGCAATAAAGCTCACTGGGCTTGAAAGACTGCCTGCCCCATCGTACATTGGTAGCTGATGAACATGATCTCTAGGCTCATTAGTTAAACTAAGCAGGGTTATTTTTAATGAAGGTTTTCTTCACATCAAGTACAGGAATGTTTAGATGTGTACTTGTACATGGTTTTCCTTCTAATGAACTTAGACTATGAGGGCTTCTATGTTATTTACAAGGCTTTAGTATTGAATCTTTCTTTTAAGCACTCTTAAGTGATTTGAAAAAAATTACATTTAGCAGCTGAACTTGTAAATGTTCAGTGGAGAAGAGTAAATATCTTGAGGAAGATACTAAGAGATCTTATGTTTTCCTGCTAATGTCTGTTTGTTCTGTGCAATGAGTTTTAGGCAGGCCAAGTCAACTGCCTCGTTTCTGCAAAGAGCATTGGACTTGACACAAACTAAGACCTTTGAAAGTTTTACAAAAGAGTTTGAAAGTTTTAAACACTCTTTTTGGTATCAGAACCCTGCTTGAAACTGTGTGGCAGCTACAGAAATCATATTAGATATTCCTCAAGTTTATACTGTGCGTTTAGTGCAAAGAATCTGTGGGGAACTGGAGAGTTGGCAGCCTTTCAAGCAATCTCTTACAATGCAGCTTTATGTCTGTAACATATTTTCTCTTCCTTTCTTTTTGCAAGTCATGTTTTAACCAGATTTCTTTCCCTTTCAACTCTGGAAGGCAAATGCAATGTTTGAAACGCTGTGTTGTACTTGGAGAGGCTAGATTTTCCTCTCATTCTGTGGAACAATAAATGGAAACTTACATGTTTGGAATTGCACAATCCAAGTCTTCCTCTGGGAGCATGCAGTCATTAAATTGCTGATGAGAAAATCAAAGTTCAAGGGGAAAAGTAAGGAGGGAGATAGAAGCAAGGGAGGGTCTCTTCAGGTACTTGGTTTGAATATGCAGCCAAACACAAACTGTGTTTCGAAGCTCTTCCGTGTGGGCCAAGCACGTCTGAATTCTTTCCAGCTCTGACTCTTGAGAATCTCAAAAGCCTGTCTCCTTCTGGTGTCACAGTTCTACCCGAAACCGTACGGCATTACGTGCCCGGCCAGTCACACCAACCGGGAAGGTGAAGCTGCATTCCTGCCTGCTGCTCTGGTCTTGCATAAATACTAATTTATGGGTTGTGTGTCAGAGGTGGAAGGATAGAACTGTACAGGTGCTGCCTCTCCGCCCCTCTGATTTATGATAGTACCACGTATGGAAAGTGCTTTATTCCCTGGAGACCAATTTCCTGGTCACTGTAACCAGCACAGCAGCAGCAGTGATTTCTGTCGCCCCCCCCTCCATCCCACACTACAATAACTAGAGCCAGTGCAAGTTGCCAGCAAGAATAAATATCCTCCACTCATTCTATACATGTCCCAGCAGCAATAACTCATGTCAGTTGTGCAAATCCTGCAAATCAGCATGGCAAACTCCACTTTGCACTGCTGTTAAGTAAAGCATGGTAAGAACCTGGTATCAATTGTAACTTTAGCAAAAGAAATTGGGTGTGATGACTTAGCGGTGACACTCCGTCTCTAAACATACTTTCTTCATCCGCCGCTTAAAATAGCACCTTAAATTCCTGCGTGACTTGATGTTTATGGGAGCTAGTTATGAAATCAAGGATTATGTAGGCCAATAGCCTGGACAATTCCAAGGTGGTTATAACTGTTGCTGCAATACCTGTAGAGAGGAGTATCATCGCTGTGCCCTGGTTTTGGAGCATCAAATGACAAAACTGAATATCCAGCATCTTTTCTGCGTTCGTGGTTATGGTTGAACAGATTCATTCAATCAGCTGCATGAATGAGCACTTAGGGGTGTTATAAGCCAGAGTGACCAAATTACAGTAATTAGACATCTTGTCTATTTTGATATACTGGCTGCCGAATGCTAATGAGGTTAAAGGAATACTGACAACTTGATGAAGGTGCAAAATTGGCATACCTAAAAGCTGTCATCGTTCTGCTCTGTGTACCTGAATACTTTGATTTATTTTTTTTTTAAGATGTTCTTTCTTCATATGTTTAGTTCCGTGCCATTTAGAGGCAGGCAGGAGGCTGCAAACGCACATGGCCTGGTGTGGAAGACCGACGAGCTTATTCCTCTTCTTTTTCAGAGTTCGTTTCTCTTTTTGAATGCTGTCAAATAATTTGACAATCTCTGAAGTTCATTTTACACAAATGGGTCACCCTTAATGGTTCGAGAACCACATCATCTCTCATTCTACTGCATGTGGCAAAATACATCTAATATTACAGAAAATGGAACGCAATGGAGAAATGGGTACCTTTCAGCGTATTGCTGCTTCTGAACACCATTGTCTTTTATATATGATTTGCTAAATGAGTGCACAACTGGTGTAAGGCTGGTTTCTGTAAAGAAGAATAATTGTGTTTATGTAGCTGAGAATTTGATGGTCATAATTAATGTTTTTTTTTTTTTAAAATATGTAGCTGAGAATTTGATGGTCATAATGTTTGTTTTTAAAAAAAAAGTCCACAAGAAACCCAACTGGTTGAATAACACCAAGACTGGATAAACGAGGTTGTAGGTTCAAATCCAGCCTGTGTTCAAAACGAGCTCATAGCAGTAGCCGAGGACAAGAGGCCAATATGCCAAAACCTGATTTTTGAGGAACTTGCTCAGCTGGAACATGTGATCTGATCTTTATATGAATATCCCTTTTTCTTCTCTTTCCTCTTCTGTGCTTTGTCATCTGTTATATTTAGTTCTTATGATGTCTGCAGCCTTTTATCTGAAAGTCTGATATTAATTTCACATGTGTTAAGTGGTTTTTATCAAAGGAAGCTACCAGGTCTTTTCCTTCCACAAAAGAAAACAACCCCAAAACACAACCCCAATGTTGAGGGGAGAGACTTTTTTTTACCCACTGCTTTGGTTTGGGGGATGACAACTCTTACCAAATTGTTTCTTGTGCAACACAGGCTTCATCCTAGAGCAGCTGACCTTGGATATCTCCAACCTGCCTACAAACTTAACAGCTTTTTTTCCTCCTTCTTTACCCATTGGCAGGAGGAGGAGGGTAGCCTTGTGCATCCAAAGGAGGTGCTTTCAACTTGTGGGTTTGGTTTGTTGAGTTTTTTTCCACCTGACTACGGGAGGTGAGTAGGGTATCGGGTGCTGTCACTAAAGGGCTTGCAGAAGAAAGGAGGACTGAAAACCTAAATCTCTTTCTTCAAGACTCACAGGTCCTTTAGAAAATGGTTGCCTTCTATTAAGTGGAGGAAAAAAAGATTGGAAAGCATTTTTAGGTGGTATAATAGCTAAATAACTATTTCTTTCTCACGGTGGCTCCAACCTTGCCACCCTGGCTTGTGTGATACTGTTGCCAGCAAGAGCAGGGAATCTGAAAAAGGAAAGTATATGCAGGGCTGTTTAAAGTGATTTTTCCCATGTTGTCTGCATGGCTCTCAAGTCTCAGCCCTGGGCTCCAGATGAAAAGGACAATGTGGTAACTCCCAGAGATAATTTTGGCTGTTGATTCTTACCACCCCCCGCCCCATTCCGCTAGGAAATAGCTACGTGTCTGTCTTTTCCCTTGTGCTGCAGATTTTCAGTTTGTCTCTTTAAATACATGCTCCCTGGTGGTGTATAGCAAACTTCTTTGTCTGTAAACTAGTCGGTTTTGGGACGTTTCTTTCCCCCCTCAGTTATTGCTTTTATGAATATGTGATGGTTTATAGTGGTGGGCAAAGTCTGAGCTCTGTGGAACAGCTAATCCACAAATACACTGTGGTTTATTTTTAACAGGACTACTGGTGCTTTTTCATGGTAGAACTTTTCTTGCCCTCAGAGAACCCTCCTTCCTGTTTCCCCTCCTAACCCCCACCAAAAAAAAGAGGTTAGATGTTAAAGACCATGTTTTCTTCTCAACTTGTATGAGTGTGGGTTGTTTTGTTTTGTAGGGAAATAGCACACAACGGGGTTGATATATCTGCACTGTTTTGGGGGGGTTGTAGTCAGGAAAATGTCTGTGTGGAAATGGAGAGAGTTGGGTTTAACTGATGTACGTGGTCTAACTGTAAAGAACTGCAGCTGCTGGGTGGTTTGCCTACAAATATTTGCCTACAAATATTTAAAGGGTGGGTGTCAGGAGGATGGGGCCAGGCTTTTCTCAGGGTTGCCCAGGGACAGGACAAGAGGAAATGGGCACAAGTTTTGAACATAAGAATTTCCGTCTAAACACAGGAGGAACTTCTTGACTTTGAGGGTGGCAGAGCCCTGGCAGAGGCTGCCCAGAGAGGTGGTGGAGTCTTTGTCTCTGGGGACATTCAAAACCCCACCTGGACACGTTCCTGTGCAACCTGCTCTAGGAGGACCTACTCTGGCAGGGAGGTTGGTCTGGATGATCTCCAGAGGTCCCTTCCAAGCCCATGGCATTCTGTGATTCTGCTGCCCATTGGAGTCTCTCTGCTTGCACCATGTAGCGTCGAATGAATGTCATTCCCCTACCTCACTAGGAAGGGATCTCATCTCTTTGATTACAACCTGATTGTTTCTTATTACAAAACATTTTATATGCTAATGATACAAACGGGAAGGAAGGAGAACAGCGGACTTCCTAGTTCCGTATTGAGTTATTTTCCCAGTCAGACTGTTGGGGTTTTTTTTCAGCGTGACTGTAAAGCTGCTTTATGACTTGGAGTGGACGATGCAGTAACCAGGGAATCCAGCAGTGACATTCTAGAAGAGTATGTTTGATTAATGACTCCTGGTTTGTCATCCTGTATGAAGTGTTGTTTGTTAAATGTTACATTTCTAGTCTTAAACTAATAGAAAAATTAATATTTGGCTTTAAGCTACTCAAAATAGCCTTTCTTTTGGATTTAGAGAAGCAAACTATGTGTGATTATGAGGGCTGTTGCTTTGAATTGTTTAAGAGTCAGTCCTGTTCACCTGTTAAAATTCCAGCATATTCCAACATTAAGTATTCATAACTGCTTTTTGTAATTGAGGACTTATTGCAAGTATTGTTCACCATGTTTTTAACCTCTAAATTTGGCTTAGCACTAGCAAAAATAGTGCTTTTCTTGGTGATGTGTATGTTTAAAATAATTAAAAGGAGTTCTTGAGATGCGTAGAAACATCTGCTTTTGTTATTGTTTGTAGGGGCTCTGCTGTGTACAGTGATAAATCACGATTGTGTCATATAAAGCGCTTTTGCATATGCCGGCCCATATGAATCGCAGTCAAGCAGGCAACGAGTTGCCTCTAAAAGCAGGACCTTTCAGTCAGAAGAGACAACCAGCCGGCAATCTGGAAGTTCAAAGTTAGAATTCAGCAGCAACCGTCACTTGGCTCCTCTCAGTGCACATGAAAGCCTTGCATCTCATTACTGTTTATGAATACCAGGAACTGGCTGCGTAGCCCACGCTTGCAGACTTAAAATAGCTTCTTTGCAATGCAAACTTGGCAACAGGAGCCGACAAGTTTATTTGATACCACCTTTACGTGTTTGTATTGGGTTTGCGTGGCAAGGTTTTGGTAGCGGAGGGGCTGCAGGGGTGGCTTTTGTGAGAAGATGCCAGAAGTTTCCCCTGTGTCTAGTAGAGCCAATGCCAGCTGGCTCCAAGAAGGACCCACTGCTGGCCGAGGCCGAGCCCATCGGTGATGGTGGTAGAGCTTCTGAGATGCCATAATCAACAAAGAGGGGGGAATAAAAACCCTGCAAAACAGCAACTGAAGCTGGAAGAGAGGAGTGAGAACACAAGAGACAGAACTCTGCAGACACCACGGTCAGTGAAGGTGGGGGAGGAGACCTCCAGGCACCAGAGCAGAGATTCCCCAGTGGCTTGTGGTGAAGACCATGGTGAGGCAGGCTGTCCCCTGTTCCCCACAGAGGTCCACAGTGGAGCAGAGATCCCCCTGCTGCCCAGAGAGGTCTGCAGTGGAGCAGGTGGATGTCTGAAGGAGGCTGTGACCCCATGAGAAGCACAAACTGAAGCAGGTTTATGGCAGGACCCATGGCCCCATGGAGAGAGGAGCCCACACTGGAGCAGGTTTGCTGGCAGGACTTTTGACCCTGGGGGGGGACCCACAGTGGAGCAGTCTGTTTCTGAAGGACTGCACCCCATAGAAGGGACCCACATTGGGGCAGTCCATAAAGAACTGCAGCCCACGGGAACGACCCACGTTGGAGAAGTTCATGGAGGATTGTCTCCTGTGGAAGAGACCCCATGCTGGAACAGGGGAAGCATGTGAGGAATCCTTCCCTGAGGTGGAAGGAGCAGTAGAGACAAGGTGTGATGGACTGACCTCAGCTCCCATTCCCTGTCCCCCTGTGCTGCTGACAGGGAGGAGGGAGAGAAATCAGGAATGAAGCTGAACCCTGGAAGAAGAGAGGAGTATGGGGAAGGTGTTTTAAGATACAGCTTTTATTTCTCAGTACTCTACTCTGGGTTTTTATTGGCCATAAATCAGTTTCCCCAAATTGAGTCTGTTTTGCCCATGACAGTAATTGGTGAGTGATCTCCCTGTCCTCATTTCCACCTACAAGCCTTTTATATTTTCTCTCCCCTGTCCAGCTGAGGCGGGGAGTGACAGAGCAGCTTTGCTGGATACTGGGCTTCCAGCCAGGGTCAACCCACTCACTCCAGTGCTTTTTTTTCTTTTTTTCTTTTTTTCGAGGATAATGAACGACTCCTTAGCTGTGTATGTGAACTATCATACTATCACAGAAGTAATCACTGAGACCACAAAATATTAAACACTTTTCCACATGGCACGTACCACACTTTGTCGCACAAATAGATAGTTGGAGAAGGAAAAGAGATGTTTAAGTGAAAGCAGCTGCGATTAAGTATCTGGTGCTGGTGGCTACTGTGGAGCACAAGAACAGTGTGAGGAGGTAAACATCGGTTCAGAGTTTCAGTTGGAGTGGACTTTCCTTCTTTATCTTGTTTTAGGTTATTTTACACTTCCGCGGTTTCAACTTCTTGCAGGGTATTGAGCCTGAAATGTAAGAGAACCCGCACTGAACATCTGCATTTGCTTCATAAAGAAATTACAAAGCAGCCACTTACAACTGTGGTCTGTTAGTGGCGGTAACATTATTTTTTAAAGTTCCATATTTAGGTGAAGAATTTAGAAGTAATGAGCAAGAAATTTCATTGGACTGCAACAAGGAAATGTGATTGCTTTTCTGGGTTATTGTTTTTTTTTTTCTTTCCCCTCTTCAGTTACAGTGCTTTATGGCAAAATTGTCTGATGACACTTTACAGAAACTTCTGCTCTTTAAGTTTTATGAAAGGTGAAAACCACCCCTGTACCACCAGGCCCCAAGCTATTCCGAGAGCAAATTCTTCTAGAGTGCTGTCTCAGCTTTAACAAGTTAGTATTTTACAGGGTTGAAGCCCATGGTCAGTGAGAACTGAGCTATTTCTACACTTTCTGCAACGCCTGAGTATGTGCTTTGTATTCATCATTCCTGACAGGGGGAATCAGTGCACAGGCCTCAATTTCTGAGTGATCAGTCGGTCTGTTTGCTAAAAGCCAGTTTATTCTGGCCAAGGTTTTGTAGAGAAACCATCCTGGCCAAGGTTTTGTAGAGAAACCATCCTGGCCAGGGAAAGCCAAACAAGTGTTGTCCTCATCCAGAATGAAAGTTGGAGATGCTTTAGTCCAGAAAACGGTTCTAAGCTTTGAATTCCCAGCTAACGTAGGTTCTGTCCTGCAGTTAGGCATTTATTCACTGTGACTTTGTTAAAACACTCTCGTCCGTAGCCCTTGGTGCAGTATTTCTTGTTGGCCAGCTCTGTGGTTCCCTGCACTTACCTGCTGTTCTCCCAAATCCGCTGTGAGGTTCTTTATATTGTCTAAGTGAGAAGGTAGGTACTTAAAAATAGCCAGATAACTGCATTCCTGCAGCCCAAGACACACAATAAATTAATTAGCTTGAACTTCATGTAATACAGCACAGGTATAGTGTCATGAAAAGACTTTTTAAAATATCTATAGATATAAACAGTTTTGGCTCCAGAAACAGTTGTGAAAGGGTTTTTGAGGTGCCTTTTGGCGTTAGGTGTTTTTTTTTTTTTGTTTCAGTTTGTTGTTTTTTCTTTTTAAGGGTGAGGTGTTGAAAGGGATTTAAAAAGAAAAGGCACACTGGGGAGATAAACAGCTCTGTGTTTAAGAGCAGCACAGGAAGCCAATAGATGGTGTTGCTGGTGGGAAGCTCTTAGAAGCAATTAGTGATAAGAGTGAGGAAGGAGGAAATGTGCTTGGCAGCTGCTGGGCCTCCTGGGCCTCCAGCAGCCTCTGACCTTGGCCCATAGGTACTTCCAAGCTGCTGGGGAAAGGTTTGCTGCCAGAGCCGCTGGATTTACCTGAATTCTCCTTGAAAGACTTGGTGAAATCTGCTGAAAACCCACAGAGTGTAACTTCTTATCGTGTGTGCCTGCAACACTTGTTCAGGCATTGTTTAATATATGTGATGCTCTGGAGTCCAAGTCTTGTGAGGAGCAGCTGAGGGAGCTGGGGGTGTTCAGCCTGGAGAAAAGGAGGTTGAGAGGAGACCTTCTCACTCTCTACAACTCCCTGAAAGGAGGGTGTAGCCAGGGGTGGTCGATCTCTTCTCCCAGGGAACAGGCGATGGGACAAGAGGAAATGGCCTCAAGTTGCTCCAGGGGAGGTTTAGGACGGAGATTGGGAAAAATTTTTCCACTGAAAGGGTTGTCAAGGCTTGGGAGAGGCTGCCCAGGGCAGTGGTGGAGTCACCATCCCTGGAGGCATTTAAAAGCCGGGCAGCTGTGGTGCTGAGAGACCTGGTTAATCAGTGGTATGCTGATGGTTTAGTTCAATGATCTTAAAAGTTCCTTCCAAACAAGGCAATTCTATGACTCTATGTAAGTTGGTGATAGATTGGAGGACTCAGTTGGACTCTATGACTCTATGAGTCCCTTCCAACTTGAGATCTCCTGATACTATGACTCACATTTGCACATTTTAGATGCCTAATAAGAGTACTAGGAAGCATCTTCTGTCAGTCTGCCATAGGGTGGGAATTGTCTCCTCTGAGCAAAAGCTTCTTTGCCCCACCGTGGGACGACATGAGTCTTGGCAAGAGAGGATGAGCATTTGGCCAGAGTCCAGAGCCCAGGAGATTGGTTGGCAGGAAAGTACACAGCAGGATTTAGTCTGACACCATTTATTTGAGTAACAGGGCCAAGTGATGGTGTACGGTGCGTGTTTCACCTTGCTAAATATCTGAATTCTCTTGCCAGAGCTGTGAAATGATAACTTAATCCTTGATTGCTTCTTACAGCGCTGCAGGCCACGGTCTCTGGAAGAATGTTTTGTCGGCCAAAAACTACGCATAGCTTTACCAACCCCAGTTAACGCTGCCTATTCCAGGTAGCTGACTTCCAAATTAGTTTGTGACCAAATGCTTTTGCACTATCTACATTGTAGCTTCTGCAGCTGGTGACACTAATCACAGATCTCTGCTAATGCCTCCTACTGGTTCTTAATTTTTTTTTCAGCATGAATAAATTACCAATAATAATGTATAAGTCCTCAAGCAACTGTGAGATTTGGTTTTGGAGGGGGTGGGTGTTAGTACAAGTGTTTAATGAAAGATATAAATTTTTTTTACACAAGGATAATGAAGATCCTTGGAACAAGAGGGAATGAATAAAAGCTTATTCAAAATGACCTTCCTTATTAAATGCTTTCGGATTCTCAGATTGCCCAAATGTGAGCTTTCAGTTGGAACACAATGGGCATGAAAGAACTGCAGCGCTTTGAAATAGTTCTGTGGTGTGTTGACTCAAGAATAGTTCACAAAATATTTCCCGCACTTAAAAATGACCACAGTGATTTGCTGAGGTGGGAGGGAGAAGAATAGACAAAGCAGATGTGTAAGTTCATCATGTGGACAGAATCTGAATTTAGGACGTTTAAGGGCAGAGGAATGCTGCAGTGAATTGCTAGCACTTACTGAAGCAGCAGTAGTTGGAGCTTTTCACCCCAATTATTGCAGAAACTGCTATTTTGCAAAGAGAAAGAAATGGAAATGCTGAATATTCAAGCGGTATTTTAGTCCTGTAGGTAAGGTCTGCTGTACCTTCAGTTGCACCTCACTTTACTGTATGGATCATGTGCCCACAAGCCTTTCCTCCAAAGATGGTTTTTCATCTTCAGAACAAACTCCTCATGCAGATCAATGCACTTTCATGCAATTCTGGGTTTAAGCAAATATTTAATTCTGCCTAGAGCGCTATGACATTTTTTTTTCAGCAGGCCTGAGCTGTTAGTAGGGCATATATGGGACACAGGAGCAGAGCTGTCATGGTGAAGGTTCGCCTGTAATTTTCATAATACACCGTATTTTCTCTTTGTTTCTCAGGCAAACAGGTCAATTATAGCTTATTTCCCATCCTTGTGCTGGGACAAGAAGAGCTGATGTGAATGCTACGCTGAGGGTATGGATTTTTTTGCCAGGTCAAGCAGAAGAGCAGCTTGGTGCAAAAATGTTACCCTGAGAAGCAATAGTCTGAGAGGCTATGGAGGGATCTAGGCCTCTTATCGTGATGGGTTTTTTCTCATCTTGGTTTCTTTGGGACAAAGACTTTATTTATTTCCTCATGCCAGGTACTGCAGGAGAAAGATTCCAGTCCTGAGAGCTCATAAATTGGAAAAATTAGAACAGAAATTAACTGCTGCTTTCTGTAGTGGGGATATAGGCAGGTGGGGGGACCAATCCCTCCTGAACATCATTCCTGGCAGAACTCTAACCTTTCAGCTGCTGAACTGTTTGAGTGAGTTTGCATAAGGTTGTTTTTTTTTTCCTCCCAATTTTTTTTTTGGGGGGGTAAAAGGCTTGAAATCTTCATGAAGAAAAAGTAATGCCTCAATGTATGCCAAAAGGCTTCAGATTTGTGTTGGCATTTGGCATACGGCGAATGTCAAAAGTGGCCACTGATTGCTGCCTGCTTTCTAATCTTCACCTTATCAGTCGAATTTTCTAAAATGAGTTGGAGGAATGTAGACCGTATTGAAAGAGTTGATCGAGGGAGGGAAGGTGTGTAGCCTGAGCAGGGTGACAGTACAACACATTTGTCTTTTTTGAGAGATACCAAACCCTCATTTCACCATAGCTGAACACTTGAGGCTTCTAATACATGCCAAGACTTTTTTTGAAATGCTCTTTTTGAGGTGCCAGTGTCTTGACAAGCTGTGGTTCTTGGATCCCTTCTTTACTGCAGTGGTTCAGATGCGGTGTGCTGTTCTTCCACCTCCCAGGCTCCTTGGCCATCGTCGATGGGAGGTTTGAGTTAAAATACGTAAATATTGTGCAACAACCTTATCACTGAGATCATGAAATGTGTATGTGCTGAAATAAGGGAATTCAGGCAGTTACTGAACCATGGAGGCAAGACAAATAGCTTCTATGCTAATGACTGGCCCATCTTGTCTGCAGCTCTTATCTTTCCTCCCATACACAACTAGATCAACATCATTTGTGGTTTCTAGTGTGCGTGCGGTTTTGAATACTGCTTGCGTTCCTAATCTGGAGTTGGATCCAAAACAGGCCCCAAAGAGACTTGCCAGATGAAAATACTGCTTTGGTTCACAGCTGCCTGGTTCTGGAGACACCAGAAATGACTCTGAGGTGTAGAGTTCTGCAGGTGCCTGTGCCCACAACTGCCCTCTTTAACGGCTGAAGAGCCAGTGATGCTGAAATTGCACCGAGAGTCAGAAAAAGATCAGATGCCATATTCAGTGACATTCCCAACCTTGTAAATACACTGTGCATATACAAAACACATGATTAAGACTGGTTTTTTTTTTTACAAAACGTGGCTACAGCAGTGCTCTCTGTTGAACTGCAGCCGTTCCAAATGTTACCTACTTGATTGGTGGCTGGTGGACTTGCTAAAGAAGTTGGAGAACTGAGTCCATGCATTTCCTCAAATAGGCATCACCCTTTCCAAAGAGAGGAGGATGTTACTCGTCACTTGAAGACAAGGCAGATTTGTGGAACCAGAAAACAAGGTGAAGGAGGTAGTTTGACTTACTGTTTAGACCACCAAGCTGGAAGGCGCCTCCCCAGCTGCAGTCTTTGTGATGATCTAACGTAAATTGTGTGGACAGTCATGAGATAAATGACCATAATTTCTCTGGGGATGTGGTCTTTACGGCAGAAAATGCACAGTAGGAGGTATTATAAATATAGATCTTCTTTCTGGCGTAAGAAATTCAGTGGAAGGAGAGTAGAAAGGGAGTTAGCAAGTACTTGGGGACAATTAAGCATATGGGAGGCCCCTCTTGTACACGTGGTTGGAAGGATTTAGTACATATTTAAAAGAAATAGAAAACATTACTGATTTTTTTTTTTTGAATGCTCTAGATAAATGATTTGCTTTTCCTGAGCTGAACAGTCCTTACAGTAATTTCTGTAACTTGCCATGGTTGCCCACTTAATATGAGGGTGAGGAGCTTGTGGGCTACTCTGGAGACTTGGAGCCTCCGTGGCTGCAGACCCTTTCACGCGCCCGTGAATTGCTCTTGTTCTTTACATGGACTAGTCTTTTCTTCCCTCTTCTTGTTTGTGCTGAGACAGATTCTTTTTGTGTCAAATGCTACTGGATCCACTCATTTGTGTATAGGTGTGTGTAAATATAACCCAATCTGTGGAAAAAAAATATAATAATCCACTCTCTTCCAGAATGACTCTGGGTGATGTTATTTGTGTTTTCAATGAAGACAGACAAACTCCAACTGGTTTAAGGTCGAAGCTCTAACAAGTTTATGAATTGGAAAAAACAGCTGGCTGATCTACAAAAGGAGGAAATACTGGGCTTGCTGGCACTGAAAGAGTTTTTTAAAATATCCTTTAATGGTTTAAAAAGACTTGTTCTTATCCCTAGGTGCATAAAAATGACTTCTTTTTCCTTCCTCCCCCCTTCCCCACCTTTATTTTCTACTTCTAGCTGCCAGTGGACTCCCCTTAGGAATTTCTGGGGATGCCAGCATGCTTCTCTTTGTGAAGTGAGGGCTTCTTGACAGTTCTCAACTCCTGCAGGAGGGAAGTGAGCAGGGACGGGACCCCGGGGCAGGGGCGGGGGGGTTTGTCTGGCCCAGTTCCTTGTGGTGGAGGAGGGTCTGGCGTTGCTTTGGCTTCGTCCCAGCTTTTCCCCTTTTGCTGAGTCCCTAAGAAAAACCATCCTGCAAGAAGGAATCTCAGCAAGCCCTGAGATCATGTTGAAGTGAGAAGAATGAGACAAATCTTTCAAAAAAATATTGCTCTAGGCTGCTGTAGTTTAATTGGAAACAGGCACAGAAAAAGAAAAAAAAGTTGTTTTGAAATATTCTGGTTTTTTCCCCAGGAGCCCTGGTGACAGGACATTTGCCCTGGGAGCTCTGCCATAAATGTCCAGTCAAACTCACATGCTGAAGTCAAACCCACTCTTGTTTTTTTTAGGCAGAAGGCTTTAGGGGATGGCTGTTTGATGGTGAAAAGGTCTCCCAAAGGCAAAAAAACCCAAACAACAGATTATGAAATTTATGGTGAAAATTCTCCTTGTGTTTAAAATTTTCTCATTGTTTCGTGAATGTGCTTGGTGTATGTAATCTAAAAGAGTTGAGGGAAGTTGCTGATAAATAACTTGATTGTCTTGTTGAGCTCTCCTAAATCCCACCTGTCATCCAAGAAAAAAATGTAGGGAAAACCCTACATTTTAGTAATGGACACTTTATAATTTTAGGATGAAGAAACTAAAGTTAAGGAGGGCTAAACACAGGCCTTTCTCTGCAGCTCCCCTGTGCGTTACACGATGAATTGTCAACTTGCTCTCAAAAAAAAAAAGCTAAATAGAAAATAAACTTCAGAATGGTAACAGTTCTGAAACAGGAGCTTCACAAGCCCTATTAATGCCCGTTTCTGCATTAATTGTAGATTGATTCTGTGTATTGTCAGGAACTAGGGCTGTGCCTGAACCTTGAACTGGGAATCTCGGATTCCCTTGGAAATAAGGAGCTTGTGGCTTGGGCAAAGTGAAGAGGACAGGCTGAAGCTCACCTCAATGGAAAGTAAAATGCTTTTAAACCAACCAAAAAAAACCCCCAAATCCTCACTTCTGAGTGAAAAGTTCAGCATGTGTATGTTTTCAGGCAATAATTTAATAACAACAAAAAAAAGAGAGCTATTAGATCCTAATGTCACAGCCAAAAGGGTTGTCATTCATTCGTTTTGTGGGAGAAGGGGGGTACAGAACCAGCCATTCGGTACCACGATATTTGGGGCAGTTCTGGTGCTGGTCCTGATGAATTCCAAGATGTCAGGCTTGGATCTGTTGAGCTCGTTTCACTCTCTATCTGGTCATGCTGCCCAGGGTGTGGGGTTTTGTTGGGTTTTTGTTGTTTTGGGGTTTTTTGTCTGATTGTAAGTATGCTGAGGTCATTCTAATGACACAGTTCTCGTACAACTGCTGTTTGTACAGCCTCTGCTGTGCCACTGAAAAAGATGCCTTGTCGAAACACAGTCTGTTTTGCAGATGAGGAAAAACAATGTTATTGAAAGTATCTGTGCAGCATGTCATTATGTCCACGCCAGGAAGGCTTTTCTATGCAATTACCCCAGTAGCTACTCTACCCGGTGTAGAGATTTTCCTCCAAAATGCCTTCCAGTGATGTGGTACCCGCAGTACAACTCCCCTTCTCGAGTTCTCTAACTTCAGATTAGATTTGTTCTGTATGTCTATGTTCGTGTGTGCATTTTAATGACTGCTTTTAGTGTAAGTCCTGTGCTTTGCATAGCGTACAGAAGATCCTTCTAGGATTAATTTTGTATAACAGTGACCTGCCTTTTTAGCCCTTGCTTTAAGTTAACTGGATGAGAATGTTGTGTGTATGGACACCTGCATTAGTTGATGCTGCAGAACAAGATTCTAAAATCGTAGAATGGTTGGAGTTGGAAGGGACCTCAAAGATCATGCAGTCCCAACCCCTGCCCTGGGCAGGGACACCTCCCACCAGCCCAGGTGGCTCCAAGCCCCCTCCAACCTGGCCTTCAACCCCTCCAGGGATGGGGCAGCCACAGCTTCTCTGGGCAACCTGGGCCAGGCTCTCACCACCCTCACCCCAAACAACTTCTTCCCCACAGCTCAGCTCCATCTCCCCTCTTGCAGGCTCCAACCCTTCCCCTTCCTCCTAGGGCTCCCCTCACTCATCCAGAGTCCCTCCCCAGCTCTCCTTTAGCTCCGTTCAGATACTGGGAGGCTGCAATTAGGTTTTCCCGGAGCCTTCTCTTCTCCAGGCTGAACAACCCAGACTCTCTCAGGGGGTCCTCGTAGCAGAGTTGCTCCAGCCCTCTGAGCATCTTTTGGCCCTCTGCTGGACCTGTTCCAATAGGTCCATGTTCTTCCTGTGCTGAGGACTCTGAAGCTGGACACAGTACTCCTCCTGTTGGGGTCTCACAAGGGCAGAATCACCTCCCTTGACCTGCTGGCCATGCTTCTTTTGATGCAGCTCAGGATGGGGTTGGCTTTCTGGGCTGCCAGTGTGCACTGCCAGCTCATGTTGAGCTTCTCATCCCTCATCAATCCCAAGTCCTTCTCCTCACGTATTATCATACGTGTTTCTGAACATCTATAGACAGATGGGCTATGCTCTCTGTCTCTTCAGGAGCCCATCACCCAGCTCCTGGCCTTGCTTGAGATTACATTTGACTACTAGCAAGTTGTGGGCTTGTTGTAGAGGCAGAACAGGTCTTCTGCCAAATCCCAGGGCTAGCTAGGACCGTTGTGTTCCCAGCTGGAGATCTATGGGTGGAATTAACAGGCTGCCAAATCATAAGAGGGTTTTTTTCCTCCCTCCCATGGTTAGAAACTGGTAGCTACATCAGGCTCTATTAAAAAATACTGAAATTCACAATAGTAATTGAAAGTTTTGGTACTGGCTGTTCACCAAACATTCTCTAGAGCACAATAGCACCCCGACATCTAAGTGTCTACAAACAAAAGGATAAAGCCCTAATCCCCTTGTCATAACACAAGCTTTATGGGATGCACGCACCACTTGAATGTGGTCAGGACTAAGCAGATTATTGTACTAACAATACAGAAAATTTCCCTCCGAGTAGAAAACACCCCAAACCCACCGAGCTGCCGTTCTGCTGTTCAGCCTGAGTTCTTGGGTTTGGGGGCTGGGGAGGGGGGGTTGGGTGGTTTTGTTTGGGTTTTTTTGTTTGGTTTGGTTTTTGGGGTTGGTGGTTTGGGTTTTTTTTTGAGAGAGAGTTGGCATAAATTAGTTTTGTCAGTAGAAACTAAGTAACCGCCAACTATGCCTGGAATGCCTCGGAGCACTGGAGGAATTTTCCAAGTAACAGTGATTACTTTTGTTCCTTTTAGCTACACAAGTTTAGGCTTTGAACTGTGTATGCGCTTTTCACATTTTCTTTGACGTTTGTGGAGATTTTGTTTTAAAGAGGCTATTTCTGTTCGCAAAAAAAGCAGCTTTTGCTCAAGTAGGGCAGCGTGGTTTGCACCCAAAAAGCTCGGTATTGCCATGGAGGTAAAACTGAGATTTCATATTGGAGGATGCCATCCAGAGACTGGAGTCTAGTGGGACTCAGCATTGTGATACCACTTCCGCTAGGTGGAAAAATGGGGAAAGATGATTTATAAATTCTTAACCCCGACAACCATAAGGACTTTACCTTCTGCAATATTCTGGGAAAATGGATTTCTAAGTATCGTAGGATAAAGAAGCCTGAAGTGATCAATTTGATTTAGTTGACGTTTCCTCTCATTGTATAGCTCGCAGCAGCGAAATGGGTTGCAAGTTGAATTTGTCTGATATGAAGAAAGAGAGGAAACAGCTTCTCAATTAATTCTACTATTTCTTATCAGTTGTAATACTGCTCTCTTTCAATTATGTCTATGCTAGTAAAATAATTCAATTTGTCTAAATTTTATTTCACTATTGCCTGACTTTCTTTTATGCCTGAGAAGAAATTCTGCAGCTGAAAGTTAAACAGCAAAATGCTCAAAACTGCAGTGTCTTTTATACCTGCTGGCTCTTCAAAAAGGCTTATTCCAAATCCTTTATTCATGTAGAAAAAAATTCACTACCAATTAGAGGATCTGTTCCAGAAAGATAGCTGGGCTCCTAAGCTTCAAACAAATGCAAGATCTTCCTGATATTTTTGTGTGCCTGCATTCTTATCTGAGGTTGTCTGCCTTAGACTTGCTGGTGCTGGAGCTCTTCAGTAATTCCTCCACCGCTTATCAGCTTCTCCACACTAGGAAGCTCCTGTCCTACAGGTTGCTTCTTCATGGGGGGGAGGCAAACTTGCTAATCATGAGTCCTGTTATTCCAAAATAAGACTGGCAAGAAGTGGTATACTTATAAGATATTATTAGATATCTACTTATTAGATATTAGATACCTCTTACAGGTAGGTATCTAATGCTGAGACACACAGGTCCTTTTGGCATTCTCTTCCATCTATGCCCCTCTGAGATATAGCTGGGGGTTGAACTCAAAAGTCATGTTTGAAGGATGAGTTTTCTTGAAAAACCCTGCAGTTCGTGAAAGCTGTTGCCTTTTAACCCATGGCTCTTCAAACAGAGCCTATGGTTGCTTAGTAAAGCTCTGTGATGAGGTGCTGTGAATGGGATGTTTGGGTTTTTGGGGGTGTTCCCAAGAATCCTTTCCCTGCCATGTTGGGGTTTTTTCCCCAGAGACAGTGGGGTGAGCCCGGGGAAGCTCGTGGCATGTGAGTGAGTGGGAAGGAGGAAGCAAAAGCACTGTGGAGAAGCCGGAAAAGAAACAGAGTGTTTTAGTTGAAGTTTTTCATACAAGTGCTACTTGGGGCATAATTAACCAGGGAAAGGAAGGGAAGAAAGATCTCTAGGGTCAATTAATTCTGCCCAGGGTAGCGCAAGTTCTTTGGTTCCAGGGAATAGCTGAAATAGGATGCAGTTGTGCATTTATGCCAGAACCCAGCACAGTTATTGTACTGCTTTTACATGCAATGAAACTATTAACAAAATCACAGAATGGCTGAGGTTGGAAGAGGCCTGTGGAGGTCATCGGACTTTTGTCCTGGAGGTGCCACACTGGAGTTTCTTTCCTTTGACTGGGTACTGAGACCCAGTTATGACAGCGTGGGGTCTGTGACCATGGGGTATGAAGAGTTTACCCGACACTAGATATAAGAATTATCAGAAACACAGTGGATTGGACTATATCTGTACAAACTCTGAAAAGAATAAACTTGCTACGAGGTGCAGTTGTTCCTGCATCTGAAGGATGAATTACTGTCATGCACAATGCTGACTTTTAATAAAACATATGTGAGTATGAATTAATTTAAGGGAATCTAATTCAGGAACATAAAGTTGTGGTCTCACAGAGTGATGGCTGGGAGACACTGACACCTCTCTGCTGTTAAGCCCCAAATATTTTTTTCCCCCCTCAGCATGTTTTTCTAGTTGCATTTTGAGCTACTTCCGAGAGTTTATGCTGAAGGGCATGAAATAGCACTAATGACGTTGGAATCTGATATGCTTATTTTTGCAATGGTTATGGAAGACTGAACGTGGAAAGCAATACAAATTTCTGGAGATTTGCTGAGACTTTCCTAATGCATAATTAAGGTTGGAATTGTTCCCTTTCTTTTTTTTTTTTTTTTTTTTTGTCTTTTTTTCAACCTGAAAATTCTGATCATATGCCACTATTCCAGAAGCCTCTGAAAATGGTGCAATGTTGTGTTTCAATTCTGTAAATCCAGAGCAGCCGTATGCCACTGAGTAATATCAGTCAAATTTATAGTTTTGATGTTATTGTGGTCGCTGTTGGCATAGGAAATGTTCTTTTTGTTTAAAGAAAAACACAACCAAAACAAACAGAAAAGGGGGAAAAAAAAAAGCTTGGCTTGTCAGCTCATGTCCTACAGCCTCTATATGTCCTTTTCCCTGCTTTCTGACTTGCCACCTCTCCTCTTGTTTGCCCCTTCTGCCCAGTTCTGATTTAGGCAAGAGGCAGGATGTGCTGTGCCTGATGGAGAGCATGTGCTGACCTGCCAGCTGCTGCTGTCTCTGAGGTCAGAGGCAGAGCTGATAAGGGCTGAGCTATCCTCGCCTCTCCCCAGTAATGTTCCAACCATTTTCCCCCATGAGATTTGCAAAATAGCAAATATATTTAAGGCTGATGCACCTCCCTGCTGCTTTTGAACCGGGAAAGCCAGAGAAAAAACTGATGTGAGATATCACTAAAATAGCACTAATAACACTTGCTGAAGAAAGTGGTTTATTGTGCTTGAATATATCATTTGATTATTGGAGATTCTATTCTTGTTTGTTTTTTTTTTTTTTTTTTAAAAAAAAAGCTAAACCATAGTTGAATTGGATAGATACTGTTGGTCTCAGCTGGGAGTTGCTCTGGTTTTATTTGTTTAAATTGTGTGTAATTTATCATGGCAGGGAGGTTGGAACTTGATGTTCTTTAAGGTCCCTTCTAACCCAAACCATTCTATAAGATCTGTGAAACCACTAGCATTTTTATATAAAAGCAAGTGTGTCTTGGTCAAGGAGACTGTACTATGTAAAAGCAGGCTTAAAAAGAAATGATTACTTGGGGCTGCATGTCTTCATTCACTCTTGAAACTGCATATATGTTCATTTGGCTGTACATAAAACAGGAATAAATGTAGGCAGTTGCTTTGGAGTATTCTCTTTCTCCTTTTTTTAATTATACAAACCCTGGGTGCATTAGATTGCCCCTACTGCTGTTTGACATTGAACTGAACATAAGATGAAAGAGGGGACTTGACAAAGGGAATTCCTGTCAGTCTGGATTGAAATGAAAATATGTAGCTGAAAACATCTCAGCGACACCCTTCAGTGGCTAAAAGATAAGTTTTCCCTTCCTGTCCTGGGCCTTTCTGCTGCATCTTTCCAGCCCTTAATCTAGGACGCAATACTGAGTATTTGGATTAAAGCAGCAATAAGGATATAATCTCAGAAGTCATATCACATATACAGTTTTAAGAGGATGGATTATACAGGGCTATGGAAGTCATCAAGCTTAGCTCAGACTGGAGGTCTTAAAGTATCTCATTTTCTAGAGAGCTGCACAAACACACAAAACCATGGCTCGCAGCTTCGCTTAATCCAAACATGTGCAAACAGAAGCCCTACATCCAAGAAACCCAGCGTACAGCCTTTAGGACAGAGCACAGCTACCCAGAGCTGCAGCTTGTTCTGCATCATTTGGGCCAAGAAGAGAATAAATGGGACAAGTGTTTCCCTAAGGAAAGCATTAATGGTGCACACTGGAGTACACAGCATGGTGCTGGGCACATACAGACCCATTAATGCTGCAGCTGCGATAGCCAGGCCCAGAAACCCATGAAAAGATGTTCAGCCTGATCCAAAATCCCACGGGAAATGAACAGATGCAGGGATACAGCACCCACAGCAGCCTGTGTAGCTACAAGCACACACGGGAAGCGCTGGGTGTTTGGAGGAAGCTCCATGCCCAAGTAGGGTACGTTGCTACAGCCCGTCCCAGGAGGGATGAAAAGGTAAATACCAAGCAACAGCATCACCTGCAGAACAGGGGAGTATCTCCTACAACAAGCTGCAGATGACAGCAACGTATGCAGAGAAGATTTCCTACAGTTAAGGTTAGCATTAGCAAAAAACTGCCCCTCTGCTCCACTCTGGGGAGACACACTCCCCACCCCACCCGCAGTGCTGCCTCTAGCTCCGGGGCCACCAACATCAGAAGGACGTGGACCTGTTGGAGTGGGGCCAGAGGAGGAGATGCTGGGAGGGCTGGAGCCCCTGTGCTGTGAGGACAGGCTGAGAGAGTTGGGGGGATTCAGTCTGGAGAAGAGGAGGCTCCAGGGAGAGCTTGGAGCCCCTTCCAGTCCCTGCAGGGGCTCCAGGAAAGCTGGGGAGGGACTCTGGATGAGGGGTAGGGGTAGGGTTTGAGCCTGAAAGAGGGGAGACTGAGATGAGATCTGGGGAAGAAATTCATTCCTGCCCCGCTAAGCAGATCTGCACGGTAAATCCAAGCCTGAATACAAGGAGATGACGGACTTGCATAATAAATAATTATTTTTGAGAGACAATGCTGAGAGGTTACTGTTTTCAAACTCGCTTCTCAACTCATATGAGCAACAAGAACTCTGAGAGAAATCTTGTATGGCTCCCATGTGGTTCTCCTGCTCCACTCAAAAGAAATCAGTGATGCTTGTCACAAGACTTCACTTCTTACTGATGTCAAGATCCTAATGTCATTTGGAAGGTCCAGGACAAAGAGAATATCGGTGCTTCATTGTTGTATGTTTGCTGCCTTTCTCCAGTCTTCTGTATGTGGGAAGGCTGTGTGATCTACTCTCGGGGCACTGACTGATGCTGTGCCCTTATTTTAAAGGTCACCCCAGTAATTATTTTATGAACAAACAAACAAAAAAGAATCCCACCAAAAAAAAAAAATGCCCCCAAAACCCAAACAGACCCTAAAATTATGCACATAACAAGTTAAAGGAATTGCTGGTCTCTGCTCATTATTTTAGGGAAACAAATGTTTGCTCTGCTCTCCCAGCAACAGTGTGAGAACTGAGCTGGGCAAGGCCAAGGGTTGGGCTCTGAGGTTTCCTCTTGAATAACTCTCCTGAAGTTCCAGTTCAAGTGGCTTTGGAAATTTTTATGTTGCTCGGGCACTTTGTTTTTAAGAGACAGTGACACTCCCAAAACTAGAGAGAGGTGTCAAAAGAAAAAGCACAAGTGGGAGAAGATGAAGGAGAGCTGGTGGCAGCACAAGGGAAGTCAGTGGCTTTGAATTTAAAATCAATTTATTCAGAGCAGCATCTCAAATCTTACTCTTGAATAGAGATGAGCATTGGTTTATACAATGGCTTGGGGTCTGTAACCAAGGGGAGATCTGAGGAGAGAAATGAACTTTTTAAACCCAGTGTTCTAATGATGAGGTAGCAATGATAGAGTAATTAAGCTGAAATCACTACAACTAATGGTCATTGTTTTTCTTGTGTCTTTCTTTTTCTTCCCCCAACCCTATGCCAAATCTTTCTGCTCCTGATGCTTCGGGGAACAGTAGGACCCAACCAAAGGTAAGGGCTTTTATTGCACGTTAAATCAGTGCATAAAAAATTGTTCTTTCACTTGTTCAGTCTTGGGTTGTTCAAATATTAAAAGCATTTTGGAAAACAGCTCTGTAGTTGATCAGCTGTTGAGTAAGAAACTCGAAGCATCTCCTTGCTGCTGAAGAGCGCTGCACGGTCCGTGCCAAAAAATGAGTCACAGGAACAAATGAGAACACACATACTCAGCATTACAGGCTGCGAAGGGAAGACAACTTGTTATTTGTGGGCTTTTAAAAGCATTTTCTGGTATTTGCATTAAATCAAACTCATTTTGTTGTTACGGCGTACGATCCCGTGACTCTCTATTTGGTATCCAGATATCTATCTCTATCCTAACGTATCAGGATTCAGCTTTACTGATGTGGTCATGTAGCAAATGAGGTTTTATTAAATACTCCGGAGGTGTGGGACATTATAATAATATGCTTAATTGTGTCATACGTGTTCAAAGAACCAAACCCCCTTCATTTTACATAAAGAGGCGTTTGTTTCCTCAATTAGAGGATGCAAAATAACCACTTTTATCTTGTGATGCTGGGACATTAATGTAGTAGAGAGGGGAAAAAAGCAGTGTATTTTTGAAGACAAGTTATTTAAATTTCAAGGATTTTGCTACACTAAGCATTTTTATAAAAATAGGTAGTAAGTTTGGATGTGTTAGTATGAGTTTTCGATTCTTGCATATTTTTTCTAATTATATTAGTTAGTGTAAATACTTGAGGAAGATTTGCTTTATTGCTCTGCGAATCCTTAAATAATTTTTCAGATTGCATGATCTGTCGGGCAATGCTCTAACTGGGGTAATTCACTCCAGATCCGGTGTTTCTTTTTAGGCTTTTCTCATTATTACTGTAGATATGGTGGAGCATATTCTGTCCCTACAATCGTTACTGGTTAAGAAACTTTGAGTTTGATTACCTGTGCAGATGCTAGTACACGCTTAGTGCCTTTAGCATGAAGAAAACAGACCTTACTAAAATGGAATGTGAAAATGTAATCCCAGATGAAATTAAATCCTCGGAAACAACGGAAGGAGGGTTCATCAGGTGGGTGTGAGAGGCTGACGTGGTGTGCTTGCTCTGCCAACGTGACGTGAAGCGGCGCAGACGTCAGCTACACGGCAGTACACAACATCTAAAGGGGAAAGAGCAGCTTCGTTAAGCTTAGAGCAAAAACAAACAGCCAAAGAACAACACATCTCATTTCCCTCTTCTTCTCTCCTACAGAGTACATTTTGCCTGAGTGAATGTAGGTCAGACATTACCCTGAATATTATTATTTTTTTCCTTACATATAAGTATCCAGGGGAGTTGTTTTTGCAAATGCCTGGGTTTGCAGCCTGAGGTCCCAAAATATGTGCTGTCTTATCGGAGATCAGCTTTTGTGATGCAAGGTGCCTGCAGACCTTTAGATAGATTTAACACTAAACTGAAACTTTTCTCTTTAAAAAGACGACAGTGCTACTCTTCTTATGACAAAACTCATTTACTTTACATGATAAAAACCCCTGCACCAGGACAGGTTGGGGGTGACCTGCTGGAGAGCAGCTCTGAGGAAAAAGACCTGGGAGCCCTGGGGGACAACAGGATGGCCATGAGCCAGCAATGGGCCCTCGTGGCCAAGAAGACCAATGGCATCCTGGGGGGCATCAGGAAGAGTGTGACCAGCAGGTGGAGGGAGGTCATCCTCCCCTCTGCTCTGCCCTGGGGAGGCCACCTCTGGAGCACTGGGTCCAGTTCTGGGCTCCCCAGTTCAGGAAGGACAGGGAACTGCTGGAGAGGGGACAGCAGAGGACTACAGAAGTGATGAGGGGCTTGGGGCATCTCTCTTACAAAGGAAGGCTGAAGGGCTTGTGTCTGNACTCTATATTTCTCTTTACAAGCACTAATCTTTGTTGACGACTGCTTCTGTTTGTCAGCAGTATATAAAAACAAACTCCTCTTGCAGGTTCCCACCCTAAGGCATGGGGTTTTTTATTTCATACTGAGAAGAGACACCGGGAGATGGTACGGCAGAAACAGCCGGGCGACAGCTGTCAGTTAGCAAAATAGAAAGTCTTGTGAAAAATGAATTGCAAGGATGGATTTATAGGAAGATAAACCTAAAGAGAGCTCCTTGCCATCCTCTGGGTTGCCACACGGAGAGCTTTGGGAGAGTATGGAGTAGGATTCACACGGTAGAAACAAAGAGATAAAAACAAGGAATAAATAGAAGTAAGGAACAGAGTTGCATATAGGAAGACACGGTGTTTGTTTAGGCTTCAGACTCATAGAAAACAAGTTAATCTGTGGGAATGCATGTTATATCTTCACAATGGCCCCAGGGAGCATGATTTGAGCCAGCGGAACTCAGCGCTGTCAAAATTTGGATGTTGTGGTTGATTTTGCAACAGGTTTTTATAAGGTGTCCTCCTGGTTTGTTTCCCTCCAGGTGTTTGCGTACGACCACTGCTTTTGGTCTATGGATGAATCCGTCAAAGAAAAATATGCAGGTAATACCTCCTGGAGCTTTGTGCTTGTTGTCTCCCAAGTGTGAATGATCTGATTAAAATACAGTATTTGCTAAAGGGCACAGCCCATGTGGCACAAAGTGCCTCCCCCTCTGTGGCTGCTCGTTGTCAAAAGGAAAAGGAAAATCTTCAGTCATTCCTATTTCTCTTCTTTGATGATAATAGCAATGAGCATTGGTAACCCGTTTGCAGAGTAGGGAACCAAGAAACCCATCATAACAACGGGGTACTCATATTTACATCTTTATTTAAAATACTGCTCCAAGTCCATCATTTTAAAAGCATCCAGTCCTGAAAAGGATTTGAGGAACGTCGCTAAATGTAATTTCATGTTTCACAGTGCTGGTGGGAGTTTGGCATCATATTAGAGCTTAATAATGGAGTATTGAAAAAAGCCCAGATTAATACAGGGGTGTGTGAATTCCTGTGATCTGGTGAGAATGTGTAATGTATTTAATGTTTGCTGTGTATTACTGTGACATATTTTGGCAAATAGTTATAGTAATATATGAAATATATTTGGACCTAACACTTTTGTCATGTAGTCCTTTTCATACTTGTTATCTCTTAAAACTGGAAATTAGTTAAGCTTGTTTACTTTTAGTTTTAAAAAAATCACAAGAAAATTAAAGCATGTGTGTGCTTCTAGGTTTTCATTTCTCTAATAAGTAACTTAGTGAGGAATTGAGAAAACTGTGACAATTTCAGCCATACAAATTACATAGGAAGGTAGTTTTTTTTTGTTTCTCAAAATAATGTAGGCTCCTATGTCACTTATATTATGGTCTGTTAGATGTTGGAAGTGTTTGGTCCAAAGCCACTCTGCTGTGCTGAGCCAGGCACAGCTATTAGTCATTTTGATGGGGAATTTTGCATGAATAAAACTTCATGTGGGCTTGGATATGAAGATACAGGCTTCAGTCAACGAGAGAAAGGAAAAGCTTTCAAGAACGTTAACATATTTGAGAGGACTTCTCAGTCCATAAAGTTCTGCCATGTCTTATTCAGACTTTAGTTCTTCTACTTGTAAAAGAAATTCTGAAAATAGAGGTTTTGTTGAAATAGGTTATCCCCACATATATTAAGCATTTCTTCCTCTGTTGGGAAAAGGAACCTAAAAGCTGTTCCTACAGATTTAGCTCAATGACAAAAGAAGTGATATACCCTGTATTTTGCTCTTGTAGAGGGGGCAAATAGTGGATGCTGTTTAGGCAACAACAGCAGGAAAACACTGCTTTTACGTAATTATTGAAGAATACGAATCAAGGCAAAAATCTCTCTTGCTTTGTTGGGATGATACCGTGTGGGTTTTATTTCTTAGGTCAAGATGTTGTTTTCAAGTGCCTTGGAGAGAATATTCTTCAGAATGCCTTTGAAGGCTACAACGCTTGCATCTTCGCCTACGGGCAAACCGGTAAGTCCCTTCTGGACGTAAGCAGGAAATGTCCTTGTCGCAAAAGGTGTTAGGTTCTGCCTGGAGACTCTTTTCATGCCTGTTGTGACATTGTTTCAGGAGAAATGCATTTTAATGTAGATAAGAAATGTTTTTCTCTTTTGGAACATCAGATAAGAGGTGGACAGGACGAGAAATGAGATTTTGTCTGTTGCTGCTGGCTACCCTTATTTCTCACACCCCAGATTATAATCTTTGGAATGATCGTGATCGTCCTTGAGTTCAGTGCATCACTTGTATTTTCTGCTTCTACGGTTAAAATAATCTTCAATGATCATTTTAAATGTATTATGCAAAAATGAGTGTGCCTCGTTGTGGCACGTAGGTGGCTGTTAGTGGTTTGTCTTCTACAGTGTGATTCTATCTCTCTGGAAAATTCTTCTCTGTTGGTTTGAACGGAATTTGTTGTTTGGCTTTTATTTTAATGAAATTGTCTTTAGCTAAATCGTGGGTTTGGTTACTTTGAAATAGAAAACCGCACAGATATCTTTCACAGAAATGTATATTATTTTTCTTACCTATTCTCTCTATTGCCTTTCCTTGTTCTGCAAAGCAAGGTAATTTTTTGTGTATGCACTAATCGTTGATTCGATCACACAGGATCTGGGAAATCATACACGATGATGGGTACTGCTGACCAGCCGGGACTAATCCCTAGACTTTGCAGTGGACTCTTTGAAAGAGCACAGAAAGAGGAAAATGAAGAGCAGAGTTTCAAAGTGGAGGTGTCCTACATGGAGATATACAATGAGAAAGTCAGAGATCTTCTTGACCCAAAAGGGTAAGTGATTGGTGGGTCAACAACACTGTAACGCGTTGTCATACTCTCTTCCTTTCCATAACCAGTTTGCCTTAATGGATCCCATCTAAGGCATTTGCATAGAATGACTTTCTCTTCTTCCTGATCTCAGTCTCCTTGCCTTTTGAATTGAAATAATGCAGTAAGACTGAAAGCTTGGAGTAAATTCACCCTAACGCTACCTTTTATGAAGCGACAAAAGCGTTGACGTCAGCGTTTTACATGTAGACATAAAGCGTTTTTGTTTGTGCTAGAGTCCTTGTTCTGTGCTTTATTATGGTATGTGTAACAACATCGTGTTTGAGATCTGTCAGTGAGAAACTGACTTTCTATAACTGTTGTCTTAAGTCAGTCATGTGCTTATAAATAACTTTTTCTCTCCAACCAGAAGCCGTCAGTCATTAAAAGTTAGAGAACACAGTGTTTATGGTCCTTACGTAGATGGCCTATCCAAACTAGCTGTTGCTAGCTACAAGGTAAGGATCAACTTTATGAAAGGCTTGTGTTGACATCCTAAAACATGTCCTTTAAGCAGGGCATAATTATTAAGCTACTCCTAATTGCCAGGGCAGTAACATGGATGTTAGAGCAGGAGAGCTGTAGGTTTGTTGTATTGTGATCACTGGGGAGAACAGAGTTAAGCGCAGAAACACATCTTCATCCTGTACTATTCCATAATTCTGGCAGTAATTCAACTATGTAACACAGCAGCTTTCCTCCCAATTTTAAGATAACTGTATGCTGTATCTATGAGAAAGAGTTCCGTGATTAATTACCAGGATTTAGCAGAAATGGGCTTTCAGTACCACACCTGGTCACGTTTTGGCTGTCACGCCATTGCCTAGTAATTTCACCTACTGGTAGTGCACAGGCACCCTAGAACTAGAAGCTAACGGTTGCTGCCAAGGCAAATACCTGAGAACATCACATGAAATTTGCTTGCTGGATAGTAAATGTTTATGTATGCATTCACAAAGTGCCCTGATTTTTAAGAAGCGTTGATGTACTGTAGGAGAAATGAGTAAATACGGGATGGATTTCTGTCGTCTTAACATGAACATGGTGCAATCCTTCCTGTTGCAGTTTTTCCAGGTATTCATCTCCCTCTCTTTGGTGGTTTTTTTTTTAAGACAAGACACATTGCATGCTTTTCCTTTACATGTTGCCCAGCAGCTTTGTGTAACACAGCATAGAGTCAAAGTGGTCTGTGCTGCTCTTTTGTTTGATTGGTTTTTTTGGTTGTTTTAGCATCATCCAGCTAGAGAAGCATAAATAAAAGTTAAGGCCAAAACTCTTAAAGTTTGGACTATTTTACAGGATTGCTGTAAAACCCTGAAACAGGGGAGCTGTGTATTTCTCCAGTATCACGACTTAACAGATCATAAGCTCTTATATGGAGGAGGAACACAATGACCTGTTCAGTGCAGTTCTGTTTTACAGAACTTTGAGCATTATGTGTCAGTATTAAAGATTTCAGCAATGTGTGTTTGACAACTGAGGCTAAAATGTTAGCATTCAAACATGAATGGCTGTTTTGTGCTTTTTTTCTTTGCTTTTGAGTATTGCTGTGTGCAGCCAAGTGCGTTATTTTTGTTGATAATTTAATATGTAGGCAGAAGTGGTGGATGAAGATGCACGTCACAACATTGTGTAATTTCTAGGCTTTGAAGGAGACATCACAATATTTTCTCCTCACGTTTTATGAATAAACAATGGGAAACTTTGGGGGAAAATGCTTGCTGTATTTTACCAAAATTAGATTGTTTCAGTAGATAATTGAAAAGAATGTTAATGCAGATATGCTTATGGGTGTGAAAATTGTATCTAGGACATTGAGTCCTTGATGTCCGAGGGTAATAAATCTCGAACGGTGGCTGCAACCAACATGAACGAGGAGAGCAGTCGGTCCCATGCAGTCTTCAAGATCATCCTCACCCACACACTCTATGATGTACAATCAGGGGTGAGTAAAACAGCTTACAAGTTCCAAATGTTAAACTTGGGTGTGGGTCTCTTGCTTGAATGTATTTCACAGGCTCTTACAAATGTTGGTTGGAAATACCGGGCCCAGTCTTGTTCAACATATTCGTCAAGGACCTGGATGAGGGGACATAGTTGTACCAGTTGCTTGCTGATGACACAAACCTGGGAGGGGGGGCTGACACAACAGAAGGCTGTGCTGTGAAACAGTGAGATCTGGACAGGCTGGAGAGCTGGGTGGAGAGAAACCTAGTGAAGTTCAGCGATCGCGAGTGTAGGGTCCTGCATCTTGGGAGGAATGACCCCATATGCTGGTCCAGGGTAGGGGCTGACTTGCTGGAAAGCAGCTTTGCAGCGAGGGACCTAGGAGTCCTGGTGGACAACAAGTTGCCCATGAGCCAGCAATGTGCCCTTGTGACCAAGAAGGCCAATGGCATTCTGGGGGGCCATTAAAAAGCCTGGCCAACAGNGGGGCCATTAAAAAGAGCCTGGCCAACAGGTGGAGGGAGGTCATCCTCCCCCTCTGCTCTGCCCTGGGGAGGCCACCTGTGGAGCACTGGTACCAGTTCTGGGCCCCCCAGTTCAAGAAGGACAGGGAACTGCTGGAGAGGGGACAGCAGAGGACCACAAAGGTGATGAGGGGCCTGGAGCATCTCTCTTACGAGGAAAGGCTGAGGGTCTTGTGTCTGTTTAGTCTGGAGAAGAGAAGGCTGAGGGGGATCTGATCAACACCTAGAAATACTTGAAGGGTGGGTGTCAGGAGGATGGGGCCAGGCTTTTCTCAGGGGTGCCCAGGGACAGGACAAGAGGGAATGGGCACAAACATGGGAAATTCGATCTCAACATGAGGAGGAACATCTTTCCTGTGAGGGTGGCAGAACCCTGGAACAGGCTGCACTTGGAGAGATTTTGTGTGTCCTTGGAGCAAATCTAAGGCGTTTCTGTGCCTAAATATTGAACACAAAGTAAACCTTAACGAGCATTTGGGCTTTCTTTTTTCCTCCTCATTCCTCAGTCTCCACCAATCTTCTTACCCAGGCAATTTTCTCTGCTCCTTATTTGATCATTTTTTCCCCCCTTTGCACTTCAAGTCAGCACTGTTTAACTCCTTGATTTGCCACAGTTTGACATTTTTTGCTGTGACTGTACTGCATACATGTCATATGGATTTTTTTGTGTGATTGTGGTGAGCCTGGATGCAAGGAGGTAGTTATCGGTGTTTTTCCTGCACCTTCCAGTGACCTATACGTGAGTTTCTGGCACAGATTTCTCCGTTTTCCCATCTGCTGGTCCTTTCAGTCCTGGAAATGACACGTTTCCATATGGCCTGATGATCACACTGTATTTTGAGAGGCTTAGAGTAACATTTTTGAAAGCATATTCATTCAAATTATCCCCTTAATTTAGGGGAACGTAGCACTTTGCAACTGTGATACTGAGATGCTAAAGAAAAGCATGATGCAAGCAAACTGTTCTCAAAGACAGCGTTAGCTCTTCGAATTGATAGAGGAAATTCATGGAGTGGTTCAGAATGTCATTTTGGGTCAAATGCAATTAAAGTGTTTACAACAAAATCTGTGGTACGGGATTGGAACCCTGGTATGGTTTGGGTGGCTTCTAGAAGGTGACCGTTAGGATATGGGGGACTTCTGTGGTTGTAATCGTATTAATCAATTATACCATGCTTTGTGTCACGTTCAACTCACTTGCTGAAAAACAGAATGGAAACCCTGTATAAAGCCTGAGACTTTTAGGAGACTCTTTTCAAGACAATAAAGCAAAGGCAGAGCTTCTGTGCCTCCTTTGCCTTTATGTTGTGGCTTTAACTTTTGAGGAAGATTTCTGTGAAGATTACATAGCAAAAGAAAATGAGATGTGCTAATGTTTTTGATATGGTTTGTTGGTTTTTTGTTGCTGGGTTTTTTTTTTAAACACTCTGTCATTAAATAATACTGTTAGCATTTAGCAATTTCATGGAATCAGGGAATTGTCAGAGTCGGAAGGGACCTCTAGAGATCACCCAGTCCAACTGCCCTGCTAAAGCAGGGTTGCCCAGAGCACATCACTCAGGACAGGATGGCATCCAGGTGGGTCTTGAAGGTCTCCAGAGAAGGGGACTCCACACCCTCCCTGGGCAGCCTTATTTGAAATAAAAATAAAATCTCAAATAAATCTCCAGACTGTATGCAGGAAAGAAAGGCCCCAGCTGAACAGAGAATAAATTGCTTGTGAAAATTCTCTTCCAGCAAAGAATACAACATAGCAAGGAGGGGGATCTTTCACCAGAAGTGAGAATTGATCTAAATCATGACACGTTAATTTTCTGCCTTTGGGGTAGGTGGGTGTTTTGGTAATCTCATTTCTGTAGAGGTCAGGTTCTGCCTTGTAATGTCTTGGTAAACTGTACTTGAGTTAAAGCAGGGTTAGAACAGTCACGTGTGAACATTCAAGCATCTGTTTTATTCTCAAATTACTTACTCCTATAAAGGAAGAAAAAGAGAGTGAATGCCTAAGAGCTGATCAAAATAGCAAAACAGTTATTTTTCAAGGCAGAAAATAAGCTTATTAGAGGCAGGGGATAATAAAAAAATAAAATACCAAGAGTAAACTCCATGTGCTAATTAGACAAAGTAGTTCCATACACTAGAAATACATTTATATTCTAGAATATAAGATAACTCTGTCTCACTTTGTATTGACCTAAATGTACCAGCATTCAGTCCACTCAATTCTTCAATTGCTAACCATGCCAAAAATCAAATCCTGAAAAGAAGCTGATAAGCGAAACAAGTAGATCTTTTGCAGCTGGAGATGACTATCTAGAAACCACAGCTATTGAGTCCTAGGTAGCTGAACTTTCATGCTGTAGTGTTTTCACTATAAAACCTTTCCTCCTTCAGGATGTGTGAAAGGAGTTTGATAGGGTGGTGAGACACTGGTCCAGGTTGTCCAGAGAAGCTGTGGCTGCCCCATCCCTGGAGGGGTTCAAGGCCAGGTTGGAGGGGGCTTGGAGCAACCTGGTGTGGTGGGAGGTGTCCCTGCCCAGGGCAGGGGGTTGGAACTCGATGATCTCTAAAGTCCCTTCCAACTCTAACCATTCTGTGGTTCTATGTGATGTCTTGAAGGTACAAGTGTATCTTACCTCTGTTGTTTCTGGAGGAGCAACTAGTGAGCTATCACAGAATATTGTTCAAGGACAATGATTTTCAGAGCTGTAGAGGGGCTACACCAAGAAATGAAGCTTGTTTCTTGTTTGGAAATATGGCAAACTGTAATTTTAATTAGAGTGAACTAACAGTAACTGTTCTCTGGTTCCTTCTGCAGACCTCGGGTGAGAAGGTGGGCAAGCTGAGTCTGGTGGACTTAGCAGGTAGTGAAAGGGCAACTAAGACTGGTGCTGCAGGAGACAGGCTGAAAGAAGGGAGCAACATTAACAAGTAAGACTCGGTGACTATTTATTTTCCTTTTTTTCATACGTAAAATCATCACAGGTAAATGTGGTACCCTCGTAAAATAGGATAAAATCAGTATAAGCTCTTGTAGCCAGTTTTCTTCTTTCCTTTTCTCTACTATTCCTTCAGACTTACAATGCCCTTAGATGTTTGAATGAGATCTCTGCTATTTAAAATTGGGGGGTTTTGTTCTGTACTTGTGTTCCTGCAACTGCCACATGATTGCATTGTCAAGACATGATTATTAAGGCTGAAAACATGTACCTGAAAACGAGGAGAAGAGCTTTTGTGAGAAAAGAATGATCAAATCTGTGCTAGGAACTTTCTCCTTGGAGCTCGTTGTTGTAGAGAAAGTGACTGTCTAAATATACTTTTGACTTATGAATATTTACACTCATTAATGTGTTCTTTGTGCAGATCTCTCACAACTCTTGGGCTGGTTATTTCTGCCCTGGCAGATCAGGCTGCTGGCAAGAACAAGAACAAATTTGTTCCTTACCGTGATTCTGTGCTCACTTGGTTACTTAAAGTAAGTAGTCTGATCTTGGTTTTTTTAAAGAGAAATAAAAAGGAAAAGGGGAGAAGAGTCCCTTTCAATGGAATAAAATGCTGTTCTTTTGCCTTGTTTTCTGGTTTTGCCATATACAGCATCACACACAATGTTGGGGCTAATTAAATCTGGGCTATTGCCACATGCAACTGAATTTTACATCCTGGCCTCGTTAGCTTTGAAGATTTAGGTTAAAACTATTACCTTTTACTAAATGTCTAATATACTTGTTAATATACTCTGCTTTTGTCAGCAGAGTATAATTGCAGAGCACTGTCCCAGTTACAGTGTGAGAAACAGGTCCAGTGTCTGAAGGGAGCTGCAGGAGAGCTGGGGAGGGACTCTTTGTCAGGGAGTGTCGCGATAAGACATGAGGGAATGGTTTTAAATTGAAAGAGGGGAGATTTAGATTAGATACCTGAAAGAACTTCTTTGCTGTGAGGGTGGTGAGACACTGGAACAGGTTGCCCAGAGAAGCTGTGGCTGCCCCATCCCTGGAGGGGTTCAAGGCCAGGTTGGAGGGGGCTTGGAGCCCCCTGGTGTGGTGGTAGGTGTCCCTGCCCAGGGCAGGGGGTTGGAACTGGATGATCTTTAAGGTCCCTTCCAATTCTAACCATTCTATGATTTGAAAACAAAGCTGACTTCAATACTTCAGTACAACAAAGTCTCTGCACTTATAACCTCTTGACACCGCAAGCATTTTCTTTCATTTTCTCGGTGCTGTCTTTTGATGAATGTTCTAGCATGACTACTGTGGAATCATTTATTTCTTCTCCCCAATGTAAACTTCACAGATTACTGGACATCCAATAATACAGTGAGGATGGCTACAGAAAAATGAGAGTGGCATAACAGAAATAGTGTCTTGTGCTTTTCTGCAGTAAAATCAATCCTCATCTCACAGTATTCCTTGCCTTAAGACTTTCTTAGTGTTTAAATACATATGTGCCTCAATATATTTACACTGAGTTTTTAATTAAACTAGTGCTTTTTGGCTCTGCAAAGATGGGAACAAACCCAACAGGCAGCTTGGCTTTGTTCCCGTGGCATGTGTGCTCGGGTTCCTGGTGGGGCTGCAACAGTCCCAGGGAGCAGAGTGGAAACTTTCTTCAGGATTTCTAGGCTTGTTGTTAGAATTCCTTCTGCTGTTCCATTTTGAAATGGATTCTTCAAGCAGGCTGAAATTCCTGTTCAGCACCTCTCCGACGCGTTGTGGCTGCCATGGCCATGGCCATGCACAGCACGTGCTTTCCCTCCCAAAGAGAAGGTGCACTTTTTGTTCTGCCTTCTTTCAAGCAAACCTTCTTTGTGTCTCTTAACACCCACCCGTGTTAAGTGCCAACAAAAAGTTTGGGGCTTTCTGAGTTTTTACAAACAAGCTGGTTGAAGAGAAGCTTTATTTTGAAAGGGGAAAATTTAAACTTTTTTTAATGAAAGATCACAGGAGGGGTTTATTGATGTAAAGAGGCCTGCTTGTAGAAGCCATGAGCTGGTGGGTTATCTTTCTTTTTAGCTTTTAGCTTCTAATTATGATGCCAAGGTGGAGTAAATGTGTTCTGACACTAGGACTGTCTGTCGTATGAAGTCTCTCCACAAATCTGAGAAACCAAGAGAAACCTCAAGATGTAACAGTTTGTGTTTAATTTTGTTGAGGATCTTTCGGCAAAAGTACTGGGTGAACGATAGAATTGCAAGAGGAGGCTTGAAGAGCAATAACATGTAGTGTGGGAAGCAAAATACCTTCTCAGCACTTTTGCCTCTTGGTTTTACCTGATTCTATTGACTACAAAGATCTCATTTTAATCAGAAGGCCTGTATGTTTTACTGGTGGCTGCTATTAAAAATGGAATTACGAATTTTAACATAGTAAGTTCTTTTCACAGTAATTTTGGTGATAGACATGGCCGTGCTAGTTTAGTCTGAGAAATAACTAAAATAACTATTTATTTACACTCTTTGTGTCTCTCACATGCAAGCCCAGCCTTTCCAGGATAATTTGCAGATTCTATCTTCACTAATGAGAGACTGGCTTACTATTTATCTATTTTTTCTTGCTTAGCATTAAAAAAAACCAGTGAAACCAGCACAACAGTTTTATACATAAAACTTTATCGGACAGTCTGGCATTGGGGCTTGAATAATATCTACAATCCAAGAGAAACTTCACCCAGTTACAATGGGTTTATTGTGAATTACAGTGTATGACTGTAGCAGCCTTCTCAGCTGCCTGTACAGCGGAGTTGTAATTCAAATAATGAATTAGTCCTATTTTGGAACCAATTAGTGCAGTGAAGGAGGTTCCCAGTGCAAGCTGCAGAGGTTGGATTTGGAAGAGGAGTACCTGCCCAGCACTCTGATAAACTTCATCTTTTTAAGCAGAACAGGGTTTGCAGTTACAGAGCATCATTCCGAATTTTTGAAAACCGTTGACAGATTGAAGAAAAGCCCTGACTTCTGTAGAGCCAGGAATCCCATCGAAGGAGTCACATGCTCTCGTTAGTCTTTTTAAAGTTTTCAATAGATGTTTTGGGTAAACATTTCTATGTTACAGAGTGGATCCTCCCAAGCCATGTATTTATTGGAGAAAACATTGGCTGCTCCTCGGAGGAGGGGAAAAAAACTTGCACTAATGACAGTCAAAAGGCTGTTATTTTCAATTGACTTCTCGATAAATACTCTGACCTGCAAGTGCTAACCATGCTGGTGCACCTCACTGTGCTGAACACTGTGAGACCCCACCTGGGGTACTGTCTCCAGCTTTGGAGTCCTCAGTACAGGAAGGACATGGACCTGTTGGAGCGGGACCAGAGGAGGCCATGGAGATGCTGGGAGGGCTGGAGCCCCTCTGTTGTGAGGACAGGCTGAGAGAGTTTGGGTTGTTCAGCCTGGAGAAGAGAAGGCTCCGGGGAAACCTAATTGCAGCCTCCCAGTATCTGAAGGGAGCTCCAGGAAAGCTGGGGAGGGACTCTGGATGAGGGAGGGGAGCCCTAGGACAAGGGGAAAGGGTTGGACCCCGAAAGAGAGGAGGTGGAGCTGAGCTGTTGGGAAGAAGTTGTTTGGGGTGAGGGTGGTGAGAGCCTGGCCCAGGTTGCCCCGAGAAGCTGTGGCTGCCCCATCCCTGGAGGGGTTGAAGGCCAGGTTGGAGGGGGCTTGGAGGCAGTGTCGGCCAGTGGTAGGTGACCCTGCCCATGGCAGAGCATTGGAACTGGCTGATCTCTTAAGTTCTCTTCCAACCCAAACCATTCTGTAATTCTATACAAATGAAATTATATTCTCTACCCAAAGAGCCACCACTTTTGCGTGATCAGAGGCAGCAGAGAGCTACCAGAGCAGCAGCAAAGCGGCATCGGTCGGTGTGGTCAATGCGTGTCTGCCCACTGAAGCAGCCAGGCTGCTGTCAAATTAGCTTAGGCATCATGCCACCAAAAAAATAGAGTCTCAAGGAAATACTTACAGGGGCATTTTAATGATTGCTAGGGAAAGCAATGTGTGTGCTTTGTAATTGAAATGGTTAGACAAGCAGCTAATGTAGTCAGATTATTCTAATGACAATGCCTGACCTAGTTTTCATGCGTTATTGAAGATGAAAGTCAATAGCGTGGTCCGTCTCAGGAAGGGATATCAGGTAAAAACAATAAAAATTAAAACCAGAGTATTTTATCCTTTAGACTGGCCAAAAAAGTAAGCCACAATTTCACCATCAAGAAAAAGACTGAACGCTGCCTTCCCGCCTTCTTTCTGTCCCCCACTTTCCTGACACACTGCCTTGCAGGAATGTGGTTTCACATCCTTCTTTCTGTCAACCAAATTCCAAAAGGGTAATTTCTTACATAACTCGATTTAGATTTGTGAGCTGCCTGAGCAGGGGGAAGGGAAGAGCCCCGTTCTGACATGGTTATAAGAATGAAATCAACTGTGTTGTTTACGAGGAGATCTTGAAGTAATTTAATTTCAGTACTTATTGGACACATCTCACTTCCAGTCTTTAAAATAAGATATTCTGAATTCATGATGATGTTTCCTGAGCTCCTTTGGTAGTACCTGAGAAGTCTAATGCTCAAGTGCTTATATTTCTGGTTTATAAACCTAAGCAGAAAACATAGAAGTAAACCTTGGAAGCCCTTACTAGGCACTATAAAATGCCCAAAAGGGACTGTTTTCATTCCTGTTTAAACAAAAAAAAATTATGCTGAAAAGGAAGAGTGGCATTTCTTAAATACTTCATAAAACATACATTGAAAATAACAAATTTCCTTGATTTATACAGCTTAAAATACTAATTTCAAACGGATGAGCTCTGACAAAAATGTTTGTGTCACTAGTTGCCCCCATCTACTCCCAACCCTTGGTTATTATTTGCTGGCTAAGTTTGTTGACTGGGGAAAATGGGAGAAACCTTCTGTGTTAATTTTATAACCTCTATGACTTTCCAGGATAGCCTTGGTGGTAACAGCAAGACCGCGATGGTAGCAACGGTGAGCCCAGCAGCAGACAACTACGATGAGACCCTTTCAACACTGAGGTACGCGGACCGGGCCAAGAACATCGTTAATCACGCGGTGGTGAACGAAGACCCCAACGCTCGCATTATTCGGGAGCTCCGGGAGGAAGTGGAGAAGCTGCGGGAGCAGCTCACAAAAGCAGAGGTACAAATCTAAGTCAGGATTTAAGGCAGTATGTCCTGCAAAAACCCCATTGTCAGGACTTTCTTACCTGGCTCTCAGATATGAATGCTACAAAGAATTACTGCATGGTACCTATGAGAAATCTCCCTTCATGTCACTTCTTTCCATTTTTCTGTCTTGAAACACGGGTGATAACATGAGATACCGAGTTCTGTTTGAACACCTTGTTGAGCAATCTCATTTTTATGGTGAGGTACAGATCAAAAGCAAGAGGACCTGGAGCAGGAAGAGGGCTAGAGTTTATAGGCAGAGATTTACCAGTGTATCTTAAGAATTAAATGGCTGCTTCCTGTGAGATGCGAATTCAGTTAAATAATGCTTCTTTACAAGGTTTAACTGTTCTCAACAGTTAATATTTTGAATATCAGCATAGCTACCTTGATGGAATTGTGAAAGGAACACGGTCTAAATGTTAGATGAAGACCAAGACTTAGTGTCATTCTGAGGTCTGTTCTCAAATGGGACAAAGCAGTGGTGACATAATCCGTCTGTTTTGCAATTCAGGGAAAAAAAAGATGATTATAATATTTGCCTCATGAGGTATTCAGGGAATGCTGGCTGTGAGATTAGAAAGGACTAGTGAATTTTGGACTGCTCTCATTTGAGCTATATAATATTCTAAGCACCCTACAAGTAAGTATCCATTTCTTTAAAGTATCTCAAGTTAAATAACTGAAAATTCCTCTGAAATATGAACCAGAGACATTACAGTGCTCCAAGAGATGCAAACACTCCCTATTTGCTTCCGTTGTGAGCATTAATGCCAAAATAAGGGCAGCTTTCCAAAGTAATGAAGTAGTGTTTCCTAAATATGAAGTAATAAGTATTTCCTTTCCCAAGTACTAAAATCCCACCCTGGTTGCCTGGTGGCCCTGACAGAGCATGGAAAAAGCAGTGCCGTTTGCTGTTAAGAGGCTGCACAGTAAAGCTCAGAAGCCGCACTCATTGTCTCGTTCTCCTTTCAGTTTATTACTTGTTCCCTCCTAATTGTCCTTACAGAGGTGCATAAATAATTGTTTTAAAGTCATCAAAAACATTGACCCGTCATGACAGTCAGGTTACATTTTGGAAGCTGTAGAAATGTAGAGGTTACTGAGTTACAGCTTTGTTGGTTGGGTTCTTTTTTTCCCCTTTGGTGTCAGTATCCTTTTTTCTTCTTAAACTACCAGGGCAGAACAGAACTTGACAGTTTACTTTTATTTTTTTCCCCCTTAGGAGATTAAGGCATTATCCTCTTTTCCCCTTTCCTTTTTCAATCCATGCATTTTGATCTTTTCTTGTAGTAATTAATATCACATGTTTTAATTTCTCTGTGCCGAGACCGTAGTTTGTCCTTCCTAAGCTGGGAATTTAGACTAACTGCTTTGAGCAGAGGAGCACGAGTGCTGCTCTGCTGTGAACCTGGGCCCACGTATCTGCTGTTTATATTAGTGTGGCTGGGGTAGGGAGGATCATTTAGCTCATTTTATAGTTGAAGTACATGAAAATGTCGAGTAATTTTACCCCAGATCCGAATAAATGGACAAGACTTAGACCTTGAGAGTAACTGGGCTTCATCTTGTCCTGCTCCGTAGGACATGATGATGTTTTATCCGCCATAATAAATCTTTGTTTTGGAGATTGCTTTGGCTTCCTTTCCCTTCCTGGTGGAATTCCTACAATCATAGACCGATTTGCGTTGGAAGGGACCTTAAAGATCATCCAGTTCCAACGCCCTGCCCTGGGCAGGGACACCTCCCACTCAACCAGGTTGCCCAAAGCCGTCCTTTTTACCCAATATTTAGATATTTGAGATATTCAACCAGAAAAAGACTAGAAGGGACACATCAGCAGACAGTTCTGAGACTGTTGTGTCTTGAGGCAGAGGAAACTCCTGTCTTAAAACAGGATTTTCCACTCCCGGCATTTGCTCCTTTTCTGTAATGAGGCCACTCTCTTTGATTTGGGTTCCTGTGAGGGCTTTTGGGTTTTGTGGTAAGGAAATATCTGATGGGGAACGATCCTGGCATTGTTTAATTGGCTTTGCATAAACACCTGCCAGCCAAAAACATCATTATCTTGTGAGCAGTAATGAAATAATGACATGAGGAAGTCCACAGGCTTCGTGTTCAAGGTAGTGCAGGAGGAATATGTCAGTGCGGAGACTGGAGGAAGTAGTAAATATACGTAGTATAAAACCTGTGGTGGCCTTTCAGTTTTTGGAGTGTTTCTCAAATTAGTCCTTGGATGGAATGTGGGCCTTTGACTATTTCCCAAACCAAAATTGGCGCTGTGATGGATTAGTGGGAAGATGGAATTCCAGTGTCCAGAAGTAAATCGTAAGGCTTCTTTGATACTCCCTTTGTAAAATGCAGCTGTAGAAGCGAATAACCAGAACACCTCAATGCCTTGGTATTTGCTATAGAAAGAAAAAAGCTTATAGAACCATAGAGTGGTTCTGCTTGGAAGGGACTTTAAAGATCATCCAGTTCCAACCCCCTGCCCTGGGCAGGGACACCTCCCACCACACCAAGTTGCACCAAGCCCCCTCCAACCTGGCCTTCAACCCTCGAGCCACAGCTTCTCTGGGCAAACTCACACCCATCAGGCCATATCAAAATAAACAGTAAAAATATTTTTAGTGGACTTGTGGTTGAAGTGACTGAGATGTCAAGTGTCATGTTGAGGGAACGACAGCTGAGATGATGGTGGCCAGCCAGGTCAGTGGTGTCTGAGAAACAAGATTGTCTCAGATATAAGTCATTTGAGAAATGAGATGAGTTTGCTCTTGAATATCTTTGTGCAAATCTGCCCATATCATGTAATTGGTTTGCATTGAACTTACAGAACTCCACTGTAGCCTCTGAACTTGAAACTAATGAAACTAATTTTTTGATGGATTCTGCATTTATATGTGGTATGTGTTTTAAAAAACCCTTTCCTTGCTGCTAAGTATGCCTTGAAAATGACGACAGTTACGTTCTTTTTTCCCCCTCTGTGAGACAGCATGTAAAAAAAAAAAAAAAAAAAAAACAAGCACAACAAGCTTTCTTGTTTTATTTGCTTTTATTTCTGCAGGCTATGAAATCACCGGAATTAAAAGAACGATTGGAGGAATCGGAAAAGTTGATTCAGGAAATGACCGTGACCTGGGAAGAAAAATTAAGAAAAACTGAGGAGATAGCACAGGTCTGCTTTCTTTTTTTTTTTTTTCTTCCCTCTCTATATTTTATGCAAAATAGGTGTATTTCCTTTGTCTGTCAGTGCACGGAGATTCCCTGAATCTCTCTCCACGCTTATGGGTAAGTAGGTCAAGCTTAACTGCCCTTTTGAAAAGCTTCACTTAATTTCTGCGATAGCTGGGTGCCTCCCAGATTACTGTTCCAGCAACAATAATAAATTGTCACTGTATGCAAATGGAGAAGTTATTTGAAAAAATAATAATTCACAGATGAGAGGATTACAGGGATTGTGTATTCTTCAGGCAGTAAAATAGTTGTTTGTGGTGGAAGATGGAGCATTGAGAGCATTAAATGCATGGTTATGTACAGAGTGCCTCCATACACGAGGCAAAGGGCATTCAGAACATTAAAAATTAGAACAGTTCAGGATCCCTGTGTGTTTTAATACCTTGTAAACTGGTTCTTTTAGGGCCTCAGACTGTAATTGAATATGATGGTTACGTTGAAAAATCGTTCAGGTCACCATGAGTAGTGCATGACACTTCCAATTCTTCGGACACAAATGCTGATGTATGTATTTGCAGAAGGGAGCTTCTGAGGGGGAGGACTGTTGAAAGGTGATGAATAGCCTGTAATAAATAAGGAGAAAAGGGAGCCTCCCGATACAAAGCCCTCTTGTAGATGACACCATCAGAACAGACTCTGTTGGTTTTAGTCTTAAAGATCAGTTGTAAGAAGCGCTGCTCGTGACTACAAGGGCTTCCTGTCTGTTAATGCAGATTTGTACCGTGCCTTTTCCTCCCTGTGTATAAGGGTGAAAAATAATAATGATATTAATGAGGGTGCTGATAATAAGAATAAAATTCTGCTCACAATAGTTGCTGGACATAGAAAATCTTAGTGTGGAGGGAGGTTGAAGAACTGGAGTGGTGAGCTCAACGCTACAGACTAAATCTGCCTTGATGTTTGCAGGTAGCTGCTCGCTTGAGTTCTCTTCTTCTTGGTCCCTAAATTCTCAGCCTTTTGTGATGTTTTGGAGCTGAGAGTTTCATTAATCTTGCAGCTGTAGAAAAAGTGAGGTTTTTTTTTTTTTTTTTTTTCTCAGAGGGAGCGATAAGGATTAGTGTTTGTGCAGTGTAAGGCTGTTTCAGGACCACTTGGAAGGCAGTGGAAGGAACCTTCTGATATCTTCAGTAGGTGTGGTGGGTTGAGCCTGACTGGCCACCTGGTGCCCACAAAAGCCAGTCTATCACTCCCCTCCTCAACTGTGTAGGGGGAGGGAAAAATGCGTGTGGGTTGAGATGAGGAAGATCACTCACTGGTTACCATCACAAGAAAAACAGACTCAACTTGGGGAAATTAAGTTTAATTTATTACCAATCAAATGAAAGCAGTATAAGGAGAAACAAAAACTAAATCTGAAAACACCATTCCCCTGCCCCTCCCTTCTTCCCAAGCTCAACTTCGCTCCTGATCTCTCTCCTTCCTGCTCCCAAGTGATGCAGGGGGTGGGGAATGGGTGTTGTGGTCAGTCCATCACACTTTGTCTCGGCTGCTTCTTCCTCAGAGGAGGACTCCTCACACTCTTGAGGAAAGCATGAGGGCCATTGAAGAGGCAGTTTGTTACGATGGAACAGCAATAGGGGCTCAAAGCCTTAAAGGCTCAGTATATGAATAGGCAGCTCTTCACATTTTCAGTGAGCATTTGACTTACACTATAAGTATGTTGAATATTTAAGCTAATTGACATTAGGTGTTGAGCAAAAGTTAACAAAACTGGCTCGTTTTCTTTCAATAAATCCTATGAGATTTAGAGTGTGGGCCAAGGGCTCCTTTGTGCAACACATTCTTTATCTCTGTCTGTGGATAATATGGAATTATGTGAACATCAGAGCCTGGCACTGGTGATCGGAAGAGAGATCTTTGACATCACTCTGCAGTTTTTCCTCTGTTCTTTGTTTCTCTCTCTCTCTCACACACACACACACACGACTTTTCCTTACAAGGACATTATGTTGGTTTTGTAAGCGTGTGGGGAGACAGGGTAGAGAAAATCAAGAGGAGTTTTGCTTGTTCTTCTTTGCTATTTTAACCTTGATTGGTACAACTCCAGTGCCGAACAGAGAATGATACTGAATAGTATGACATAGTAAGTGATTAAATACAAAGCAGAGTGGTAGGTAAAGTTTAGAACCTTCATAAACATTCCAGCATTATTTCTATGTAATATTTAATTTTTTTTAAAGTCTCAGTATCATGGAAAAGGCCTCTGCAAGTCTCTTGTATTTCTCTTGCTTACTTGTTTAACCCTCCCCTGTTCCTGCTTCCCCCTCGTAATTCTGCGAGAGGCCTCCTGTGTTTATTTTTTAAATTTTCTTTGCTTGTTGTGGATAGTGAGTCTGGTTTCAGTTTCTGTATAATCCTGGGAACAATTCTCAATGTTTCTCTCTCTCTGTTTTGGGTTTTTTTTTTCCTCCTTCTTTTTGTAGAAGAATCCTTTTCTGTTCTTAAGTCAGAAATGTTTAATGTTCCTCTTTCACTGCTCTGGTCTTCACCCAAACACTTCCCTTTGAAAGATGTACATTTTTGCACAGTAATGCTTTGTTGTTGAATTCTATGAAGTCTATTGACAAGAACAAAACCCCATCCAAAATGCTACTATTCTTGTTCAGCAGGAAGTGTTATTTGCATTACTTAAATAGCAGGTTGCCAGGTTTTTGTCATTTTGATTGCTCTGGAATAAAAGATAGACATGGAGCTTGACTTGGCAGGGATTTGACTTAACTTGTTGCTTTTTAGCTCCACAGAGAAAATAAAGGGCTCTAGAGAGGTCTTTGTGGGAGCGTTTTGCTGTTCCAGTGAGGTCATGGAGAAGCTCCTACAGTACTGCAGTGTCCTGCTTTCAGCTGCTTTTTCATTTTTCACTAGGAAAACGCAACCCTGCGAGACCGCAGCACGTAGCCCTCTGAGACCAGAGGTGGAAGGACAAGAGAAATTACAAATACCCTGATCAAAGCTTGATATAACTCAGGTTTTTGTGTCTAATCTATTGCAGAAGAAAGAGTTGACTTTTTCAGAAGTAGCTGCCCATCGTTTTGGCTTGTGGCTTTAGCAGATGGGAATGCGTTTCCGAAGGGCTTTACATCAATCAGCTTAATTTTTTGATGGCTACTCTCTTGCAGGAGCGTCAGAAACAGCTGGAAAGTCTTGGCATATCTCTTCAATCTTCTGGAATAAAAGTTGGGGATAATAAGTGCTTCCTGGTTAATTTGAATGCAGATCCAGCTCTCAATGAACTCCTGGTATACTATTTAAAGGTAAAAACAAATATTGAGATATATAGAGATATATATATACACACACACTTTTTTTTAATAGAAATAGACTTGCCATTGGCAAGGTTTACTAAGAGAATATTATATAAACTGTGTATCTAAAGCCTCCTCTGATACACACTGCCTCATTAAAAATGAGGACAACCTTTTTATTGCAAATTTAGTTCTGTGTATCAGAGGAAGATTTGGGGGTTTTACATTTGGGTTTTTAAAAGAAATTTAGAGATGCTCTCTTTCATAAACTGTCTTCTGGGGTTTTTTTGTATGCCAGCTTTCACAGGTTTTACTCAGAATAGTGTTCTGTTTGGGCGTATCAGTAAGCAGCTTGCTTCTCCATGTGTAGTACAGGCTTCAGTTTATAAAATGCATTTTCATTCCTCTTCACGCAACTTGCCAAGAGTGAAAACCAAGTTCTTTTCTGCCTTAGTGTTTCTGCTGGTGTGCAATCCCCTTTCCTGATGCTAAACATAAAAGGTGGAATGTGACTTTTGGACTCTGCCACAAAACATTTTGAGCAGTTTATTCTGGTTTAACAAACTGTCGCCTTGATCTGGGGTCAGGAGGAGAAATTAGATGCTACCGGTTTTGAGTCACGTTTTAGAACACTGGTTCTGAAAATTTATCAGTGTAAGAATGTTGGCAATTTGAGCTCCTCATTAAATCATTCTTTTCTCTTTGAAGTGGTCTGTAGGAACTCTCAAAACAGCCACAGAATTAGCAGTTGGGCTGAAAGATGGTTTTGGTTGTAGTCGGTCTTAGGAAATATGTGATCCTCTCTGATATCAGTCAGAGTCGATGTGTGATATCTCAGCAAAAGCGAGGGAAACAACTTGCTCGGTGTTATATCTGCTGGAAAAGAATTAAAAAGGACAAAAGAGCTGAGGTTTTGGGAGAAGAATTGAATCCTTTCCAGGCGCCTTGCATGTAGGTGCCCAGAGCGTGACTCAAGCTGCTAAATCAGCCTCACCCCTGACAGCAGCACCCGCTCCTGTGGCTTCAGAGTACACCGAAGCCAAACCCCACTCCAAAAACAGGCCTTGGCCCATCAGTACCAGCAGAAAAATCTCAGGTGGTACCGAGAAACCCCCTCTGCATGGGGTAGGTTTTGGGCATTTTACTAAGTCTCATTTTGTTGGTTGAGAACTTTGGTGTAGAAATCCCTGAGCTTTGTTACTCTTTTGATAAAATTACTTAATAGATTCTTTTGTCTAAAATTCTGAGGTTAAACTGGCTTGCTTCTCAGAGCAAGTATCTTGCCCACATTCTCTTTAACGCTGAGCAGCTCAAGTTCTAGTTCTTGTAAGCCCCAAGAACAACTTGATCTGACTTATCTAAACTATTGTGTCTGTTCCTCAAAAATTGCTCAGAGATGCCTAAAAAAAGAAATGGATGAACCGGGGCATATGTGGAGTGATCCTTCCTCTGCCAAATCCCTCATGCCAAGAATACTTCAGGAATTTCCTAAGCCTTGGGATGATCTAGATGGAACCTGTTTAATAGCTATGGGTCTCACCATGGTCAACCTGGATTAATTCCTCTTTGAACTCCTTTATTCTTTTGGCTTCTACGACATCCCGAGGCACTGACTTCCACAACTAAATTACAGAAACCTCTTCATCTTCAGATTTAACTGTTCCCTTTAAAGTTTCCTGAGTGTTTCCTACTTGTTACTGTAAGACAAAGTGAGGATTTGCTTGCAGTGTTTTATTCTCCCTTTTCCCCCTCTACGGGAAGCTCTTTGAGAGCTTTCAAATTTTGGAACTAGGTGACAAGATATGTGAAGAAGGAGAATGGATGAGTTAGAAATAGTGAACTTCTGCAGCCTGTTGCTAACATCCTAATTATTTTTTTCCCAGGAGCACACGTTAATAGGCTCAGACAACTCTCAAGATATTCAGCTGTGTGGAATGGGAATTCTTCCTGAGCACTGCATTATAGACATCACCCCAGAAGGACAGGTTATGTTAACGCCTCAAAAGAATACTAGGTAAAGGAATAAAATACAGCTCCAAGTTGTGTGATGATTGTAGTTTTATCTAGTATTTTATGGTTAGTGGTGCAAAAAGATAACTGAAAAATGAACTTCTCCATGTGGTCTGAAGCAAAAAATTCTACTTCATGTATCCTGCTTTTATGTTTTGTTTTAATTGTCATATACTCCTCTGTTGGTTCAAGTCTTTCATTCTAAAGAGGTTTCTCTCAGTGACGGTGTTCGAGTCAAAGTTTTCAAAGGGAGGAGGTACTTTCAGCAAGCAGATACTCACTGCTTTGCAGCTGTGTAGATGCAACTCTATCAACATTTGAATTAATTTTCTAGGAAATCTGTTGATATGCAAAGAGCTGCTGAAGCATTTGTTGCCTTATTTGATTAAGTAGCAGTACTTGAAAAGCAGATGGTATATTCAAATAGATCACAAAATGACATGCATCATCAGCATCTCCAGTAATTTATCGTTAGCTACACAAAATTCACATTTACCCTGATTCATAGTTCATCCTGGGGAGGAGATAGGACTGGATGACATCCTGCGATTCCCTTCAAATTTGTGTTATCCTATGATCCTATTTTCATATGGAATCTGACTCTGAAATAAAAGTGGTTTCTTCTAATTACTTTATTGTCTTTCAGCTATTTATATAGCAAAGTTCTCTCATGTCTTATTCAAATGTTTCTATTTTGTGTCTATTTCAAAGTAACATGGAAAGTGTTTATTGTGACAGTGACACCATCTTTTTTCAGGCCCCTCATTTTTAAGCTCTAATTATGCTCCCCAGACATAGCTGTTATATTATCTATCTGAAAATAGTGGACTCAGTAAGCTTAAGCAATCAAAAGAAGCTGATTTTGAGGAGTTTATGAAACAGCACAGGGCAGGTGAATGAAGTTTCTGGGGATAATTGTCCTCTTTGCAATCCCTAAACTCGTTCTCCTCCTTTAACAACAATAAAGGGAGTGGTACCGGGGAAAAAATTAAGCCTTCTGTAGATGCATTTGTTTTAAATTTTTGCCTTTTCACAGGACATTTGTAAATGGTTCTGCTGTCGTGTGTCCCATCCAGCTACATCATGGAGACAGAATACTGTGGGGAAACAACCACTTCTTCAGGTACAAAAGTTACTAAAAGAAATTGTAAGTTTGCACCGATTTCGTTTGACGTTAAGGTATAAGGAAAGGTGCCGGCTGTGGGAGGAGGTGGTTTCTTTTTCATTGGGATGACAGAGGCCATGCTGATGTTTGGCTGCTCTTGGTTGCTACACGTCATAGCAAGCGTGCATGATTTTAGTTACAGAGCAATAGTTGACTTAACTTCTTGTGTTTTCAAGGGAGCGAAACCTTGCTGTAGTCACTAGTACTAATATCTCACTGAAGAGATTTTGTTTTGGAGCTGGTCATTTTAACATGGTTCGGTACCACATTAATATTAGGACCTTTCTCTCCCACAGTGCAAATACTACACTCAAGCTTTGACTGGGATAGGTTGTCTTTTGGATTTTGCAGTTAAGGTGGTAGATTTTCGACCCATCTTTTACAGTGATCTGGGTCTTACAAGGGCACTGTGTTCTCTGTTCCCTGGAATTCCAGCTCCAGCCATACCTGAGCCCTTCCTGTATCTGACAGGGTCACTGGCAGAAATTTTATTTGAAAGACTGTATTCTTGAAACCCTCTGTTTCTGGTCTAAAATACCTTAAAGAGCAAAGGATTTAAATGGTAATCTAAAACTTAATTGTTTCCTTTTATGCTAGAAGGAAGAATCCACCTAAATAGTGGGATATAATTTCATTATTGCCTCTAAATTATTTGGATATGAGGTGACTGAAAAAAATCATGGTTATATGATTAGTAATATCAGGTACTCTAAAGTTTAGAATTCGTTAGTTTGCCTTGAACTCCCCTCTTTATTCTGCGTAAAACTACACTCATAGAAGATCAATAAATCTTGAAAGGGAAAACCTACCAATTTGTATAGTCTGCTTAATTTTAATACTCTTTGAAAGCAACCTGTTGTTTCAAAGTTGAGTCATTAATAATTCTTTATCAATTTTCCTCTTGCTTAAAGGCTGAATTTGCCAAAGAAGAAAAAGAAGGTGGATCAGGAAGACGAAGAGCGAGACAACTCTATGAAGTGCAGCAATAGCGTTGAGCAGCTGGACATAGACGGGGACAATTCCAGTGAAGTGTCAAGTGAGATTAACTTCAGTTATGAGTATGCCCAGATGGAAGTCACAATGAAGGCACTTAGTAGTAATGGTAAGAAGCAAAAGAAATCACTGGCAATAGGCACAGAATATGAGGTTACATTTTCAGGGACTCTTAACCGCAGACTTTTTCCCTTTTAACATCCTACTGGAGAATTTTTCTTGTGAATGATTCATCGTAGCCATTTTTGCACTGGAAGGGGGAAAAAAGCCACCACAGAATATTTTCTTTGGCAGGTCTTGTTGAGCAAAAGGCCCAAACTGGAATATCAGTGGAACTACAGCCTCAAATCAAAGTGGTTTCACTTTGTTGTTTATTTTTCTGTTATTATGTCTCGCTTGGGCATTAACTGTAGCGATTTCTGTCTCTGAAATCATGTTCCTTTGTTTTTGTAGTCTTACATAGCTATCCCAGAATGGCATTATTTTGGGAAATGGAAGGGGTTTTTTCAGCTTGGTCTTTCCCTTTTCTCAGTTATCTTCAGTCTCCCATCCAATCTGTTCAGTAGGTGTTTATTTTAGTCCACAGTTCAGCAGCATGTTTTTTAGTATGCATTACAGCAAAAATATAACCTCTTCCTCCTTTAATATGCTAACTATGTTTATTCTCTGGGATGTTTTCTTCACCAGGGATTTCAGTGGCTACTGTAGTCCCTATCGTGGATGATTGTAGATACAGAATGGGGAAGGGATGCATCAAATTATAGCAACTCGTGCCTTGCCATACAGAACGTGGGAAAGATCTTGCATTTCCAAACCTGCTCTCTCTGCCCCATATTCATGGCATGATTCCTTCCATGTAGTTCCACGGTTAGCAGGTGATTGACCCCCAGAAGTACTAGCTTTTCTTTGTTTTCAACACTTGCTTAGATCCCATGCAGTCCATCTTGCAAAGCCTGGAGCAGCAGCACGAGGAGGAGAAGAGATCCGCGCTGGAGCGGCAGAGGCTGATGTACGAACATGAGCTGGAGCAACTGCGAAGGCGGTTGTCGCCGGAGAAGCAGCATTTCCGCAGCATGGACAGGTTCTCCTTTCATTCTCCCAGTGCTCAGCAGCGTTTACGGCAGTGGGCAGAGGAGAGGTGGGTAATGGAATCTGACCATCAGGAGCCTGCATTGAAAGTTCTTCGGTGCTGGTGAATTTAGCAAGATTTTAGCTGCGTTGCACACCTCTGCCAAATTTCTGAGGGGATTCCTGCAGGGGGCTGGGCAGGACAGAGCGAAAATATTAAGACAATTACACCTGTAATGCTAGGAAAGATGAGAATTGTGCCTGCTTTATTGTTAAGGAGAAAATTTATCCCATTCAGCAATAAATTTGAGTAAAGATGAGGTGATTGAAAGCAATTTTGTGACTCTTATATAAGTTTGTTATCCTGTGGATGATGACTCAGCTGCTGGTAAGGTGTTTTTCCTCTTCATTCCCATCCATCTGTCTGACCTGGGCAGGTCTTGGCACCCAGAAGAGGGCAGAAAGAGAAGGGAGTAAGAAGATGATATGAAGAATTTTGATCCAGAGCATTACAAAAACTGCTTAATAACCACAGGGGGGCTGCTGTCCTCTTTCCCTCTTCCGAGGCAATTGCACGGAGGCTATTTACTTCAGCCTCTAAATGATCATTTCCAGTATTACTGATAGAAAGAGCAGCTGCAGGAGGAAGATGAAACAATGAGTATGGTAAAGACATTGTAATGAGAAAATAAAAATAAAAATCTCATTTATATGGCTGGAGAAACAGCTTTCAAAATAGAAAATATTTGAGCCAGTGTAACGAGACGTTAGTTGTCTCTGGAATATTTTGTGGTTCCAGATTCCTGTGCTGCACAGTTGGTGCTCTCTCACTCTTGCCTGGAAGGGCCAGTGAATGAGCGGGTGTCCAAATTCACAATATCTGAATATTCATGGTATCTGAATAAGCGTTTCTCTGTAAGGTGGAACATCCATAGCTGTGGTGGGGGAAAGTCTGGAGTAAGGCACACGGGAGCTGAGTGTTCAGCAGATGCATGGAGAAGTCTCCAAAGCCAGCTGTATGCTAGTGTTCATACTGCTCAAGTCATATGGACAATCTCTGGGTTTTTCTCCCCTCAGGAGTAATGCAATTTAGTTCACCTGATTTTTATGTTAAAAAGCTGAATGTGAAGACTCCTTCCTGTCAAGTGATCATTTGTTTTGCGCCGTTTCAATACTTTTTCCTGTCTCCCCTTCCAAATCCCTTTCTTTCAGAGAAGAAATGTTGACCCACAGCCTGAGGAAGCTGCGGGAGCAGATTGTTAAAGCCAATTTGTATGTGAGAGAGGCCAATTTTATCGGAGAGGAATTGGACAAGAGGACGGAGTACAAAGTTACTCTCCAGATCCCGGCTTCAAGCCTTAATGCAAACAGTAAGGTAAGGGAGGCCTAATGGAACTAAATTGCTGTTCAGTAACTTTGCCCCTTGGCATTCTTATCTGCTGTATTTTGACTTTAACAGTCTAGATAGTTTGCCAGTCTAATTCTATTATATTATATAGATATTATATATTCTATTAAATATTGCTCTGTTAGCACATCCTGTATCCTAATTTTATTTTGTACTATGAAAATCTTATCATGTGCTAACTTACTGATAGACGTTTTCATGCAAGACTTTGCTGCTGGTGTTGAAGTTCACACTTGCTTCTGTTGCAGAGTGATAAAACCTGTGGAGGTTGGGTAACCTCTATGTCAAGTATTTACCATCCTTTTGTGGACATTTAGCTTTGGGTCATCCTAGTGAGCTGAGAAATGCTGCCATCCCCGTTGTGCAGAGAGGATTTGGATGATTTGTTTCAGGCATCTTAGAAATTTTGGAAGGAGGGAACTGAAACCAGATTTCCATAGAATCACAGAATGGTTTGGGTTGGAAGGGACCTTAAAGGTCATCAGGTGCCACTCCCCTGCTCTGGGCAGGGACACCTCCCACCAGACCAGGTTGCTCCAAGCCCCCTCCAACCTGGCCTTCAACCCGTCCAGGGATGGGGCAGCCACAGCTTCTCTGGGCAGCCTGGGCCAGGCTCTCACTACCCTGACACCAAAGAATTTCTTCCCCAGATTTCAGCTCAGTCTCCATTCTTTCAGTTTAAAACTGCTCCCCTATGGCTTCCCTCCCTGATGAAAAGTCCCTCTCTCCCCATCTCTCCAGTAGGCCCCCATGTCCCAGAATGGCTACCTAGAAGATGCTATTATTTCTTCTCTTAAGGTCAGCTCTGTATTTTAGTGATACTCGGACGGTTGTTAGTACAGGAGATGTATTTTATTCCAGGATTAGTATTTTTATCAGTTGTTTTAGAAGTTTCTCTCATCTGCTTGTTTTTCTTGCAGTCTTCTGGCACATCTAGATGGTAAAGCGAATTAAGTGTCTGCACTAGTTGAAAGTTGGCAGTTGTAACCGTAGTGGGAGCTCCAGGCCTGCTGTAACTTGAGGAAGTTTGTGAAATGCTTAAATGTTCCTCTTTCTAACACTTACGTAAGGTGAAAATCCACAGAAAGTAGTGCCATTGGCTGTGATTAGACTTCACAGTTAAATGGAACGCAAATATACTGTGACAGGCGAACTCAGAGTCTGTCACTCTTGAATTTGGTTGCTCAAGTTAGAATATTAAAAAAAAAACAATAAAAGCCAGGCTTTTCCCAAAGATGTTCTCAGTTTTGTATTGGTTTTAAACTACTTTTTTTTTTATTTTTATTGGTTTTAAACTACGTTTTTGCTTGTTGGGACATGAATTCCTTATTGATATCTCTTTAATTGTTTCACAGAGAGGTGCAATTCTCAGCGAGCCTGCCATCCAGGTGAGAAGGAAAGGGAAAGGCAAACAGATTTGGTCACTGGAAAAGCTGGAAAATCGATTGGTAGATATGAGGGATCTTTACCAGGAGTGGAAAGACTGTGAGGAAAACAACCCAGTAAGTAAAAATTACTCCAGTATTCTGCTGGCAGAGTTACAACCCTGTTAATTTATTTTATTTAAGCAGATGTGAGAAAATCTGCTTTGGGAGGTTGAGGGTGGGAGGAGGGCAGGTAAAGAGATAAGTTTTCCTGCTTTTTTGCTTTTCCTAGTATTGAAGTGATCTTCAGTGTTTCATTAACCTTTACCTTGCCACGTTGATGCTTGTTTGCACGCAGGGTTTGGTGATAGAACCGAGTGTACAATACGAGGCAGTCAGTAAACACAAGAGCAGCTGGTGTTTGGGCTGATGCCACTGAAACCCTATGGAGAACTTGCTGAGGACGGGCTTTATGCTGGGTCCGCAGCGAAATTCAAGTTTCTTTTTTTCTTGTGATCTAATCTGGCCTCTTGCTCGAGTCCATTTTCCTTTCAGCAGGCCGGCTGCGCAGCACTTTGAAAACTCTTTCAGGAAAAGCTTGTTTTTCTTACATTGTTATGAATTTGATTGCAGATGATGAAAGGTTACTTCAGGCGCGCTGATCCGTTCTACGACGAGCAGGAAAACCACAGCCTTATCGGAGTAGCCAATGTTTTTCTTGAGTGCCTGTTCTACGACGTGAAGCTACAATACGCTGTTCCAATCATCAATCAGAAGGGGGAGGTTCGTCATTCTTCTAGAACCTATCCTTACTCAATTGTTTAATTACAGCCTGTGGATCTTATTACCAGTATGTAGCAGATACGTTCCAGTTTCATGTGCACAAGCTCTTTGCTAACAATCTGGAATTATGCAAATCCTGTAATACCTTATAGAGTTGTTTGGATCCTCTGAGTCCCAGCAGAGTGATTGTGAAAGGAGAAAGCTTTGTGAGCACCTTTCTGAGCGAAGCAGCCCAAAACAAATACTTAGAATGAGTGTGAGCTATAGCTCCTCTGGCTTTCAGCAACTGCCATCAAAAATAGGCTTTTAAATACATAGTGGAAGAACAACCCCAAAGGCAGCGAGAGCATACCAGGCATCATTCCCTGTGTCTGCATCATACATGCCCTCTGCAGAGTCTCAGAGAAGGGTGTGAAGGGGAGTGAAACTGGGTTATGCTGCTGTTCCCAGTCACTCTAGTGGCTGACTTGGTGAGGTTTTTCCAAGCAAGGTTCTTTGATTCTTGCCCTAAAAAATTCTTCATCTGGTGCAACAAACGCACTGTGTAAAGCGATGCAAAGGAATAAAACGTTGTCTGCTTACAGGCTGGAAACAGCTGTAAAGAGTTGTAGTTACCTGAAAAGGGATGAACCTGGCCCTGTTTTCTGACACACAAGTAATTCCTGCTCTTTTCTTACCAGGTATCGGGTCGTCTCCACGTTGAAGTTGTTCGAGTGAGCGGAGAAATAGACGACAGGTTGGTGGGAGGTGAGGATAGTCCAGAGTATTCAAATGAAAACGACACTCAGGAGAGAAAACTTGTCTGCAGGGTGAGTTCCAGATACTTCCCAGCCTCTGAACACCCTTCTCTATTTCCATCCCAAGTCTTAAACTAAAGAAGTCCCTGGTGCGTTGGCTTCTGGACGTTAGATGTCTCTTTGTAACCTTGTGCACCATCTTCACATCCAGTATTCAGATGGACAGGCAGAGTCTTGTCTTTAAACTCATTGCTTGAGTATATGAAACTGTGTTGATGTTTCATGACTTAAAAAAAAAAAAAAAGCATATAATTTAGCCATACCTAATCGTTCAGTTATATGAGCAGAGTTTAATTTCTTGCTGTATTTTTTGTCATGGCCTTGTGTGATGTCCTGATGCCCAGTGTTTGTCTTCAAGTGCTTCTGTGCAGTCTTCTCTCACTGTATTTTGTTTCTTGAGTGGACAAAATAATACGTGGGGTAGATGGGGTTTGCTCTTTTCAGTCTTCATGACTTTTTTCTTTAAGTTTGCAAGGTATTCATTAAACCATATTTATATGTATAAGCACACAACCTTACCACAGACGGTTTATTGTCATCTTGAAAGACATGGAAGATCTGTGCCCTAGGACTGGGAGCTACAATATCTAATTCAAAAGGAATCGTGGAATCTGACCAACGTGCTGTGAATCGTTCTCTCTCAATATTTGTCTCTCTTAAATATTCAGTATTTTGTGAAATATGTGTGGTTGTGTTCACTATTATTAATGATAAAAAGAAAGTTAGCAGGAAGGATTTACTAAAATTTGAGTTTGCAGGAAAGTGCAAGATAGGCCAAGCTACAGCTAAGAAATGAGGGAGGCAGAAAGCACCAGCGGGAGTAGAACCTCAACTTTCTGGCTTTTGGACACTATGAACAATTTGGGGGTAACCATACTACTTTTCACTTCTTACCCTGCCCCATATTCCATGTGCTTGCCAGCTCTCTGGGGCATTGTCACAGGAAACATTCTCCTGAAGATCCAGAGTGGTGCCTCACCACGGGAATCTATCTCATCGGAACTTGACTTGAGAAATGGCAAACAGAAGTTTAATGACTAACATGATTAACATGATGGTTTTGTTTAGATAAGGTGTAGTCAAAACATTTTGTATCTATTTGGCCTCGATTTTGAAAAATGAAGGACAGACTACTTTTGTATTGTTGGGGTTAGTTTTGTATTGTTTCTATCCTCTTAAGAATAAGAATGAGTAGTGTCTTCAGAAAAGGATTTTGCAGAATAAGGGAGCCAGTTTCTGTAGAAGTATGACATTTTTATTGTATTCCTCTTCAGTTATAAAGGTTTTGGTGTGTTTCACCATTAAAAATCATCAAAATGTTTTGGTGTTGGCAATATTAATAGCTTTAGCTTTCACTCCTGAGAACTATGTGCCTGGTGACATCTAGTGGCGATGTTCAGCTGATGCACTCAAAATACTGTCTCCAGTCTCTTATCAATGCAGAAATTCAAATTCTGTAAAGTTTTTGCTTTGCTCCTTTCTCTTTTTGTTATCCTTTGCTGTAGAACAGAATAAAATAACCGTGTTCTAACAGAAGATTTTTCTTTTATTTCTCTGCCTGATGAATAAATGCTTTTTCTGTGTATCTCATCTATTTTTCTAGATTAAAATACTTCAGGCTACAGGTTTGCCACAGCACCTCTCCAACTTTGTGTTCTGCAAGTACACGTTCTGGGATCAACTGGAGCCAGTTATTGTTGCACCTGAGGTGGATCCTTCCTTATCATCCATCAGCAAGGAGCCACGCTGCATGGTTGTCTTTGATCACTGCAACGTAATTATTTTTTTTTTTTCTACTTTATTAATGAAACTGTAGGCAGAAAAAGCAGGTTTGTGCTTGCACAACAGTTGCCTCTCTTCTCTCGTTATTGTGCTTTGTGAGGCTGACACTCTGATTCTATTTTTAGTAACAACTTGAGATATCTTCAGAGTCCATAGAAGTTTGGTTATACAACTAGACCACCTTTGGAGGTCCCTTCTGGCCTGGATCATCCTATAATTCTATGACACTCTTCACTTGTACAAAACTCAAAATTACCCACAGTAAAAATGCTGCTGAGTGTGAACAGAAGAGCAATATCCATCTGAGTATGTTTGATGTCCATAGCTGAGCTGCTCGCTCTACACTCTGATGTAGTGGAGAGAAAAAGTCCCAGTCCTGGGCCGTGGTACCTGTTTTCCTGCTGGAGATGTTGAAATTAGGTCGTGTGTCTTAGAACAGACTGTTTCTTCCTCTTGACTTCCTATTGATGCCTGAGTGCAGGCGTCTGTAATAGAGATATCTAAAGTCAGCTTGGATGAATGCCCGCCAATCACCTGAGTTCTCAGCTTGTTCTTTCTGCCGGTTGTCATTACACTGAGCAATTTCTTCCACTCGCCATTCGTAAAATAGATACAATACCTTCTGATGAGTTTTGATTTTCTGATTCTGAACATCAGAACATAGGGTTTTTCAGTTGTTTTTGAACCATTGGATCAGGGCTTGGAACAGCATGCAGTCGTTTTTCATCTCTTTATGAACTTTCATCTTCAGCTAATTGTGTGTCTTTGCCTTGCCTCCTGATTTTACAAACTGATTTTACTTCCTTCCCTCTGTATTGTGTCTTGGGGACCAGGGTGACTTTACTACATGCTTATATGAGGACCAAGACAGTCAGTCTCTTAAGCCTAAGTCGTTGTGTAGCCACAGTCACCAACCGATTTATCGCTTAAATGCAGGAAGTTTCTGTAAATATCTCCGAAGACTTCATGGAACATCTTTATGATGGTGCTTTGGCAATTGAAGTCTATGGGCACAAGCAAAGCGGCGACCGCAAAAATCCAGCCCTGTGGGATTTGGGAATAATACAAGCCAAAACGCGCAGCCTTCGTGACAGGTAAATATGGAAAACAGATCTTTGGGTCTGAATTTTGGAAAATTGCTGTCTGAGGTGCCCAACTTTCAAGCAGGTTTGGGAGAAGTAGTCAAATTTTCAACTGAAGACAACTGAACGTGTGTTTGAGACTGAATCTATTGGACTATTATAGATAGACTGTGTCTGTTGGAAAAACACCATGTGATGTAGGCTTTAAAAAAGAGAAAGAGGAGAAATGCCCATCTCTGTTTCAAAGTAAAAGTGCTAAAGCTTGAAAGACTTTGAAGTCCCTTTTATTCAGGCAAACTCCAGTGCATAATTGAGGAAGCTGATGATTTTCCTTTATGTTGTTATATAAATATCCTGTCTGTGCCTGGAAGAGCTGTCAAGTCTAAACCAGTAAGATGTTGTTCTGATTGTACACTGATTTAGTTATTCAAGGTCCGACCCCAGTTCATCTTGGCCATGAAATGTCATCACTGTAATGCTTCCACTGGAAGATCTATATCACTAATTACTTTGATTGGAGTAAATATGCAACAGTTTGGTCATTTAGGCTGAAGAGGATTGCTTTTTTGCTTGCAGCTGTTTGTTGTCCCCAAAGTAAGCTCAGTAGCATTTTCTTAAATGTAACTGATTTTGTGAGGCAGTTCTGCACCTTAATTTGTTGGTAGTCATTTCTCTTTTTACTTCCAGCCTAAGCTTGTGATGAGCACGTTGAGTATTAAGCTATATATAGGGAAGTTAAAAAGAGAAGTCAGGAAAATATGACAAAGAGGAGATGGAAAAAAGGATGTTAGAAAATAGTGAGTTACGTCTGGTAGCTGAGCAGTAAGTACCTCCTTCCTTTTTAATTTTGAGGTACTGTGAAAGTGGCCATTCTTGTGTAAGCTCCTAGAAGAACTGGAGAGAAGGCAGTGGCGTGATGGAGTTCAGAGAAGTGCCCTGAATCTTGCAAGTTTGTGAGACAGTGTCATACTTCATTCTGCTGTCTTCTGTGTGAATCTCATTGCAGCAGTAATACTGGGCTTCTGTTACAGTAGGCAAGACCAAAGCTTAAATGTTAGAATCTAGGGGAATTGGTTTTTCATATTGGAATGAAGAAAAGAAGGCTTATTTCTGATGTTTGACTGAAATAGCTGTCAGTAGAATTTACAGGCACTGCACGACCGGTAACCCTGTGCAGTCCCAAATGGTGCACCTATTGACGTGTTCCTTTGCTTCTTCAATCTGCAGCCTGAGGTTTTTCTTCCTTTTTCTTTTCTTTNAAATGTAATTTACATGTTTTGCAGGTGGAGTGAAGTAACCCGAAAAGTAGAACTCTGGGTTCAAATTCTGGAGCTGAATGAGAACGGGGAGTACTGCCCGGTTGAGGTGACTCCTGCCAAGGATGTGTGCACAGGGGGCATCTTCCAGCTCAGACAGGTAAGGTGGCACCTACAGGACTTCAGCTGGGAGAAGACATAAAGCAGAAGAAAGTGGAGCCCCTCTGTGTTTTGGGAAGCTGCCAGTGTGTGTAAGCCTGGGATGTAAAGGGGATCAGGGCTTACCTGGAATCTTTGTCCTGTATTCTGTTCCCCGTGCTGTGATAGCAACTGGTAGAAAGGACACCTCTCTCGACTTAACTTAATTATTTTTTAAAAAATAAAAGAGTCCAGAGTTCGCCTTTATTTGATCGTCCAGCCAAGCGCTCCTCTGTTCTTTGACTTCTACGTGCATTAAATTGTTAATGCTTAACAGAGTAGTTAACAGTTTTAAGTGATAAACTATTGCCCAGAGAACACTAGGAATTAGTAAAAGTTAGATAGAGGCAGCACCTCTGAACTCCCTAACTCCTTTGATTTATTATTTTATCATTATTTTATAATTCACTTATTTTTTTCCCTACGGGTTTTACTAAAGAACAGTGGTAGCATCAGTGGGTAAGAATTTTCAGTCAAGGAGACCAGAGTCTGAAATTCCAGTAGCTCAGCAAATGAGACTATTTTCTTTCCTTTTTTGTAGTTGGGGAAGAGATCTTAATTTTTGCCTTCAGAAGTATTAAAAATAAAATCTTATAAGTGCATATTTTGAAAACCCACCAGAAAAGTAAACCAGGGATTTGCTGAATGCTGAACTTTTTTTTTTCTATAAATCCATACATAAATCCTTGTAATAAAAGGGGTATCTCTTGAACAGTGGGTCATTGAGTTTGCAGTACTCACCACTTTCTCCTTCACAAAATAAAACTATGAAGTTGCTTGCCAGCGGCTGCCGGTAGAGGTCTCTCTGCCACCAAATTTCATCTTTTTATAGTCTTGGTTTTCCCAAACATTTGAAATTGTTCTTTCGGGCAGGGCCAATCTCGACGGATTCAGGTTGAAGTGAGATCTGTGCAGGAATCTGGGACGTTGCCACTGATAGAGGAATCCATATTATCTATTGGCATTGGATGCGTTCAAATAAAACAAGTCAAGTCACAAAAAGGACCTGAAAATTATCAGGTAAGAGTCTGAATGTTTCCTGCCAGCTCTGGCTGCTTCCAAGACATGTGAAAGCATGAAGTGATGTCTTAAGTTTGTTGCAGTTGGAGGCAACTCCATTCATTTCAAGTTTTAGTTTGGTTTTTGGGCGATATTTTTGGAACCTACTTCTTAAATGTTTAAAGAGATGTCAAGAAAAAATGTCAGAATTACTTTAATGGTGGTTTTAGGGATTATTGAGGATAGTTTTAAGTCTAAACCTCTATCTTTCAGTAAGTGCTGTGGAAGGTCTTCCTCTTATTCATAAATAATTTTCTATGGCACAAATAATATTTCTAAGATTACCTTCTGTGTCTCTTCTGGTTTCGGGTGGGGTATTTTTCCCTATCTTTAAAAAGAATACAGCCTTAACACACCATTCAAAGAAGTAAAAGAAAATGCCTAAGTTTCTAAAACTCAGTAGGAGTTTGCCCAGCAAATTTTACTTCACTTGTTAGGTATGGTAGTGATTTTAAGTAAGTATTCGAATTAAAATAAATCAACAGAACATCTATTCGAATAGTGTTGAGTTGCAAATGTTGTTGCCAGTTGTCAGCCCACAGTATTTGTGGGTCAGTTGTTTGACAACCTCAGAAGCACTGCATCTCATCTTAAAGTGCAAGTAATATTGATCTGGTTTTAGGGACTGTCTTTCTCAGATGCTTCTATCACTTTCTAGTGCAGTTTGACTTTTTTCCTCCCACCAGCTAAATTAAAATTCACTCGCCCTTCTGAGTTAGCGAGACAAAATCCTGGTGCAAGAGAACAAGCGAGTCTCTCAACTTGCTTGATGAGGTGCCCTGTTTGAGACAAGGCCAACTAAATGTCAAGTAGGTTTTGGGACATCTCCCAGCTTTCCATCACGTTTACCCTGTTGACAGAGTGTGATTCAATGTGCATCTGCTCCCCTTCTTTGCTTAATCAGTACTGTTTTTCCCTTTGTAAGGTCTGAAGCAGTTCGGGGTTTTGTTGTCTCCTAACCTCAGGAATCTCCTGCCCCTCCTGTGTCAGGAGCACAGAAAAGGGAATTTCTTCTACCTTTGCAGAGATCATAGAATTGTCTAGGTTGGAAGGGACTTTTGAGATCATCTAGTCCAACCATCAAACTAACTGATAAAAAAACAACAACCCATCACTAACCCATGTCACTGAGCACTATGTCAACCCGTCTTTTGATATAGCTCCAGGGATGGTGCCTCAACCCCTTCCCTGGGCAGCCCATTCCAAGGCTCCATAACCCTTTCCATGTAAAAAGTTTTCCTGATATCCAAACTGAACCTCCCCTGGCACAACTTGAGGCCGTTTCCTCTTGTCCCATGGCCTGTTCCTTGGGAGAAGAGACCAAACCCCACCTCTCTACAAACTCAGGGAATTGTAGAGAGTGAGAAGGTCTCCCCTCAGCCTCCTTTTCTCCAGGCTGAACACCCCCAGCTCCCTCAGCCGTTCCTCATAAGGCTTACTCTCTTACTCTCCAGACACCTCACCATCTCCGTTGCCCTTCGCTGGACCCACTCCAGCCCCTCAATGTCTTTTTTTGTGGGAAGGGGCCCAAAACTGGACACAGCCCTCGAGGTGAGCCCTCACCAGTGCCCAGTACAAGGGGACAATCACCTTCCAAGTCCTACTCCCCACTGTTCCTGATACAGGCCAGGATGCTGTTGGCCTTCTTGGCCTCCTGGGCACACTGCTAGCTCATGTTCAACCGGCTGTCGACCAACAGCCTCAGGTGCCACTTTTCAGCCTCATCCTAGGTGGATTATTGCTTTTATTCCACATTATGCTTCTGCCTGTGCCTGCCTGCAGGCTTTATATCTGCCCTTCCATCACAGCAGCCCACAATACCCCCATCTTATAGAGCAAGTGAACTCGTTTCTCTCCTAAATCTAACGAGTTCCTTAAGAGACTCTTCTGACACAGAATGATTGATTCTTGCAAATTTTACTTGAAACCTATTACACAGCCACAACATACCCCTTTTAGCCTGTTCCATAAGGGGGTGACAAGTCCCAGGTGAACGATCGGTTTCTCTCACCCTATCTCTTCCCTGGGGAAGTTCTTGTCTGTTGACCAGTTTGAACCATATCTGACAGTCCCCAAAATCCAGTGTTCTGTCAAGGAGAAAGTCTTAAGCTCCAGTTGCAAGAGAGACTAGTGAGTTGTGTCTGACACTGATAACCCACGTGGGAAAGGGCTATTAAAAACCATGTTTTATTAGTCCTTACAGTAGCCTTCTGGTGGCCAGAACACCTGGATTTTTAGTCCCCTTATTAGCATTTCTGTCTCTTTCAAGTAAATTACTGTCTGTGAAATGTGTAAGATTTTCTAAAGACGTTGAACTAAGAAAAGCCTCTTCTATATGGCTTTTAAATTTTAGCTTAGCTAAGGTTTTTTACTTTCGTTGCTAAGGTACAAAAGTAGACTCCAATGGCTTGTTATTACTTAAATAGATGAGTAATAACTCAGTGAGGGTCGGAGCCCTCACTGCTTTTCCGTTCACTGTGATGGAGCAGCAGTTCTGCTTAGGCTCATTGCAAGTAGCTCTGCTTGGGATGCATGTTGAGAGTGAAAGGTGGAGTCTCCCATCAGAAAATAATGTCCATGAGCCAGCAATGTGCCCTTGTGGCCAAGAAGGCCAATGGCATCCTGGAGGGCATCAAGAAGAGTGTGACCAGCAGGTGGAGGGAGGTCATCCTCCCCCTCTGCTCTGCCCTGGAGAGGCCCCATCTGGAGCACTGGGGCAGTTCTGGGCTCCCCAGTTCAAGAAGGACAGGGAACTGCTGGAGAGGGTGCAGCAGAGGGCTACAAAGATGCTCAGGGACTGGAACACCTCTCTGCTGAGGAAAGGCTGAGGGACTTGGGTGTGTTCAGTCTGGAGAAGAGAAGGCTGAGGGGGATCTGATCAACCCCTAGAAATACTTCAAGGGGGGGTGTCAGGAGGATGGGGCCAGGCTTTTCTCAGTGGTGCCCAGGGACAGGACAAGAGGGAACGGGCACAAACTGGAACAGAAGAAGTTCCATCTCAAAATGAGGAGGAACACTTTGAGGGTGGCAGAGCCCTGGCAGAGGCTGCCCAGAGAGGTGCTGGAGTCTCCTTCTCTGGAGACATTCCAACCCCACCTGGACACGTTCCTGTGGGACCTGCTCTGGCAGGGGGTTGGAGGAGATGATCTCCAGAGGTCCCTTCCAATCCCATATCATCCTGTGATTCTGTGATGGGAATCAACATGTCAGAGGTCTGCATTGCGACTCCTGGTGTGGGGGACAGTTACTCCAACTCCCTCACTATTGGCTTAGGTTTTTATCATTGTTCTCCTCTAAATGCTACAGCAAACTTACCTCAAATTCTTTATGCCAGACTAGAATTTTTTTCCTATGCTTGCTGTAACATTCATACTTAACTCTTACAGGTAAAACAGTGCATTTTTCTTTGCTGTCCAGGATCAAAAGGTTTCAAGTTGTTTCTGTATAACTACTGTCTCTTTCTGAGGGCAATTTAAGTATTCCTCTTGCTTCCAATTATAAAGATTTCTAATAGCTGTATTTCTGTGGAATTTTTCGATCATAATTGTTGGATTGTTTTAGTTTGTGTCTAGATAAGCTGAGAGCAGCAAATCTTGGGGATGTCAGTGTGTTTTAATTCTACAATGATGCCATTGCTAAGCTCAGACTTTTATGTAAGAGTCCTAATATGGCTTAAAATAACTACACCTTTTGCAATCAGTGTTCTTCCTGCTATCACAAAAAAAATTAATGTCATGGTTTTGTCTGTTTTGGCCTAGGAAGAAGAGGATGAAATGGACAGTTACCAGGTAAAAATTTTTAATTCTCTCTTTTTACAAACTCAGTCATTTTCAGATTGAAACATCTTAGGGGAGGAACCGTGCATTATCTTTGCTGTACTGGTATATAGGAAGCCTGTCTTCTGAAGAGACTAAAAGCTGAAGAATTGCATTAATTGTTATGCTGCAAAGCTCTATGGTGAATTAGGGAGGTGGAAGGGAAGGAACAAGATGCCTTAGTGTGTATTTTCACAACAAGATACAATTGGGTTTTTGTCTGTGGTGTTTTGAGGGAAGCAGTGAGTCTTCATTCTTGACCAACTATGGCTAGATTGGGATTGATCTGGGACTGTTTATTTGGAGGAGGAGGAGGCTGAGAGGAGACCTCATCACTCTCTACAACTACTTGAAAGTGTAGGTTGGTGCTGGTTTCTTCTCACAGGTAATTAGCGGTAGAACAAGAGGGAGTGGCTTCAAGCTGCAATAGATTAGGTTTAGACTGAACATTAGGAAAATATTCTTCCCAGAAAATGTGGTCAGACACTGGAATGGGCTGCGCAGGGAGGTGGTTGAGTCCCCATCCTTGAATGGCTTTAAGAATCCTTTAGATGTTGGTGTTGGGGGATATGAAGTAGGTGAGAACTTTGTAGAGTAGGGTTGATGGTTGGACTCGGTGATCCCAAGGGTCTTTTCCAACCTGAATGGTTCTATGGTTGTCCTCATTAGGAACGAGAGTAGACATGGAAGTGTTGAAGGTGCAGTCAAAATACTTGATGTTACGAACGTGCTGTGGGTGTGAAAGCTGGAGAATACTGCCTAGTGATCCACCCCTGGGCAAGCAAGGAGGGTTCTGTTCCCAAAGCCCTAAGACAAAGTGTGACAGTGATAAAATCACTGAAATCAGCACACTTTTTGTAGTATGTTTTAGTATGTATTTTTCTGTGAAGCGTCACAGTAACATGTGCCACAAAGGGGAGCTGATGAAGTACAATACCGGTGATAGATTTTTCATCTTCTTCCAAAGAACTTCAACAAAAACATGTCATCGTCATTATAGATCTCAACTTTGTATAATGAGAGCAACCAGAGATTTAGGTTTGATGCTCTCTGTCAGGTTCTGGCACACTTATTAAGGGTCTGCGGGTCAGCAATGCAACTGTAGTTTATAGTCTTGCATCCACCCATTTTTCTTGACAAAATATTTGTTACAGTTCTATGTGGAATGAATCTGAATCGCTGTTGGCATAAAAGAGGTTTGCCTGAAGGCATCCCAGGGCTGACAGCTCATCTTTGTGGCATCCATGCTGGTGTAGAGTACCATTCATCATTTCTGAGCATTTCTACACCAGAGACAAATGGTGTAGAATGTTCTTAAGGATACTGAGGTGGGGTTTTTTGAAGGAAATGAGCACTTAAGAAAAATTATTTTAAAAGGCTCAGTTGCAAATGCCAGAAGTAGGGACAGTGGCATGATGGGTTCCTAATAGGAGGCTTCCAAATACTGAGTGTGAATGGTGAGTGATGGGTGAGGACTGGGTTTTCCACCTCTGCCACAAGGTAGTGATTAGTGAGTTTTAGACTAGTTTGGGGGCAAAGATGATGTATAAAGTGAAGTCTGTTCAGCTGGGTGGTACAGAATAATAGCTAGAGAAAGAGAGGCCTCAGGCTGGCAAACAAAAGTACTTCAAATAAGAGGTGGGAAGGTAAGGGATTGGACCTGTGAAGAAAAGCGAAGAGAACTGGAGTTGTTTTGCCTTTAGAAGAAAAGGTTCAGGTAGGATCTTGTCAATGTATGTAAATGGGAGGGGGTAAAGAAGACAGAGCCAGGTTCTTCTCAGTGATGTGCAATGAACTGACATGAGTCTCCATATAAGAAACATTGGTGGGTTGTCTTCTTTTTTTTATTTTACACCATGGTGGTGGTCAAGTAGTGAACATGTTGCCCAGAGAGGTTGTGGAGTTTCAATCCTTGGAGATATTCAAATCCCAATTGGACACAGTCCTGAGGAAGCTGCTGTGGTTGGGCACAGAGCAGGGCTGGACTAGCCCACCTCCAGAGGTCCCTTCCAACCTCAGCTCTTGTGTGTTTCTGTTTAAGTTGTCTTGTGCAAAGGAAAATAGAGAAGAGCTCAGTGATTTGTTGGAGGTCTCCTCTGTCTGTCTCATCTGCTTCTTGGGTACAGGATGAGTGGAAGGGTTGAGGAAATGCATAAGCCACAAATAGGAAGCCTTGGCTTTCCCGGATCGATACGTATTGTGGCTGCTTTCCTCTTTACAGGACAGGGATTTGGAGAGGCTCCGTCGGAAGTGGCTGTGTGCCTTAACGAAGCGCCAGGAGTATCTTGATCAGCAATTGCAAAAACTCGTTGGGAAGCCTGGTAAGTGAAACGCTATTAAAGGCCAACAATAGTGATAGCTTGTGAGAGATGTTTCTTCTTTGCTGAATACCTGAGCAGCGTGGGTGGTACTCTATTACGGGTGGTATAAAACCATCGACAGAGGATAAAAGCAGTGAGTAAGAAATGCTCTCTGTGGTTCCTGACCGCCATCCTGCTCCCCCAGATAAAACAGAAGACGATGCGGATCGGGAGGCTCAGCTTTTAGAGATGAGGCTGACACTCACTGAAGAAAGGAACGCTGTGATGGTTCCTTCTGCCGGCAGTGGCATCCCTGGAGCTCCAGCCGAGTGGTAGGAACTTACGTCGCCATACGTGAGAATGAATGTAAAAATGATGCATGGCTTGTTCCTGCCTTGGACTCTTGCCGTTTTTTGCTTTCTTTAATCTGCCCTCTGTACACTCTGTGAGCAAAGTTGTTAAAATTAAGCCTCTTGCTAAAATTATTTTATTAGGCTGTGTATCTGAAATCCTGCAATGCCATTTAGTAAACGATACCGTTATTGATCAGAGTGTAATTATGACCTTCTGAAAAAAACCAGAATCAATATTTATTACCACTGCATTTACCATTTAAAAAAATTAGCTAATATGTTAATTACCCGGTTCATTCACTTAAAAGGCTGCTCCGTCATAATAAAACGTTTTGTTGCGCTCCTGGTTTGAGCACGAAGTCTCTTCAGTCAGCAAGTGTTCCGTGTAATTTTCTAAACATTAAAAATAGTAAACTCCACTGGAGTGTCCTGTAGCAGCTCTGAGGAAGAACTGCAGATCAGGAAGCAAAGTTTATTTCACTTCAAACCCCTTGTCTTCAGTTGCTTTCAATTTGCTGAATTGTTTTTTCTGAGCAAACCTCTCACGGTTTTTATCGATGGAATTGAGCGTGGTGGAGATTTAAGCTGAAGTTTGTTAAAGGCAGTACTTCTGAAACGTAAAAATGGCAAGTGCTTGCTGGAAGCACCTCAACAGTCACGTCAAAGGTGACGGGGTTGGAAACCAGGGGAGCTGCTGGAAATTTGGTTGAGGAAGAATCTGGTTTGAACACCAGAGGCAATGTTTAGTGTGATGGAATTACCTTATAGAGGACATACAACTCCAGCCTGCTCTTGGTCACCATGAAGTTCATCAAGTCCAAGTTGGTCATGAGGTGGCCACAGCCCTTTTTCACAGCTACTATTGCAACAAGGAGCCTTGAAGTCTTTTGTGCTTGATGTCATGTCTTCAGTACCCTATTAATGTTGTGTGGCTTGAAAGTGTTGGGCCGCAGAATATTTCATTGTAAAAACAAACAAAACACCACCCCTTCTTCTATGATATGAAAAATGCCTTAAATGGCAGCTTTGGCTCTTAAATATGTGTGTTTTGTAAGAAAGAGTAATAACTGTGTAGTGTGGTAGCATCAATCTTAGTTTAAAAACCTGGACACTGGATTTGCCGATTCTCCCTCTGCTGTCTTCACCACCATCACTAAATGCAGAGAGGTTTGCATTTAATAAATGAGTGTGTCAGAGTAAATAAACTTAATTTTGCTATTAGCATTTTTGAGGGAGAAAACATTTCTGAATGCAGAGGTCAAAGAATATAATAATTTTAAGAGAGACAGTATAAAAGAAATACCAATTCAGTTGAGTCTCTCAGGATCTGCAACGGTAAATTAAAATGAAGCTGTTGGCCAAGGTTATCAGTGGGCTGGCTTAAAAATTGCTGTTGTCCTGAATGTAATGTACTGTGGGGCTTGTTTCACCAGGTACGTGTGCTGGGTAAATCGGCCTTAGTTTAAATGCCGCCTCTGTCCCTGTCTTGCATTTTAGGACTCCTGTGCCCGGTATGGAAACGCACATTCCGGTGATTTTCCTTGACTTGAACGGTAAGTGGTTCTTAAAGCGACGGAGCCCTTGGAAACAAACTTGGGGCAACCAATGGCATTATGGAATTTAAGCAAGGTAGTGAAATGAAGAAATGCCTGGAACGGCAGGTAGATTAATTTGAGAGAGCACATTTTCCACTGAAACGTATTGTTTAATGTTTCAAAATACATCACATTATACATGGAAGGAACCGTGTGTTTTACTAATCCCATAAGTAAAAATAAAAATAAGTAAAATAGAAGTAGTAAAATGAGTGTACCTACGTGAGCAAACAGCAAAAGCCAGTTTAAAGTAACAGTTATTGGGAATGTTTGTTTTTTTCAGAGGTCTCACAAGGATATAGCACTGATTTATAGCCTATAATTTCTTTACTGATGGCTTAGAAGAAAATGTGAAGTCACTGGTAATAATGTCTTGACCTAGTGGCCAGCCCGGCATAGCCCACGATGAGACTGCCTATCAACAAAATCCTGGCACAATAAGCTCCAGTTAGTTGTAGAGAGTGGGACCATATGTGTTTCTTTAAACAAAGGATGTTTCAGTACGTTCAAATACAAGATCCAAACCAAACAACCGATGTGTCAGATACTTTTACCAAAGATGGGAAATCGTAGCCAAGGAAGCAGCAACCCCGAAGCAGTCCTGGGAGCCAACAGTGCCAATTCAATTGAACAAATCCTTGTTAAGACGTTTAAAAGAGGGTTAAAACTTGGATCAGAAGCATCAGGTGACAGTGGTTGTGTTCTGCCTGGTGTGAGGAGGTCTCTGCTGCGGTGCATTTATGGCTTGTTCACCTCAAGAATTGTGTTGATACATCAAATGGCTTCAGAGAGGAGCTAGTTAGTGAGTCGTTCATGGTGAGGGACTACAGCCAGAAGAGGTTGAGCTTCTTCTCAAAAAACAGGTTAAGGGTTTTGTTCAATCATGAGCTAAAAGTACTATATTTTCACTTGCTCAACCAGCAGCTTAACTTTATATTTTTAAAAGAAACAGGACACCTAACTAATGCCAAATGGGCAACGTACTTGGTATGATGGAGCAGCAGAGCTGAAAATACACCTGTGGGCAAGGCGAGGGTGTTACAGCTGGGGGGAAATTCCCACACCATGGAGGTCTTTATAAAGGTGCATTTGAGTCTTTGTCCCCAAATCTTTGTGAGCACTTTCTGTATAGAAATGGGGTTCTTTTTGAAGTGGAACGATGCGATGTGGGGTAGGTAAAGTGGAAGCAGCCAAGCCAGGAAGTTAGTGATGAAAATGTGAATTCATGACTTGCCGGCTGTTTCACTTTGCGTCTCCTCACCTTCTGCGTTCCCTGTTGTTTCCAGCTGATGACTTCAGTTCCCAAGATAACCTTGATGATGCGGAAGCGGGTGGGTGGGACGCTACTCTGGTGGCAGAAGAGGAGGAGGAATTCTTTGAACTGCAGATTGTGAAGCATCATGATAGTGAGGTAAGTGGAGATGGAGTCCGGTATGGTTCATTTAGGAGTCTTATTAAGTGTTCTCCTTCTATAGGCAGATGTGAAAATAACGCATCAAAGAGGACATACAAAGAATACACTTGTTTATTATGTGACTGACTTTGTGTTTTCAAGGAACATTTGCTTGGAGTATAACCACGATTTGAAAAATAATAAAACCCAAGGATCTTCCTTCATCTAAATCCAGGCGTTACAAAAGCTGGAGATTCTGAGTTCATGTTTCAAAAAACAAAACAAGACCCCTGAGCAAAATTAGAGTATAGAAGCCCTCAGCTGAAAAACCAAACAATCCTAAGTTTTGCTTCGGTTAACATATTTACCTCCGCATATTGGTACATTCATCATACTCCAGTTTGCCACACAGCTCATCGTCTAACAACTTTACAATTGTTGGTTGATATTTTTTGCTCTTAGGTTGAGAATCTCTGATTTAAAATTTTGCTCCCTACTCTGAAGCTAGTTTCTTCTAATGTTTTTAGAGGAGCTTTACTCCTGATGGTTTTGGTAGGGTTTTTTTCTGTTTTGTTTTTAAAGCCTGGAAAGCTGTGTACCAGGCCGTTTTTCTTATGACTTGAAGACAAACCATATAAATCTCCAGTAATACTTATATTTTAACATTCAAGGAGATAAATTCCAGCTTTTGTTGCATTGCTAGAAATGTTTCACCGAAGCTATTTCTCAAAATACAGACTGGAGAGTTTATATGGTGTGATGGGAGATTTTCACTGCAATCTGTGTTGCTCTCTGGTTTATCTTAATAAATTAGGCCAAATGGTCCTGTAGTTCTGCATATTTAATAACTTATTTGCAATGATCCTGGGTATTCAGAGATCTTTTTTTCAAGAGGAAACGTTCCAGTGTTCGAGCGAGTTGGCATTTTTAATCCCAACGTCTTCATTTGGCAAACTAGTCTTGATTTTTAAATGGCCTCTTCTGAAGAGCAGGAATTTTTCTTCATAGGGAGTGAAATGGAGAAGCTGACTCTCAAAATTTATGTATTATGTATTTTTGTTAATTATGCTTAATTAATTACAGTTAATTATACACCTAATTATGCTTATTAGAGGATACATTTTTTTCCTTTGCAGGTGAAAGCAGAAGCCTCGTGGGATTCCACAGTCCACGACTGTATCCAGCTCAGTAAAGGAACCGCAGCGGATGAAAGAGTTTACCTGATTGTGAGAGCCACCGTCCAGCTCAGCCACCCCGCGGAAATGCAATTAGTCTTACGCAAGCGCATTTGTGTCAGTGTGTATGGCAGACAGGTACAGCTTTCATAATCCTGCACGCTTCCACTCTGCCCCATGTTTATGGCTGCTGGAGGAGGGGAAGGCTGGGATTTGTGCGTTACGAACTGTAGGACTCCTACTTTCCTGTAGCTACCTTCATCTCTCCCTAGAAGGCCAAGCACAAGGTCTTGCATATACATCAGGACAATCCCTAGCACAAATCCAGGCTGGGCAGAAAATGGAGAGTTGCCTTGAGGAAGAAGGACTGGGAGGTGCTGGGGGATGAGAAGCTCAACATAAGCCAACACCGTGCACTCACATCTCAGAAAGCCCCCCACCCCCTGGGCTGCATCCCCAGCAGCGTGGCCAGCAGGGCATGGCGGGGGATTCTGTCCCTCTGCTCCGCTCTGGGGAGACACCCCCCAGTGCTGCCTCCAGCTCGGGGGCCTCAGCACAGGAGAGACATGGACCTGTTGGAGTGGGACCAGAGGAGGCCACGGAGATGCTGGGAGGGATGGAGCCCCTCTGCTGGGAGGACAGGCTGAGAGAGTTCCAGGGGTNCAGTGGCATGTATTGAGACTTTAAGCTGCCAAGTAATTTTCATAATATCTTGTACATTGTGGACAATAACACAGCTTTGTTTTTAAAGGCTCAGTGACATCTCTGAGGCATTCAGTATTATTGTTATGAACTGCTAAGTGCTTTATCCCAAATCACTGGAAGAAATAGAAAGAGGTAACTTCTCGTGAGCCTGGAGTTCATGTTTTGCAAAAAACTGTGCATTAGAAGAAACATGTCTGTTACTCCTATAGTACATTCACACATTACTGCTAACCATTTCTGTTTATCCATCCAGATATTGAGGGATAAATTAGCAATAGTTGGAGCAGAGGTCCCCTTGTTTAATTTGTCGAAGTTAATCTCTCTTGGTCTTTTATGTTTTCCAGTTGGCTTGTGCTCTTACAGTAGTGAGTAGGTGAGAGCAGGATGTTTGATAAATGGAAAGCAGAAGGCTGTCGTTTCACCTGCAGCACCATGTCTTGAAAATATATTTAATTCCTGAGAAGGACGGTGAGGAAGAGTTTGTTCAGCCTTGCCTCAGAATCCAGCTTCCCCTGACAGTGACAATGACAAAGCAGAAAGCCTGAATTGTTATTCTGTTTGCACATCCGTAGTTAAAATCTGAAGCAGGAGCAGGAGAGGTGTGGTCACACCCAGAAACCCTGTAGGCAACTGTAAACCACTTTTAGTGCTAGGAACAGAAGAACTACAGGTCTTGGTGCTTCCATCAGGAAAAAGCTTTGTCTCAGACAGGGAAAGTGAATTTTTTGTCATGTAGAAGGGAAGAGCGTATTCAATAGATAAATGGAACATGCCAATAATTACAATTGTGTTAAGTCTTCATCAATTCTGTTTTCTACGGATTTAGTCAATGATGTTTTTTGCTTTTCTTCAGCACAGAGTCTTTGGCTTTCTTGCTAGGCTTCTAAAAATCCCCGTCAATAACCTTTCCCGGGTGTTCGTCTCGGCAGCATCTTTGAATGACTCATCTCCGCATTAATTCAACAGTCCAGTTCTTAACCCTGCAAGGCGCCAAGTCAGCATAAACAATGACCATGCCCCCTTAAATCATTCTTCATAACGATCTCTTTGGTCAAGAATTTAACGCCTGTACTTGTCAATATTCAAGACAAGTCACCTAGGGGGCTCACTCAAAGGAAAAAAAAAAGAAGAAGAAAAAGCAACCCCACCTCTAGAACCAGCAAAGGCTTTTTGTGCTGGTTAAGCGGTCACCTTGCAGTGAAGTTAATCCTTTCTGTCTATCTAAAATGCAAACAAGCAAATGATTTGTCTCCAAATTAAAATCTTTGACTCTTACATATTTATTGCCTAGTCTGTTGAGTTTGGGTTTGGACTTCCTTCACGGGAAACTGTATTTACTTCAGCTGAAATATGTTAAATCATGAAGCAAGAAATATTTTCCTTTTTATTTTTTTTTCTTTTTCTTTTTTTTTTTTTTGCCTCTCCACAGGGTTTTGCACAGAGTTTCCTCCGAAGAATGTCTCACCGAAGTTCTATTCCTGGCTGTGGCATCACTTTTGAGATAGTCTCAAATATTCCAGAGGTGAATAAGAAATCAGAGTATCTCAAATGGGCTAAGATGGGCTAAATGGGCCTCTAACTTTCTTGATTTTTCCCTTATGTTGAGATTACTAGCTCTTGCCTCTGCAGGCATAAACTATGGTTCTTATAAAAGATTAGGCATATTCCTTTACAAGCTGTGACTTCGCGGAACCCGTGTCTTTATCAGTGTCTCTGTATTTTGTTGAGTGAGACCTATTTGCTCAGGTCCTTGAAGGAACATTTTAAAGAGAGAGAAAAAGGCGAGTAAAGATGGGCAGGTGAAGTGCCTGACGTAGGGAGCATGGGAATATGCAAAAAATAACAAATAGGCATTTTCTAAGTTATGTCTTTATGCAACTCTTGATTCCTGAGCATGTTCCCAGTTAGATGCTAATCCTTGCCTTCCAAGCAGATGCTTTATCAGAGCACTTGTAAAAACATTAACACATGAAGAGCCAAACGTCTGATTGCTGCCTGACTCTGTCTTTTCTGTTACGCTGTATTTGGCAGGCGGCGTTGAAACGTCTCAAGCGATGCTGCGGGGCTCTTTTCTTGCAAATCACTTGAAATTTTATTTTCCCCACAGGATAGGTAACACCCCAAATGTGTCTGAGCACTTTTAAATTACAGAATACCTGAATGCAGCCCTCTTGGCAATGTCTCACTGTAGACTCCCAAAACCCAAGTGAGCAATAACCACGTATAGCTTGAAATGTCTGTGACAGTGGTAGGAGCACCCATGCAGTTGGCATGTCACAGATTCCTTCAGCGTTAAGGAGGCTTCTATTTAGAGATCTCCAAGACGTCCCTGAGCTTAAGGGAGAACAATGTTGACTCTTTCCTGCATGTTTTAAAAATGTGTTCTCTTCAGGGCTGATGTGAGAGATTTTCATTTTATTTTAAAAGGATGTCATTTCCTTTCCTCTTCCTAGGATGCTCAAGGAGCTGAAGAGAGGGAGGCGCTGGCCAGAATGGCAGCAAACGTTGAAGATGCAGCTTCAGCTGACTCTGAAGCCTATATTGAGAAGTACTTGCGGAGCGTGATGGCTGTAGAGAACATTCTCACCTTGGATCGCCTGCGCCAGGTCTGGTTTTAAGGCTGTAGCAGAGAGTATGCTCGCTGAGAACAGCGAGTGGCACTGCAGATGTTCTCAGAAGCTCACACAATGGCAAACAGACCAAAACCATCACTTTGGGGTGTACCTTGGCCTTACAAAGTGTGCCTGTGCCAGAACTCCAAAGAGGCAAATGTGGCTCCCTTTTCAGAGGTGTTCTCACTCACCCACTCGCAATGAGGATGGATGGGACTGGGAGCTTTATGTTAAATGCAGTACAATAGAATTCTCCAGGCTGGAAGGGGCCTTTTGGATCACCAAGTCCAACCATCAACCCAACACTGACAAAACCACCCTAACCCATGTCCCTCAGCACTGTGTCTGCCCAGCTTTTAAATACCTCCAGGGATAGCATCTCCACCACGTCCCTGGACAGCTTCTTCCAGTGCTTAATAACCCTTTCAGTGTAAAATGTTTTCCTAATATTCATCCTAAACCTCTCCTGGTGCAACTTGAGGCCATTTCCTCTTGTCCTAAAGAACAAACATCCCTATTATGGGATATTTGGTTAGTTTTTAAAACCTCGCATCGCTTATTATGGTTCAGAACAAGAAGTTGTGTGGCATTGGTGATTTCTGAAGTTTTGGCTTTAGTAATAGTTTCTGAAGTTGCTAGTAGGAGTCCTGTCATTTTGCCCATGTTCTACCTTGAAGTAACCAAACCCATCAATAAATAAGGCATTGATTGGGTTAACCTTAAATACTGTAACTTGATATGTTTACCAGGAATAATAAAGGAGAGAAAAAACATTTATTGACAATTGTTCTTCTGGATATAAATTATTCAAGCACAAAAGAAAGTCATGCAAACCAGGCTAGAGGATAGGCCTGCCCACTGTAAATTAACGGTGAAGTGTGGTGCACGCTGAGTATTGAAAGCAAGTTCCCTGTCATATATAATTAGTTTAAAGGATTGAAATAGGAGCTCAGCTAGGAAAGGGAGTCTTAGTCTTCGCATCTGTAACAGACATCTCCTGGAATCAAAAATAGCTGTAAAATCCTCTCTGTGCCAATCAGCAAAATACTAGATGGTGAATTTATCCACTGCTAGCCATGTTACATGTGAGTTGGAGATTAGAATAGACATTAACAGCCAAGAGCCTGTGCAATAAAGCTGTTTAGAAACATTTTTCTTGTATAGACAAAACTATCCTGGGGTGATTGGAGCTTAGATTCTTGCAAAAAAATGCATATTTTCTTCGTTTTGCTTCTCCGTGGTTGGCAGGATGTCGCTGTAAAAGAGCAGGCAATGGGAAAAGGAAAACTCTGCCGCAGGAGCCTGAGCTCTCCCAACGTGAATCGGGTGAGTATCCCATGCTGGCATCTGCAGTGCCTTGAGGGCAGCAGGTCCTGTTTGGTCCCTGTGATGCCAGAGTCTTGGAGTATAGCAATAAATTCCCTTCTGTTTGTCTGTGCTGTTTTGGGAACACGTAAATCGCTATGAGGAGACGAAATCTGCACGTATTCACGCTTTCATCATACAGGCTTGGAAGCACCCCCATAAATCCAGGCTATCTGAAAAAGCAACGTAAAAAGAACTTCTGTATAATCTTTTTCTGAACACTGGTCACTTTTTCGTTTATCTATCAAGTTGAAGACTTTTTTTTTCCCTTTGGAAGATTTGAAAGGAAGTTACTTGCAAGTATTTACTGAACTTTAACTTTGTAACAGTGCTGTACATAGGAAAGATGGGACTTTCTCTCCAAAATTTGGAGAGAAATCCTTTGCTAGACCTGGTAAACAAACTTGTCAAATGCTGGCTCCTTCCAAGTCAATAGTCAGGATCTCACCTTTCATCTCTTGGATTTCGGAGATGCTTCTTTTCTGTTCTTTTCACCCTTCCTTGTGTTTATCAAGAGGAGTATTTATCAGTTGTTCAAGTTTTTGTTAAGAAATAATTCTGCTTGTCTTAACTCTTTCAGCTTTCTGCAAGCCGCCAAGATTTATCACTTCCCTATAACCTGAGCAATAACCGGGTGAGTATCTGAAGGTCTCCTGGGACTTCTTCTGTAGAGAAAAGGGAGATGCAGTCACTACACTACACCAGTTACAAGGGCAAAAGTGGGAAATATCCCCAAAGGATGAGGCACCCATGTGCTCCTTATATCCTTGGGGCTGTTCCTAGGACATTCCGGCTTTGGATGTGCTACACTAGACCTCTCTGGGCAAGCTCCCAGGCCTTCATCAGTTGTCCAGCTTCAGAGCTCTTCCAAAGCTTTCACCTGGGTGGATGTAATCCTTCTGGGTAAGGGACAAATTTGGGTTCATATATAAGTTCATCTCTATATAAGGTCCACCTCTAGGACAGAATAGAGGGCTGTGAAGAGAGACTCTGACCTTCAGAGGGAAACCAGCAGCCTAAAGCTTGTGGTGGATGATAATTCAGCCCATTATGCTCCTTAAAAACAGCAGTATAGATCAAAAGTATTTCTTTAAAAAGTGAAAGATTAAATTTAAACTTATTTTCCAAATCCTAGATAAACTGAAGGGTCTTCTCCTGATAGATATTCTGCCCAGTGAGCGTGTAGTCATTTTAGAAGGGAGAATCTAGTGGTGACAAGGCATTTTAATGCATAATGCAGTTGCACAGAATAATAGAATTTTGATGTAGTGCTCTGGCATTGGTTGCTAAATCTGCTACATCTGATCCATGTAGAGAATGCTAAAATACATGCAGGTGATAAAGTACTTACAGCAACTTCTGTTTGGAGCGAACTGGGGGATGTTTCAACGTTGTAGGTTTTTAAAGTGAAAATCGAAGACCAGAGTTCTTAATGATTTCTGTTTTTCTCCTCCCTTCTCCTCAATGATTTCTCTCATTGCATGTTTCAGAGTCCAAAGGTCCCAGCAGAGGTAATGCATTAGGTCCACCTAATGAGTGGGATAATAATTTTATCTCACTATAAAGTTTATTTTGTTCACTTGAACGCTTTTACTTCCTGCTTTGAAGGTGCTGCTGGTGGTGTCTCATTTGCATAGCGCACAGCAAATGTGTTTTTCCATTGAAAAGCCTGGCATTAATGCAGTGTGAAACTGGTACAAATGAGAGAAGTTTCTCTTTCTTGGGTGCAGCTTATGGTTTGTTACAGAGCTGTAGCTATTTAATGCCATTTCTCACAGTTCTTTGGAGAGGGTGAAGTTATCTGTGAAGTTATTTCAGAAGTGGCCCCATATTAGCTTAAAAAAAAAGAAAAGAGAAAGATAGACATGAAAGGAAGCAAATATGTACCAGTCATGTGTACATCAGCCTGGAGATGAGATAACATTGAGAATTTCTTCCAGGTCTTCCTCAGGCTTTATGGCTCCTGATAGTTCAGTGTTAACAACCCTTGATTCCTCTGAAAGACTGATTTTAAGTTCATACTTGGGCCAATGGAAAACATGTTTATCCTTAGTGCCATATTAACCCTCTGGGAGCAATGACCTGTTTGTCCCCGTAGTTTTACCAAACTTTGGTGAACTGGAGTTAACTGGTAGTGGTTTGCATGGGGTTTTGCAGCTCTTGCCCGTGGTTGGTGTAGCCGCTGATGACCATTTACCGCTGTGATGTGGAGCTGAGATTGCATAGCTTCCCTCCTCGCTTCCAGCCTGCTTCGTTTCAAGGCACTTGTTCCTCAGTACATGGTGGGGTGCCGACTCCCCTCTTAGAATTTTCCAATTTTTAAATGGATCGCTGGTTCATTTTCCATAGGGAGATGAACGAAATGTCAAACAAATTCTTAAACATTCCTATAGCATCATAAAGCACACCGCTGATCCCAGGCCTACCTGGTTTAGCGTAGAGGTCTGAGAATGGCTTGATATGCAGAGTTTCAGCTAAGTTAGATGTCTTTTTCACTAAAATTCTCCACAAGTGACAAAGAAGTCTTCCCTAGCAGTCATAAATCATTACTTTACCAGGAATTTGGGTTTGTTTACAAGTGACTGTAATAAGCAAACACAAGTGGTTTGTTATATCAGGAGAAATATTAGTCACAGGATGGTAACGGCTTCCTGGGCTGGGTGGAGAACTACTTTACTAGCCGTGGAGGCCCTCAACATGTTTCAGAATATTCCTCCTTAACTTTTACTCCATTACTTCATTTTTCTCTAGCAGTATTATTCTTTGCATTCCTGCTGCCTTCACCATGGATTTTTAGCTTTGTGGAAAGGGCTCTTGAGTCTCACTCCTCTACTTAACGTAGAGCTGTGTTCATACTGGTAAAATCAGGAACGCGGACTCGGCTTCACTCTTCAGCGCTATGAATAGTCAGGGCTCATCCCACCATAAACAAGAAAATTAAATAACGTGGAATAAGAAGTAAACATGGTGTTGGTGCAGCTAAAATAAGCAGATCAGAAGTTTCCAGAATTAGGACCTGGGTTCACTTGCAGCCATAGCTGAATCTTTGTTACTACAAACAGGGACGGGTGGTGACACCCCCGTGAAGAGCTAGAAGAGCCTTTCTCTCCAGAACTGGAGCAGAGGTGTGAATTTGGCACATTTTGGAAAGAAAAAAAAACAAATCCAAACATTAAAGAATATCTCTGTATTGACACCACAGAAAAATTCCGAAGAGCAGGATGACTGTCACACTGAGATATGTGTTCATGTGAAATATTTAAGTCACCATTGGGTTTTGTTGTTTTTGTTTTTTTTTAATAATAACTCATAAGATTAAGCTACCTAACTGGCTGAGAAGGCAAGGAGATGCCTTTTAAATTTCCTTCAGAAGTCTTATGGATGTTTCATATTAGGTTAAGAGGACTGCATTTTGTCTCACCTCTAAGTTATATCTGCTTGCTTAAGTAAGAAAAAGCCAATTTTGACTCCTCTATCACTGCAGATAGGGTTATGGGAGAGTGAGATGAATTTTATTTCATCTTGCACATCAGCAGGTGATGCAGGAGTAGAGTCTGTGGTGACACAAGACACAGAGCTGGCTCTTTACATTCCAGGGTTCTTGAATTGGAAATTTAGAAATTCAGTTGACTTAAACAGAATGCACAAAGAATGGGAGGCCCCTCTGTTTTGTTTTACAGGTGGTCTTCAGACAATAATCACATACTGATGAAAAATTTCATGAGTTGTTCTTAAATTACTTCTGCCCAGTAGCCATTCTGGCTTTGGCCGTTGTCCTTCCTTTCCCAAAGGTCCAGTAATTTGTAGCTCGAAAGCCTTGTATGCAAAAGCCAAGTAAGACAAGATTGTGCCACTTACTCTTCAGGTTTTACTGGGAAGTGGAGTTTTTTCACCAGATTGGTACCATGTGGATCAATCTGAATAATCTCGCTGCTCACGAGAACAAGTGCCTTTTGTCCCAGCTGTATGCTTATATCTATATTTAAGTGCTATTTCTGGTCACCTCTTCCTAAGCCTTTTCTCAACTGCTAAAATAACAAAACAAAAGAACTGTTCATTTCTCTTACCCAGTGGCAGCATTTTAATGGTCTGTCAACCTCAAGAAAAGAATTGTTGTCAGGTAAAGCCTAGAGATGACTTAGGTAGTGATCACCCGTATTTGCTCTAAAGATTTTGTCTGTGTTGGTGCTGACCTGAAATAGATGCCCTGTGTTTTTCGTGGAGGATGTGTGAAAGAAGGGAAGGCAGAGGAGGAGAAGGTACTATAGGAATAAAAGACTTTTTATATTTTTATATATTTTTTATTTTATTTATATTATTTATATTTTTTTTTTAATATTTATTTTTATGCCCCATCCCTGGAAGTGTTGAAGGCCAGCCTGGATGGGGCTTGGAGCAACCTGGTCTAGTGGGAGTGCCCAGGGCAGGGGGGGTTGGAACTTGATGATCTTTAAGGTCCCTTCCAACTCTAACCATTCTCTGATTCTATAAACGACTCTGTATCAAAATAAATCAAAGGAGATGCATTCTTATGGTGGCTATTTTTGATTTGTTAAAATAAGTCACTTGACCTCTGTTTGGTCACTTGGCAGAGACCAAATATATTCATGAAATGATGGCTCCTCTGGGCAAATGATTTACAAGTTTCCTTCCTTTATCCTGCCACCCTCCTTGATAAAGGAAAGATTCAGAGCATTTAAATAATAACAGTTGCGCAGACTTAAAGTTGAAATGTTTCCATTAGTGAATGCAGAAAGCAATCACGTGACAGTGCTATAGAACATCCATATATGAAACTTGGGAACCTCATCAAGTTAATATGGTTAATAATTCTTCTATTTTATTTTTTCTATTTTTATGAGATTGAGATGGGTTATCTTTCAATCCAGTTTACTAAAATCAATCATTGATGAACTACCTTTTTCCTCTGCAGACTCTTCACACCACAGTTGACCCTTTTAGTTGCCTTCAGTATTTTCTTGGGCAAATGTTTCTCCACCTGCTGCCCTGATTTACCTACTTTTTAATGGTTTGCCATCATCTAAGAATTGATACTCACAGCACCCCTAACAAATATGAGGATCAGTCTAAAATGATGATCTTTCCACTCCCTCCAGTGCAAGTATTACTTAAAAACCCAACAAACATCCTTTAAGTGTATGGCCAGGCAAATCCTTTCCTCAAGTTCCTCAAATTCCTGTTCTTGGGATCTGCATTATATTTAATGGGCAAAATGTCGAACATGAAGTTAATATTATGTAGAAAATTTACTCATCCATTATATTAATGCTGAAGCAAATTTTACTAAAGATCCTAAGAAATATCTTTTTCATAAGGAAAAAGTCACTAAATCTTGCCATTGTGTCTGTACAGAATGAATATTCTGAAAGTGTTTTGCTCTGTTTCTTACCTACTCTGATTTTTTTAGTCATTCTCTAAACAGATCCAAAAAGAAAGATACTTGCCTGAAATTATTTCTGTTGGGATGATCAATGCAGGGCACTTCTGACTCAACAAATCGTGATTCAGAAAATGATTCAGTTGTTCCTCACCTGCACTGAGTCAGTGTTCTAATAAGCTGGAAAACTTTCCTGTAAAAGTCTTTCTGTTTCTTACGTCTCTGTGGTCTCCAGAAGCACTTAGACGTGGCCTATAGATAGAAAATTATTAAGACATCACCTTTGTCCATTTGTCTTTAGTAAGTGGATCATTATCTGAAGATCTTATATCCTCCAAAAAAACAGAAGCCTTCAGGTGCTTTGCAGTCTTCCATAATTCTTTTTCATAACCTGATCAACACCTATAAATACTTAAAGGGTGGGTGTCAAGAGGAAGTCTTGTTTCAGTGGTGCCCAGCAAGAGGACAAGAGGGAATGGGCACAAACTGGACCAGAACAAGTTCCATCTCAACATGAGGAGGAACTTCTTCCCTGTGAGGGTGGCAGAGCCCTGGCAGAGGCTGCCCAGAGAGGTGCTGGAGTCTCCTTCTCTGGAGACATTCCAACCCCACCTGTACACGTTCCTGTGGGACCTGCTCTGGGTGGACCTTGGCAGGGGGTTGGACTAGGTGATCTCCAGAGGTCCCTTTTGAAGCCCATATTATCCTGTGATTCTGTAATGCCAATGTCTACCAGGCTGATTGCAGTCCAGACCATACCAGAAGGCAACAGAAACAATCTATTTCAAGATTCTTTTGAGTCTTGGGACAACTTCCCACCAAATAGTCTTCTATTTATTTATTTTTTAAACTCCTTTGGCACCACTGAGCTGGTGCATCCAAAAAGTACTAAATTGCTCCAAAATTTTTTTCCCCATCTGGAGACAGTAGGAGCTCCTGTCTCATATTTTAACTCTTCTCCTGCAAACTGAAGAGTCTGAAGCAGTATTTTGAACAGATATAAGCCACCTGAATGAAAGCTGCACTAACAGAAACTCAAGGCGGCAAAAGCGGAGTGGGGAGTGAAAAGACTGTTACCTAGAAGCATTTTGTAGAAAGAATTTTCCAGACATAGGCACAACTTCTTGATGTAAGACATAAACGAGTCGCAGGTCAAAGATAATGCCTAAGTTGGGGGCTTAAGGTATGGGTAGAGCAGCTCTGTCGTCCATGCTGATAGAGCAGGAAGCTTTCAAGAAGGGCTTAAACACCAAAGTCCGCAAAAATACAAGACTAAACAAACCCCTGGTATTACTGCTGGTCCCAGCCTGGGTTGCATCAGTTTTGACATGCAGGATGGCTGTCTCCAGTCAACTCAGACATCCATTAGTCTTTAGGTATCCAGAATGGTACTTCACAGAAATGGCCCCTGTTGTCTCTGCATCTAATAATTCAGATTTTAGCTAGCAGAGGTCTGAAGCCAGGGAAGGGGGGGGCTGCTCTGCAAAAATGCAAGTTACTTGCTATTCAAATCAGGAGAGCTACTGAGGGACTAACTTATAGATCCAAATGGAAACGATTTTTGCTCTGGGCTGCTCTGTATGACCTTCAACCAGGAGAAATCTATTCCTCCTATCCTGGCTTATTTATTATTTGTGAAACATTCATGACTTCAAGTTAAAGTTTAGATTAGTTTAGCCGCCTGTCATTTTTCGGGTCAAGGTCAGATTATTTCCTTGCATCCAACAGGATGAAGCTTCTTGAAAAGGTGCATTTCCCCTTCTTCTTCCAGGGAAAAAATACATAAAACTTGTGGTCTGGGATGTAGCAGGACTGTCCATCCTTTGTGACTCCTTTCTAGTATGTTTGCTGTATCGTCTTTTTGTGAAAATATTTGTTATGTCTTTTAAGAGGACAAGGAAGATTCAGATACAGGTACAACATAATCCAGACAAGTACAGCTGTTGTACCAACCAAAGCATAACTCTTCATCAGAAACTAGGTTCGACTTCAATTTCTATCAGTTTGGCTGCACCATCCTCTCTTTGCAACTTCTGCTTCTGGAAAGGTGAAACTTTGTGAGCTTGTGGCCCTGAGGGCACTCCCCTACCTGAGTAGAACAACAGTTTTCTACAAGAGGCTGAGACTTCTTGTAGCGTTCAAGACCAGGCTCTCTAAACAGATACTGAATTGCCATAATATACCCTATAAATTGAGTAAATTAGCACCATTATAGCTTTATTAGAGCCTACTCTTTAGCAGTGCCAAGGAACAGCTATGACAGGCATCATAAGTGTGCCCATATTAGCAGTTTGCAGGACAACCACGTGGATTTTGGTGCCTTCTTTTTGGCACAGCACACCTAACGTGGTGCTCAGTTTGGTGAGGCAAAATACTCTCTTGTATCCCCAGGAAACTTCCAGCAGGGAGATCCTCTGGCCAGTCACTTGGTGTAATCGTTGCAGACAAATTGGTAAAAGATTTTTCATATCACAATGATAGAGTTAGGAAAAAAAATATTTGCCCACATGGAATCTTGACGGTTGCGCCATGGTGTGAAGTACTAGCTGGGAGGTTCTCTCCCTTAGCCAAGAGACTTTGCCATTGAGCCAGTTTCTAGCTTTTCAGTTGAGGTGCAAGGTGTAAACCACAGTGGAGCTTTGTCCAAGCAAGAGAAATCACACCCCATGTGCCAAACATTGAGCCTCTCCCTTGGGATCTGTGTGAAAACCCAACTGGAGGATACAGGGGCTTTGGGAAGGCAGATAAGCCTATGACCTTCATGGCTGCTGTTTCTTCCTACCTCATCTACACTACACAGACTCTTTCAGGTCTGAAAATCATCACGTTTCATCTTCATTAACCATGTCAAAACTCTAACCTGTCTTTACTTAATCTTTTTTTTGTCTCCTGGTCTTGTCGTGTATCCCAGCTCTCTCTTGTCTAGTGCCACAGTTGCTTCTTCTTGACCTCATCAGCTCATCCATTCTCTTACCCCAGACACTAACATCCAGCCTTGAGGTTCAAGATCCTATTTCTTTTCTTGTTGAGAGCTCTGTCTGTCCTCACCCCTTCTCTCTGACACTCTCCGTAACCAGATTGGTGATTGAATTGCCTTAAGATCTCCTCTGTCACTTGTGATCACTGTATCACTCCTAAGATGACTTGTGACTGCTTTCTGGGCAAATATATGAAATATTTAGGAATTTGGGACAAACAGTACTATTTTATTTTCACCTGACTGTAACTTTTCGTCTGGTTGTATCTTCCAAAAACACAGCTGTGCCTTTGAGTGAAACACTATAGTTTTAAGGTCTGTGTGAAGACTTTTTGTGTCTTGACGCCGATGGGAGCTGAGGGTGCTTATCTTTGCAGGACTGGGTGTCTCAACTAAAAGTGCCTCTGGGGAAGGGTCTTTCCCTCAGCTCTGTGCATCCTGAACTTTGCTAAGGGGCTGTGTGGGCAGGCATGGTGTGTAAGGATTGCTGTACTCTTGCTGGTGGGGCTGACTTTGAAAAATACAGCTTTTTGGTTTGTTTTTTTTTACTTAGGGCCGATGGGAGAGTCAACAAGATGTATCCCAAGGTGTCACAAATTCCAGTAGAGGCATTAGTCCTTCTCGTACCTCTCTGCCAGGCTCCGGGCAGCAAAACCACTCTCCAGATCCAGGTAAGGGCTTTCCTAATGCTAAAACAAGTTAAATAAAATAAAATGGCAGCATGAGGAAGGGGAGATGAATGCTTCTAACTTTCTTTTTTTCATTTCTAGGAAGTTTTGTAATTGTTGTTGAAATTATGTGCTGTATAGAGATCCTTTTTCAATTTTGCTGCTTGGGTTGTGGGGTTTTTTTCCTGCTTCTGCAAGTTAGGAAGCGTTTTACATCTCCAATTGCAAACAACAAGCCTTTTCACACCATGTGATGAAAAAAATTGTCTGTATACTGTGGCCAGAGATGAAGACCTACCTGAATTCCTCAGTCCCTTTCAAGGGAGGAGCGGGCACTCAGTACTTTTCCTTGGAAAATGCTTTGACCATTGGTAGATGTCATCTTAGATTAAAATGATAACAATTTTGTAGTATTTTTTTACTCTTTTGGGGGGTTGGTTTGGGTTTTTTTTTCCTTTTTCTTTCCCCAAAACATAGCTGTTCTTATTTTTTTTGTCTTTCCAGCAGGCATTGGTGGCCTCGCTGCTTCCTACCTGAGCCCCGTAAAGTCCTTTGTGCCTCAGATGCCAAAGCTGCTGAAGTCTCTCTTCCCTGTCAGAGATGAGAAGAAGGGCAGGCAGACCTCTCCTCTTGCACAGCAGGTAAAAAATTAAATCCAATCAGCTATGCAGTAATATTGGTGAGTGCCGTTAGACTTGCTGGCAGAGTGCTATTTTATATGTTGTTGCACTGCAAACTAAGCTTTTAGTCATAGAAAAGCCTCGTGATGCATTTCCCCTCCATTCTGTCCAGAGATAGTGGAGCTGTTTAAACTTATTGATACACTCAGCCCACTTGGCTTTTTAAAAGTGCCAAGCGCGCTACCAGCCTGATTTATGGTAATACCACTTGCAGCAACAATAGTGAAATTTATGAAGTGCACTTAGTGTTGTTTGTGTGTTGCCAAGAGGAAAATGTAATTCTATTTTTAATTCATTATTTCACAGACCATTCCCTTCCACCCCTCGCCCCAGCTCATGTCACCTTTTACCATCTTCTGCTCTGTACTTTGGACCGTTGCTTTTGTTCTTTTGTTCGTTCTCTTATCTATTCCACGTGTCAGAGAAGCATTTGATTTTCTCTTTTTTTTTTAATTATTTTATTTGGATGCAGTGCTGCAAAACTCCACTGGCTCCAGATGCAGCTTCTGTGCTCTGAGCAGTAGCCAATGCATGGTCAAGCAGACTAGAAAAAGCTACTTCCTTTTAAAGAAAGCAGATGAAATACAGAATCCCATTATAAATAACATTATCTCTTTTATCTGAGAGGCTGTAGTTTATTTATAAGGGAATAATCCTCTATGGTGTAAGTCTGGAGGGTTTGACAGACTGTCATGAAGGTAAATCTGGAGCCAGATCTAACTTGTTAAAGTTTGTGGAAGTCCATTCTGTCCGTGCTTCATCCAAGTAACTCTGCCATCAGCTTGGTCACTCGTCTGGGGCGCAGGAAGCACGGCACCTGTTTGCTTAGACCTTTCCTCGCCTCTTGACGTGCACACAAATCTTTTAAAGGATATTTTCCTCAAAACAAACCCGAAAATCCTGGAGCAACTAGGGTTTTTTTTTGTGGCTGGATCCAGACATTCTATTCTGTTGTTTGCTACAACGAAACTTGCTGGTACAGGAATGTCCCAGGACTCCAGGAAGTTGTTTTGTTGTTGTAGAAGTACGGTGAGATAGTAAATAAATAAATAAATTGAGCAAAAATAAATACACTAGCAGTTAAGTATTTTTAAAAGTGACTTATCACAGACGTAGCACAAATAAAAGTAAGGCAGATTTAAAAATATGTTTAGTTTGACTATGGTTTTATTCTCTGCAAAGTAATATAAAGAGCAAATTTTATTCCCGTGTCTTATCTAATTTAATGCTTATACATTTTCGTGTTGCCTTTTGCTTACAGCAGGCTCAGTCTTGAGACTGGCCTCGTATAAACTTACACCTCTGTGTAACGTAGAGAATTAAAATTAAGACAGTGACTTTCTTTAAAGGTATTTGGGTATCGAGAGATGCAAATAGGTGCTCTTTACAATTGCAGTGAGAGCCTTTCACAACTTCTTGAATTCTTAGTGAGTCAATGAGAGCTGAGATTAGAAGCGGGGCCTAATTTCCTGCCTCTAGTCTAACCACCTGTTCCCACTCCTTCCCACTGCTCAAGATCAGCCTTGCCTTCTTTGTCTGGCAGTCAGTGTTTAAACCACAAAGGCGTCTGTTTAAAGAGATTTTCATTTATATCGTGCATTATGATGGGAACTCCAGTAATGGCAATCGCAACAATTTTTCATAGGAGGGAAACTTCTGTTTCTCCTTTGTGTATAAATATAATATATAAATNTGCATTATATTTAATACATAAACAGGAGTGTGTGATGTTTGTTGCATTGGAGAGCAGCGTCCATTTTTCCATGAGCCCTGGATCTGCATCGTAAAACGACATCTTAAAATTGCTCACTTTAGCTTTCTGATGGAAGGAGTCAATCGTGTTACAAATACACCTCACTGAGGTGTTTACAGATATTCTTCACAGCCTTATTGGCAAGGAAATGGAGCTTCTTCACTCCTGCATTGCAGTGTATAGAAGAGAGGGCAAAAATTTGAAGGGATTGGTCCAGAATTAGCTACAGCTGCTTCTGCGCAGCACAAAAAATAAATCCCTGTGGTTGTAACGGGACTGGCTTGAACACCATAAAGATCATGTCTCATAATCTTTCTTGCTATTTCTTTATATTGACACAAATGCAGCCAGAGGAATTTAAATGGTGGCGGTGATGAAGGGGTATGGGACTGGGAGGATGAGGGGGGTCAGAGTTCAACACCTTATCGCCAACCTGCCAGAGCAGGACAGCAAACTGGCAATTCTCACATAACTCCAGTAAAGTGGGCAATGGGGAGGACGCAAAAAAATGACATTTCTGAGTCTTGGATAATACAGAACAAACGCATCTTAGTTCTGTGGAGGAAGACTAACTTCGATATACAGTGGCAGGGGCCATGGACGAATGTGCAAGGTGGGAGTAGGTGTCGAAGTACAAAAAGTGTAAGGTGAAGCCAAAAGGCTTTTCTGGCTGTAATTGTGAAGGGATCTGACCCCTCACTGGAACTGATGGCCTTCAGTTGCCATAAGCAACAAATTGGGAGAGCTGGGTTCAGGAATAGAAATGACAAAGCAAGTGGAAAATCTAAATCATCCTTTCCTGCCTAAAAGCAAAGGAGCAGATATGTAATAACAGGGTTTTGAGTTTAAATACTAAAAAGGGAAGTGGATCAGTTTATTAGTTTCTCCTGGTTCATCAAACAGCTGCAGTGAAGGAGAATTTCCAAAGTTCTTGTCAGGCTTCCTTTTCAGTGTATATCTGTTACATTATTTGCGAGTACTTAATTATCTAATGTCATTAAAACCCATTCTGGAAAAATGCTGGTGAACCATCTTGAAGTAGATGGCTGGCCCAGCTGCCGTATTAAATCTCCAGTACGTGTTAGTTAAATTATCGGGGAGAGATGGCTGTAAATCTCTGCAGAAAGCATGAGATGTGGTTGGTTGCGCCTCGTAAGCAGGATCTCTCCTGGCTGAGTTGATTTTAGTGCTTTTGAGCATCGTTTCCAAGGGAGCAGCACTTAACCTTTTCCCAGGCTAATAACGGAAGTTAAGATCATTGTGACCAGGCAGGTCCCCGAGTTGGATGTGTTACCGCATCTCTGATTGTTGGGCAGGCAAAGAGGAGATGGAGTTCTCAGCACTCCTGCTGAAAATAAACCTTTCTTTATGGTTTATTTAGTTAGTTAGTTTAGCAGCTTGCTATTTCGATGCCGCGCCGTTCCCTAGGCCGGCATCAACCTTAACGTAAAGGAGCACGTACAGAAGTTACCTGAACGAAATGCTGGGTTTTGTTTGTAGTTTTGAGTTCCAAAACTGCAGAGACATTCCAGTCAAGGTGGCAGCTAACGAAATTGCTGTCTTTGACCTTCTGAGGCAAGTTTAGTAACTAATCTGGAGAATAATGAACCGCAATTAATGAAATCTGCTCTCGTATTCAAGTGTGTTTCTCAGACAGCACATAAAATAATTGAAAGAACTTCCTGCTCTCTAATTAGTTAGATTGAATTAATTTGGCATAATAGGATTCTTTATGTAACTAGCAGAATGGCTTCCGATGAAGCTGTTTATGTACCTAAAAGATTGGTTTCTGATGAAGCTGTTTATATACTTTTAAGTTAGAAAATGCCTATTTTCTCCATTATCTAATGCCTTTACATTAATTGCTAGTGGTCTGTAAATAAAAAAGCCCAACAATTTAAACATTTTTGGACTGCTGGAATAGCTTTTTTTATTCTCCTAGTCTATTCTTTCAAAAGCTTATTACGGCAGTGTGCAAGATTTAAAGCCTCACCAAACCTTCTTGCTGATGGGGAAAACTTTAAAATGCTTATGTGAAATATGCAGGTGGATGGAGAATCAGAGTTTCATTTATCTGCGCTTAATTATATTATGTACATGCTCTTGAAGCTTGTCTTTTTTTTATCGAGATGCTGGGGCTGTCACAGTGTGCACCAAGTGGAATTACTGCTCTTTTACCTTATGACCCTGTTGATCTCCAGGAACTGCCCGTGTAATTACATTTGAGGGCGTCGTTGGGTGCTGCCATTAAAAATGTCCACATTACATTTCAGTTTCTGGTTTTTTTGACATTTGCTGTGGCAGCAGCACTCTGGCTGGTGTGCATTTTGGTCACCTTCATACTCCAGAACCTGGCTGGATGCTCAGATGTCTTTTCATCCACCCTTGGTTTAAATGAGAGATCTTGAGGTAAAAAAAAAAATAATTAAAAAAAAAAAAGCACATTGGAATTTCCATACGCCGATGTAATTATTTTTTTGGTGGGTGGTATAGAAATGCAGAGATGGAGACACATGGAGAGGGCAGCTCTCAGTTTTTTTTCTCTTTCACCTTCTGATGCAGACGCAGTAATTAATCTTAAAAACTAATGAAATGCAGTCAACGAAAAGCTATCTAAACAGACAAAAGCCCTTTTCTGGCAGTGCATTGAAAAATATCAGTTTCATGGATGTGCGTGGTGCATAGTGTAATTGCTAGAACTGACATTCTTTAATCAAATGTAAGTAATGTGGCCTCGGAGAACCTTCTTTAAAATCTCCACGGCTTTTTTCGGAGTTTCAAATCAAGAATCGTTTGGGTGCTATAATCAGCACAGCTCAACGGATCCTCCGGGGCCAGCTGAGCTCATACGTCTCTACTTCTTGTTGAGTGAGTTGTTAGTGTTTTCATTCCTTTCTGCGTCCGCCTTCTGCCATCATCCTCACACAAATAGTTTATAATGAGAATGAGTATGGAAAACTGGCTCTTAAAGTTCTTAGAGAAAACCACTGAAACTTCTTTATGAACTGACTTGAAAACGGTTATGAATTACCCACTTAATCTGCCCGGACCTAGGAACGAAGGAATTGAACTGCATACAAAATGCTATGGTTATTTTTACATAAAGCGTATTAGAAATGTGGAATTCAAAAGCTGGAATGTTCCGCATACAGAAGGTGAAATAAGAGGCTTTTGTGTGGCTTAATATTTAAGTGCATGGTGTTTTTAGAGAAAAAAACAAACACACACCAAAAAAAAACCCAACAAATGAACTTGTACTGGGTTTCAGATCTCCTTTTGGAATGCAGGAGATTTTTTTATTTGACTTTTAAATTTGAGGGCAGAGAGGAATATTATTAGGGGGACCTTTTAAAAATAGATTCAACTTTCCTTTTTGGCGATGTACAGGAGATTTCAGATTTCTTCCAATTCTTCCTGTGTAGTTTTCTTGTGAAAGTATTAGAAACTGATGATTTAAGGTGCCATTTAACGACGCGGCTGTTAGGCCCTGCCGCAGAAGTTGCCAATGGCTGCTTTTAAATGATGGTGTGACAGTAACACTGTGGGTGTGACAGTCCTTGGGCTCTGTCACTCCCGTCTGCATGGTAACGCAGAGAAGTTTTCTGAGAATGCCCTTCTGGGGTCACCTCAGCAATGACCTTGGCTGGACCATTTCTGGACCATGGAGGATGATTCTTGCACACACTGGCCCAGCCTGTTCTGTTAAACTCCGGGGAACTTCTGCATCTTGGGTGTTAATGCTGAAGGATTTTCATCCAGTGACATGAAATCCAGAGGCGTTGTACTGAAATCATCAGTCACCACCATCAGAGGCACTTCACAAAATGTTTTAATGACATAGAAATACCAAGTGTGTTTTTCTGAGCCCACTGAAGGGGTTGCCATTATAGATACGTAATACGCAGTGTGAAAAAGAGTTCATTTAGGATTTTGATGCCTCTGTAAAATGGGCGAGATACACATTGGCTTTTCCCATTCAAGCTCACCAATGTCCCAGGCTGGTCTCCAGATTAATCACTAGCAACTACATGGCTTTGGGTCATCTCAAAGTGTGTGCAAAACGGCCTCGTGTCTGACCAGAAAACACGCACTCTTAGAAATCCTTAAAAACTCGCTGCACAGAGCAGCAGCTCTTAGGAAAAAAAAGACCATTTTTGTTCTACAAAGATTCAAAGATGCTTTAAAGGGAATCGCTTTCATGTTCTCTCTCAACTCCGTATTCCATCAGCTTGCTTGAAGAGATTGTGCCAAAAATTATCACTGTAAAAGGGTCATGTTTTGCCATTGGGTAAATATGTATGTCTAGTTTAGCAGCCGCTATCTACAAATGTTTAATGACAGAATTTGGCTCTCGACTCAGAAATATTTTTCATCCAGTAAATGTCTTCACAGATAGTCAAACACATCGGTTTTGGTATCTTCCCCCCCACCCCTCACCCCCCTCCAAGTAACTTGACTACATTTCATAACAAAGGTTTGGTTTAGTCCCCCTCCTGCCCCAGCGAGGGTGTTTCTGCCCATCTGTTTCTTGTCAACACCAAAGTTGGGCAAGTGCCACTTCCCATAATTGCTTTTTTTTTTGTGTCGTGTGTCTCCCCCCGCCCCCTCCCCATATTTTTCTAAACACTGCTTGGCAAAGTTATTGTGGTTTTGAGATTCGTCATCCTTTCAGGAGAAAAACTTGATGAGGAATGATTAAAGTGTAACCGTTCTCTTTCTTTTGCTGTTTGATATCAACTGGATTTTTAGATTTCATGGATTTACAGGCTGCAAGACTGAAGGTTTTTGAGAGATTAAAAACCCGAACAAACACTTCCCTCTGTTGATTTGTTTTAAAGGGAGAAAAGGGAATCAAAGGGACTGAGAAGTGTCTTTATATGTTTTTTCTTATTCCAGTTCTGAGTGCTTATCTCTGGATAATAATGCTGGACCTCAGAGCACTTCCCGGAGATGGCACATAGACTGGGAGGAAATGGGGCAAAAAAGATCAAATTGTGTTACAGTGCCGGTGTGAGAGCCTGGAGCCGGCTTTAGCTCCTGATAGAAGATCTGCTGAAAAAGGCTGTTTCCCCTGCTATATCAGCTCACAAACAGCAGTGTGGAAGAAACAAGGACAGTGCTTTTGCTTTGCACAACCTTTCCGAGATGCCAAAAAGCAGTGCTTTGGACCATGGAGATATTTAACCAGGATAATTTGAATTCAAGAGCCTTGGCTTCTCACCGAGGTTCAGCTGCACCTCTGTGACAGGTTTAAAGCCTGCCTAGGGATTAGCCCCAATGCCTTGTGACCACAGATACTTTCTTCATTAGAAGGTGATATTAAATAGCTTGGCTTTTCACTCCCAAGATGGACCAACCCATGGTTCAAAAGATGGTTGAAGAGGAGAGAATAAGCATTCTGCCAAATACTCTGCTCTCTTATAAGAGATAAGCTTCCATTAAAGCTAAAATTTGCAGGGTTTTCTCATAAGAAAGTGAATCCCACTCCTCTCTAGTGTTTGTTGTAGTGAAACACTTGGCTGTTCCAGCATCAAGTTGTCCTTGCATGTCTGAGTTAATCCCTGGGACAAGTCAGAGTACTCGGGCACCTCATTGCTCAGAGCTGTCTCTGGACTCGGTCACGAGTCAGCACCACAGTTGTTTTCAGGTTAGAACTTTTGTCTTTGAAGTTTGCCACTTTATTCCAAAGGGAACTGGGGTTCTGGAGTACAAGGTGTCTGAAAACCACTGGATCAGGAGCCCTAAAGCTTTGTTTATTTTTAGGCTCTGTTGATTTGTTCTGATTCAGGTCACCATCTGCCTCCTGAAGCTCCAGAGCATGTCCCAGTAAGGATCTCAAATTGCTAATACCTTGTGTGCCCGAAATAGAGCCAGTTTGCTCTGAACCCCACTTCAGTGGGGTATTTTCAATTAGCGGGTTTAATGACAAGCAGACCCTTCCTCCCCAGCTTCCTTTTATTGAAATGAAGCTTTAATGTCTTATAAGGCAATCTCTGGATAAATAGCTGCTGGTTTTCTCCCACATCTGTTTCTTTTGGGGACAGAATTAGTCACATCCTGGCTTTAGTGTAGGTAAAAAGGGTGTGGGAGAAGAGTTACGAGTACCTTACTCTTCAGCTGGGAAGTTTCAGTTCTTTAAACAGATTGTTGAATGCTGGAAATGGCTGTCTCGGAGATGAAGGCTGCCTGCACATTTCTACAGAAGGAGTTCTCAAGTCCCTTGGAGGGAAAGAAAAGAAAAAAGCAGACTGCTCCCAAGTTGTATAATATGTCACCTTTAAACAGCTCTTTCCCTCAAAGTGTGAACCTGCACTTGCAGTATGTTATTTAACAGTGCTAAAGAGAGAAGTTTCTGCCTTTTTCTGCTCTCTTCTTTTCTTCCTGCTTCCCTTTCCCAAGGTTCTCCATTGAACTGCTGGTCCCTTCCCGTCTTGTGTCAACAATGTGCGACAGCCCAAGTTGACAGCTTTGCCTGAGATTTGTAGTCAAGTGTCACAATTTGCTTTTCACAGCCTTAGGAGAGCGATTCTTTCACATCTTAAACATAAAACCCTGAATACGGAGCAAGTGAGGGACATTCATTGTCCATGGCTTCATATCAAGCCCCGTGCTGTAACAGAGAAGATCCTGTTGAAACACAGCAGTGGTTCTTCTGGCACAGGACCAGCCTGCTGTGATTAACAAATGGCCTGTGTAGTCCTCACTCTACCGTGCAGTGGGGATGCCCTCCTTGAAAAGAGGATGCACAAACCTTGTTTCTGGCTCCCTTTTTGAGTTAAAGCAAACAACACTTAAATCTGAACTGGATTAATATGCTGGAGGTGGAGAAAGAGTTTTGGAGATGGACTGAAGCTGCAGATTTCACTAGCCAGGCCAATGTGACCTCAGGTCTTTGTTATCTGGTTGCTCGGTGGTCTTTGACCAGCTGTATAAAAGAAAGCTTTGTACGCTATGAATTTGTACTTGCAGCTGCTTATGTGTTCAAATTCAGGGATGCCTTGGGTAAAATTTTTACCCCTTCAGAGCATGTCATTAGAATGCAGTAACATATCAATGCTCTGTCCTTTCGTGGCAAAGCTTTGTTTGCGATTCCAGAATTTCAAACTTAAGTTCTACTATTTACCAGTTTGATGAAGGGAGCTGGGGGTGTTCATCCTGGAGAAGAGGAGGCTGAGGGGAGAACTTCTCAGTCTCTACAACTCCCTGAAAGGAGGGTGTAGCCAGGGGGGGTCGGTCTCTTCTCCCAGGGAACAGGCCATGGGACAGGAGGAAATGGCCTCAAGTTGCACCAGGGGAGGTTCAGTTTTGGAGATTAGGGAAAATGTTTACACTGAGAGGTTTTTTAAGCCTTGGAATGGGCTGCCCAAGGAAGGGGTTGAGGCACAATCCCTGGAGGGATTCAAAAGACGGGTTGACACAGTGCTCAGTGACATGGGTTAGTGATGGGTTGTTTTTTATCAGAATTAAGTTGACGGTTGGACAAGATGACTTCAAAGGTCCCTTGCGATTTAGACAATTCTATGATGCTCTGTGTGGGATTTTTTTTTTCATTCTTACAGGCTGTCCCACGAATTATGGTGCAGTCTGCCAGTATCGATGTCACTGCTGCAAAGATAAAACAGGTAAGAACATCCCAGGATGCCCTGATAAAATTTTCAGAACCATGTGCCTGGAAACCAGAAGTGGCAAAATCAGCTGCTGGGTTCACTGCTTGAAAACCTGTTGCATTTCTGCTGTTGCTTCACTGTGAGACAACTAAATGCAGCGTGTGGTGCTTTGCTTTCCTACATTTTGGTAAAATCTCCCCTTCTATCACTGGTTACACTCGTGTATTTAAAAGCCTGGTTGATCATATGATTGCATTAGCAGTTAACTAGCTAAAATTTAGCTGGTTTGCTGCTTTTGAAAGGCAAATTGCTGAGCTCTGATGCTTTCTATAAACGGAACTTCTCTGTTACTCTGAGAGTTGAGCTTAATTCTCAATTTTACATTTCAAGCCAATTCATTATACCGGCGTGAAAAAAAAAAGGCTCTTGCTAAGCTGGAGTGAAAATAGACCCTCACAGTCTCCCACAGTTCAGCAGAACTTGAGCTTTATGAATAGCAAATCAGCTTTCTCCCACTGTGCTTTTATTGTCTTAGCGAAACGTGTGCTATCTGAGCGCTTCAAAGGGAAAACCCAAAGAAAGAGCAGAGCTCCAGAGTCCACGAGTGCACCATCCTTTCCATAGGAAAGCTAAATATATGTCCTTAATCCACAGGAATGTTTCCAAAAAAAGTTTTCTGTATTACATTTCACTTAGCAATAGCAAGCTGGCCTTTGGTTCTGAAATTCCTGTAGTTCAATCAAATCTCTTCCTCTTCAAACGCAGCTTACGTTTCCAGTGGAAAAAGGACTTCAAGATAAGGTGAAAAACCTGTAGTTTGGGACACTTAACCACCAGATGGGATAAACCACAACATTTTGAAGAGTAAACAAAAATGTACACCTGAGAGTTAAGCCAGGATACGTGCAAATCTGCCATCCTCCAACCACTGGGGTTTTTTCCTCCCCTTCATATTAGCAGCCTCCTCCCTCCCTCCCAAAGAGATTTAGAGACATCCTAATCTTTTAGAGTACATGTGCTGGCAAAAGATATTGATCTATCAGATTTAGTAAACTTTACAGCCAAGAAATACATCACTAAAATGGGCTGTTAATCTCAGGAGGCACAGTTAATTTCATACTCTGGAAGTGTGTGGTGCCGGCGGCATTGAGGTGGGAATGGCATTTGGAAACGGGGACATAAATGACAGTTTAGTTGGAGAGCTGTGATTTATCAATCCTGAGAGTTAAGCCAAATAACTGAGAGAGACTTATAGATCATGGCTGTTTCACATTTCATATAAATCCTGCTATTCAAACAGCAAATGACCATTCCTGTAATATAAATAATTTTTCAGTAAATATTGGGGAACGTATTTCTTTTAGCCGACACTTTTCTTATTAATGGAAGAAATGAGCTGACAATCCCACCAGGTTTGCAAAGCTGACTTCGGATCAGCTCGCATCTTCTGCAGCTTGGAGCTACACAGGGATTTAGATAAGCTGGAGGCCTTAGTGCTTCCCAGGAGCCTCCTGTCTCTCCTTTTAGCCCAGATATTTTGGATAACAGAGCTCCACGGTCCCTGTCCTCTTCTGTTTCAGATTCATCAAGAGGAAGTAGGGAAACAGCCATTCGAAACTGTGGTGCAGACATCTGAGGTGGACAAGAGTCCAGAAAAGCCACCTAAAGTGCCTTTGCAGCAGCCCACAGGAGACACCCAGGCTCAGGACTCCCAGGAGGGACCTCCAAGTCCTCTGAGTGAAGCCTCCAGCGGGTACTTCTCTCACAGTGTCTCCACAGCCACCCTCTCTGAAGCCCTTGCAGCGGGCAGTGATGCTGTGGCTCAACCAGGAGGTCAGATGCCTGCAGTGAGTGATCTCCCAGCTCCCACTGTGGCTCAGGTTGCTCCTTCCGACGTGCCAGGTCACTCGGATGGCTCTTCGGAGAGCTGTCTCGGTATTAAGAGAGAGAGTCTGCCCACCTTCAGCCTTCAAAGCGCTCCCGCAAGACCTAAAGACAGCACCGAGGTGAATGGAAATGATGCTTTGAAATCGAAACCTTGCACATCTCCCGTGACTCAAAGTGAGCAGGCAAATGATGCCTCTCTAGCCACCGAGGCAAAAACCTTTCTTTCTACCTCCACTCCGAAGAAGGAGTTGTTATCCAGTCAATCTGTGGAGTCAGCAGGACAGGCTAGGAAAAACGAAACGGCTTCTGGGGCTTCAGAACTGGGGTTTCCCAAACCACAGATCCATCCTGACCAATTGTCCCAGCCCAGCATTCCAGCCTCCCCCTTCAAAATCCAGAAAGTCAAGACATCAGAGCTGAAGTCCTTTACGAGCATGTTGGGGACAGATCCCACCTCTTCCCTCAACGCAGAAGAGCAGCAGGAAGGAGAAAAGAGCACGTCCCCTGCCCGTGGACTGAACCATAATGGATCAGAGCTGGCAGAAGAAAAACTGGAGGTGACTTCTGACTCCGAAGATGCCAACGAAGTTCCCGAGTGGCTGAAAGAGGGAGAATACGTCACAGTTGGTGCAAATAAGACTGGCATCGTTAGATATATCGGGCCCACAGACTTTCAAGAGGGAACATGGGTTGGTGTGGAACTGGATTTACCTTCAGGTAACATATGATCTAGTCCGGGTGTAAAGCAGGCGGCACGTCCAAGTTTGCGGTGCTTGTTTTAATCTTGTCTTTGAAGAGGGGGGGTGTTCATTAGCCATTACTGAGTACGTTTTGAGAAGGGAGATACAAAAGATCTTTCCCTGCCTGTAATTTTTTTTCCAGTCTGCCTTTGTCAGCCTGATCTCACTGACCTCTGACTGAATTGTGTCCCTTTTCAGTTATCTCATTGGCTTCTTACAGGGAAGGTAGGAATCAGGGCTGCTTTTACAGTGCAGCCCGGTAAGTATAGAGTTGCAGGAGATTCTAGGATCTTGTGTCCAAAGAGTTCTCTTCTGGGCTCCTGCTCTGAGGATAAGGGTCTCCAATGAACAACAGGAGTTGTGGAATTCGAACGAGCAGAGGAACATTTGGGCTAAATAAGTTGCAAAGTCTCTTTAATGGGTGTTACCTGTTAAACAGTCTCTTGTGAGCTACTTTAAAATAAGCTGTAAAACTGCAAAGTGTGGGTGTGTATGTCTATATATATATATATACACACACACACATATCCTTGTATGTCTGAAAACCAGTAGGAAATAATCATATATCGGCCACCAGGACATACAGGTGATTTCAGGTTTCATTCAGCTTCCTGTTTATCACTCCTCTCTGGCTCTTACCCGTACAAGTGTGGGCTTCCCAGAATTTAGGTTCTAGTACATACTTCTTGGAAACCAGGGTGCTGTTCCTGGGCAGGCTCTTGTTCGTGTGTGCCGTTGTAGCCCGAGGTGGAAAACCAGTGGCTTCAGCACAGGCCCTTTAAAGTGAGGGAGAAGAAGGAAAGGTGACAGCATTTGTTCTCTGCTGGAGGTTTCAAAACTCCTCTCCTCTGTGGGTCCGTGGCTACTTTCACGGCACTCATTTTCTCCAGGAGAAGGCAAGGCTGGGGGGAAGGCAGGGCTTGTGGAAAATTCAAGAGACAAGCTGTAGATAGTAAGCCTTTGATAGTAATAGGGTTTGGTTTACCAAGGGCACGTAAATCTCCTTATTTAAATCCTTTTAACCAATCTGTAGCATTCCCAGCCTGCAGTTAGAGGCCCGGGGAGTTGCCCAGGCTTGTCTCTGCCACACACCTCCCTGGGATTGGAGCCCTTCAGCAGGATAAATACTGTATCAAGGATCCAGAGGTCCCATTAAAGGAGCAGTTATCTTCCCGGCACACGAGGGGCTCCTAAAAGCTGAACTGAACGGTGGGTTTTCAGCCAGTTTCAGAAAACTCTCTGGAGTTTGCCATCCTGGAAAGCAAACCGCGGGTCTAATCCCTTTGAAAGTTGTAGACACAATTCTCAGTCCTGAATTTGTGCCTTATTAAAAAAGAAACAACAGCAAAAATATATATTTACAGATCCATTTTAATTTTGGAAAGTTACCTTCCCTCCCTGTCTGGCTGCTCTATTCCACAGTGCTAATTCTGTTAAGCTGTTTGCACATACCTGGGAAGGAAGAGTCAAATATTCATCAACGACCAGGATGAGGGGACCGAGTGTATCCTGAGACAGTTCGCTGATGGTACCAAACTGGGAGGGCTGGCTGACACTCCAGAGGGCTGTGCCACCATCCAGTGTGACCTGGACAGAGAAGAACCTCATGAGGTTCAACAAGAGCAAGTGTAGGGTCCTNTTCCAGTGTCCTCCCAGTCCCTCCCATTATGCACACAGTAGAAACCAACTTTGCCTACCATCCTTTCTTTCTCTTCTCATCAAAGGTAAGAACGACGGGTCGATCGGAGGGAAGCAGTATTTCAGGTGCAACCCAGGCTATGGTTTGCTGGTGAAACCGGGCAGAGTCAAAAAGGCCCCGGGTCCGGCCAGACGGCGAAGCACGGGGCTGAGGTTACAAGGAGGAGCCACCCCCGAGAACAGGAAGAGCGGCAGCTTCTCCGGCTCGGCCTCCAACCTGGCTTCTCTCACGGCCCTGGTGAAATCAGAAGGAGGATCCGCACTACGACCGGAGAAGAGCCAGAAAAACGCGGAGAACAGGAAATCCTGGGCAAACTGAGACGTCCCATTCCCCAGCGAACGCGGCGCAAGGCAGGCAGGGGAAAGGAGGTCTTCTGCCTTTCAGGGGGGCTCAACCAACCACCTGAACTTCTCATTTGTGGCAAACACTAATGAAAGGGGGTTTCTTCTCTGCTTTGGGTGATCGACATGTTAATTCTTTGCCTTCTCACGGTGCTGGATTGACGTCCTTCGTTTCCTGTTACAAGTTGTGACGCTTCAGGCCATGAGTGATGGCAGCCGGTGGGTGGGTGTGAGCTCTGCTCTCTTCCACCTTCCAGAGAAGGGAGAGACATGGAAGTTCTTAAAATTATAGCACGGCTTTCTGGTAGCTACCAAACCCAGCCCCCTCACTTCTCTTGCTGTGACCAGCAGTTCTTAAAAAAAGCAATTCCTCCCAAAAATAACGGTTCTTTTCTGATTTTGTGAGAACTGTGTGTCCATATCACGTAGTACATGGTGAAAGGGCAAGGTTGTAATGATTTCAGATGGGCAGAGAGACGAACGTTAAACTTTATTTGGAAATAAAGAACCTCCCAAAACCCCTTTATATAAAAAATAACGGGACCAGTGCCCGTGTTGATGACGGTTCTCTTGTCCCTCTCTCCTGTGGAAATCAGTGCAATCTTTCTGGCAGATTTTGTTGCCACCAGGAGAAGGCCCGTGACCTGGTCTGTGATCATTTTGACACACCCCCCCTTTTTTTTTTTCTTAGGAAAGAGGGGAATTGAGGGAATTTGCTGCCTGTAATCCATTTAACCTCTGTAATCTGTGCCCTCTTGCCATGGCAGGATCCCTTCTCTCGCTTGCCCCACAGCGTCAGGACCTTCTTTCTGTCCTTGGGGCCAGGGGGCTTTTTGCAGAGAGACCAGCCCTTTTGTGCCACGACGTCCCCACCCAGCCTTGGGAGCCGCTCGGATTTTTCCCAGCTATGCAAAGCAGACAGTGGCCATCCTTGTAACGGGATGAATCCAGTCTATTTATTGTTTTTATTTATTGTTTTAAAAAGATGAAATGTTTGCGCTTTACAATCATCCCCCACCTGAGGTTGCACAGGGAAGCTGCCCTCACACCCTTCCAAGCCTCCATCCAAAGAGGAGGTGCCCCCTTGCCGGCCGAACTGTTCCCCATCCCACCCCTCACCCCCGGCAGCCAAACAGCTGAAGATCCCTCCCCAAAACCTCATCTCTCCCTTCCAAGTGGGAGGTTGGTTTGGGCTGGCTTTTAGAAAACTTGATTTTATATTCCAGTGTCCCTTGCTGGTTTTTGAGTGCCCGTGGCACAAACTATAGTGTGCCGTGGGTGTGAACTGGGGCACGTACTGACGTGCGCACACACCCGCTCACTAACCAATCAAGAATTTGATATTCAGAGCTGGTTTCTAATCTTGTTTAGTCACCACAGCGGGGATTGGGCAGCGTGAGCAAGAGACGGTTTTTATCTACCTGGGGACTATTTGGGATGCTAAATTAATGATTACACTTCTAACACATACCTAGTCGCCGCTGCCCGTGCTGCAGGTGGGTGTCTAAGTGCCTTAGCCGTCTGGTTCAGAGGTCCAAGGGAATGACATCAAAGGAGAGAGGGATGCTTAGCAAAGGAGATGATTATGCTGATTTACTGTAATTAATATCATTTATGCAGAAGGAATAAAATTAAAATAGAAACTAATCTGTAGCAGCAATAAGTGGGCTGGGTTACGAGGCGGCATGCGTAGTACTGCCAGGGACTCGTGGATCCTTTCACCTTTGTGTAACTACTTTCAGTGTTTCCTATATTTTCTTAAATCTCAATTTAAAATGTACAGACCAGCTTTTAAAGATATTTTTAGTGTACAGTTTTTTTCCTCCTTTTTCCTTTGCACGAAGCTGCTGTCCACTCAGGCCAAGACGATGGGAGAAATCGAGTAATAAAAGAATTCAGAGAATAAAATCCCGGGTTTTAAACATTGTAACGGGTTTTATAGACAAAACTCATGCAACAAAACAACATTTCGTTCATGGAGTATGACGAGGCTCACTGACAAAAGACCACCCGCTAATTAATTACGATGCCTCTGAAACCGCCTTGTAATTTTTCTAAAATCCATCTTTTACCCCTTTCATTTTTTTTTTAATTGCACTTTGTTCTGCAGAGAGTTCGCTGACGTGAAACAGCCCCCGGACCCGTCATCGGGGTTTTTCAGTCTCAGCATTTCATTTACTGGATTTAGGGAGATCTTTAGAACTTCTTGCTGTTTGCTCAGTGGCCTCTCTGGGGGGAGACACTGAAGGGAAGAACCTGCCCGAGTCCTTTTGGAATCCTTTTTTCTGGCACCGCTGTCTCTGGAGGCTGGAATTCTGCGGGACCAAGGTAAAGGGAGCGAAGTCACAGGAGTGGCAGGGCCGAGCAGAAGCGGTTGGGTTAATTGTTCACTGTCTGTGTTACCCACCGTAAATTCTTCTGGCCGGGTTTGTCCTATGGCACTGAAATACCTAAGGAGGTATTTTGGTGTTTGCACACCTGGAGCATGTGGTGGGAGGCACACAGGGGTGTGACACACGGTCTGAACAGAACATACTTGCTCCCTCCTCTAGGGTGAATTGTCCTGGAAGGCCAAACCGATCTGATTTGGCCCCAAGGATGTTCCTAGAGGACTTCTCTGACTCCCTCCTGCTCACCCCGGCTTTCCTGGGGTTTCTTCTAAAGATATTTTCCAAGATTTTGGCACGATGAGCGTTCATCCTTATACTCAAAGCCATCTGCCACTCTGCACCAGCTAAGCCAACTAACCAGTTTAAAATCATAACAAAGGTAATACATACATATATACACACATATATCTCTTTTTTTTTTTTACTGATAACTTTAGGAAGACTCTACTCTGGGCATAAAGGAGGAGGTGCTCTTAACTGGAACCACCCAGCAGCCGAGGCTGGGGCATTAGTAGCTATGCACATTTTTCCAAGATGTTTTTCATGCACTTTATACAGGGAAGGAGAATATTTACTGCAGGAACTGTAAGTTGTAGCGAGTGTCTCGTCTCCCGTGTCTGCTCGGTGGTGCAAATTTGCTTTCCCTGCCCCTGAACCGTGGCCTGGTCTGGGATTTTGGGCGTAGAAAGTTGTGTTGGTGGGTAGGAATTGTACAAGTGTGAACCCGTGTCCGCAGCTCCACAGGGGTGCGGGGTTCTGAGCCGTGGGGTCCTTTGCTCCCAGCCAGCCAAGAGGATGATACCCTTTGGAGGGACTTTGGGGGATTTTCTCAAACCAAGACTTTGGGTTGGAAGGGACCTTAAAGATCATCTAGTCCCACCCCCCTGCCCTGAGCAGGGACACCTCCCACCAGATCAGGTTGCTCCAAGCCCCTTCAGCCCAGTCTTTTGTCGGTGGTTGAGATGGAAGTTCCCCACTGCTGGGTGTTCAACCCATCTCTGCCCTCCTACCAACCAAGAAACCCCCTGTATTCCTGTCTTTTGGTCATGAAAACTTGTACAAACTGAGGTGGGGTGTTGTACAGACCCGTTTGTACTGTCATGGGCCTGTTGAGGAGTCTTTTCTGTGCTGGTGCTCGTGTTGTCCTTACGCTGGTCCTGCCAGTTCTTTGCACAACGAGTTCCGTGTCCGCAGTGCCTTATCCCTGGGTCAGCAATGGGTGGAGCTGGGTTTGGGGCTCACCCAGTCTCCAAGCTTGTTGGAAAGATGGTCGCACTACAAAATAGTCCTGAGCTGGGGTCACCAACAAGTGTCTTGTTCCTACATCTCCTTTCTCCATCTTTGCTTTGGTTTCTGTGCTCTCCACCCTCCTCCCAAGCTCCCGCTCTGTTTTTCACCCCCTGGAGAAATCTGGGCTGCCACTCTCATCTGGGTTCGGTGGTGGTGGAGCCTCCTGGCACAGCCTGGTCCTGCCTACAGCACCCCAGAGAGAGTGGGGGACATGGCTCAGGGCTCCTTAAACCCAGGGAGAGGGAGGGGATGCCTTGGCGCTGGGTGGGAGGGATGCATTAAAGACATTTCCCCCTTTGCCTGCCCGGTCTGCTGGAGTGGAGCAGTGCTTTTGTTCGGCAGGAGAAGGCAGCTGCTCTCCCCCTCGCCTTCCCCTGCCAAACTGATGCTGAAGCTGATGGAGGGGCCCTGCTCCGAGCAATAACTGGTGGGGTGTGAAGCAGCTCCTTCCCACCTCCCTTCAGACCTCCTTGTCCTCGGTGCCGCCTCCCCAGCTCCAGCATCCTCACGGCAGCCAATGGCTCTTTCAACGTCCCCTGTGTCTTGGGAAAGCCTTTCCCAGCTCGTCCCTCTGATGGTGTCTGTAAATGTAGTGGGTCTGTATATAAAGAGTGGCTATTTCCGCTGTTCTGTGTCCATTGGTGGACTTCAAATGAGCTAAAATCCAAAGACACTTTGTAATGAGCTGTAAAGTTTTTAATTATTTCTGTACAATACTAAATTACTGTAATATTGTATTATACATGCCATGCAGCCTGCAGTACCTAAATAAACATCTTCTTTAGAGCTGGGTAAGTCTGTGCTCTGTTGGTCTCACCAGAAGGTTGAGGTGTTCCCAGCCCAGCGATGGAGTCGTGTCACTCCAGGATGCTGAGATCCATTTCAAACAAGAGTTTTGCCCCATTGCTGGCTGTTCATGCACCTTCCCATCAATGAGCGGGAACCCAGGGCTTTACCTTCCTTCCATCCTCCCTCTTCTTCCGAGCTGGGGCCAAGAGCCCTTTGCCTGCAGCCATTCGGGTGTGGGAATCCTTGTCGCAGACCCCAAGGTCCTGAGAGCTCTGCTGAGCTGGGGGGAAAGCTTGATTTAATACTCATTTTCCCTATAGTTGGACCTAAATAAAAGCAGGTAAAGGTCTGTTTGAGCTCCCCTTGTGCTCTCCAGCCCGTGGGCTTCAGACCAGACCTGGACTTGTTGCTTTTGACCCTGCCCTGAGTCCCTGCAGGGACTTTTAATTTCCTCTGCTGCTTCTGTTCCCTGGGAGCTGTAAACACCAGCTGCCAGAAGCCCTCCCAAAACTGGGGAAATGGCCCCCAGGGCTCTGGGGCAGGGAAGGTGGATGTGGTTGGGACAGGGCACGTTTTGTAGGGAGTTAGTGAGGAGGGAGCTCAGTCCTTTTGGAAAACCAGAACAGAATGAACTTGGTGCTAATGCTTATTTTAATGGGATGACAGCCTGAGGTTGTCAGATTTCCCTAAAACTTTTCAGCTGCAGCAAGCAGTGGAGATGGTGGTCTACTCCAGCGAGCTCAGCGTTGGTTTGCAGCGGCCAGTCACGAGGGGAAAGGGACAGTGGTTGCTGCCAGAGCCCGTCTGTCCTGGTTAGGAATTCACAGAGACCTAAAATGTAAGCCTGAAGAAATTATTTTATGATCAGGTGTCCACATTAAGAATCATGGAATTACAGAATGGTTTGGGTTGGAAGGGACTTTAAAGCCCACCCAGTTCCAACCCCCTGCCCTGGGCAGGGACACCTCCCACCACACCAGGGGGCTCCAAGCCCCCTCCAACCTGGCCTTCAACCCCTCCAGGGATGGGGCGGCCACAGCTTCTCTGGGCAACCTGGGCCAGGCTCTCACCACCCTCACCCCAAACAACTTCAGCTCCATCTCCCCTCTTGCAGGCTCCAACCCTTCCCCCTCCTCCTAGGGCTCCCCTCCCTCAGCCACAGTCCCTCCCCAGCTTTCCTGGAGCCCCTGCAGGGACTGGACAGGGCTTAATGGACCCTCTTGCAATGCACCCGCCTTGGTCACAGCCAGGAGCTCTGCCAAAAACCTCCCACATTTGGTAGCCAGGCCATGCCCTGCTCTGCATCCTCTGCTCCCGAACGGATCCAGCTCAGGGTGGAAAACATCTGTCTGTGTCCTGGCTGCTGCCCTCTGCCCCTGGCCCTGCCACCACAAAGGCCTCTCACCCATCCCGTGTGTCAGGGCAGCAAGACATCCTTGAAACTCCCTCCCTCGGTCACCTTATTTTCTTTTTCTCTGGCAACACTTTTCTCCAAAACAGGGCTTCCAGTTGAAAACAACTGGCAGGGTTTGACGGGAAATTGTTTGGGGGTTTTTTGAGGGTTGTTTTGTTTAGTTTATTTATTTATTTTTTAAGCAACAAACACTGTGTTGATTCCACAATCCCGGCTGAAAGTCATTCAGCAAAGGATATTTTTATCGATGTTGTCTTGCAATCAGCGCACGAAAACAGCCGCTTTTTTGTTTTTTTAAAGCCCCTTCCCTTTAATGTTTTACCTTCTGAAAAAAAAAATAAAATAAAAAAAAATCTTTGGCTGAAACACAGGAGCTGTTTGAAGTCCTGTTACTTTGTTCAGGCCTCGCTTTTCCCGGAAGGTGGTTGTAACCCCTTCCCCGCTCCACAGCCACGCTCCGCTTTCTGTTCTCCAGCCAAAGCGGGTTTTAAAAGGCACCGATCAAAACGAGGAGGAGAAAAGAAAAAGGAAAAAACACACACACACACCCCACCCAAACCACAAAACGCACCTTTTTCCCCTCCTTTCCTTCAAATTAATACCACTGGTTTTGTCCTCCCTTGCTTTCAAGTTCCTTGCCACCACAGGTAAGTGGTGAAGGCACCAGAGCCACCAGATTTCAGCTGAGGGAGGCTGCCAAGGGACAGGGGCAAGTGTGGGAATAGGACTGGGAGGAGGGCACGGGGGAGTTTCTTGCTTCACCTTGGCTGAGCCATAGAATCATAGAATGGTTTGGGTTGGAAGGGACTTTAAAGCCCACCCAGTGCTACCCCCTGCCCTGGGCAGGGACACCTCCCACCAGCCCAGGTGGCTCCAAGCTCCCTCCAACCTGGCCTTCAACCCCTCCAGGGATGGGGCAGCCACAGCTTCTCGGGGCAACCTGGGCCAGGCTCTCACCACCCTCACCCCAAACAACTTCTTCCCCACAGCTCAGCTCCATCTCCCCTCTTGCAGGCTCCAACCCTTCCCCCTCCTCCTAGGGCTCCCCTCCCTCACCCACAGTCCCTCCCCAGCTTTCCTGGAGCCCCTGGAGGGACTGGAAGGGGCTCCAAGGTCTCCCTGGAGCCTTCTCTTCTCCATGCTGAACCCCCCAACTATCTCAGCCTGTCCTCCCAGCAGACGGGCTCCAGCCCTCCCTGCATCTCCGTGGGCCATGGGAGGAGATGCTTTGCCATGAGCAGATGGGGACTTTTTACTTACCTTTGGACACGTGATCTGTGATGAGTTGTGCGGGGATACTTTTTTTCTTTTGATGCACCCTGATTATCTGGTTCCCCACCACTCCTGCCTCTGCTCTCCAAAAAAAAAAAGAGGCAGGGGACTGTGGCCTCGATGGCGTTACCAAGTCCTCCCTCATGGCTGAGCTGTTCCTGTGGGTCATCCTTACGGTGGGAATTAGAATGGAATGAAAGGTCTTGGGGATTAACATGTAAAGAAGCAAAACCCAAAGAGAAAACCGGTTGAAAACCAACAGTTCTGGAGGCTGAGCCTTCAATCTTGGCTGCTGAGCCAGCACTGATTTACAGCATGGCCCTGGTTTTACAGTTGCCCTTCAAAAGAAGGGAGGCACCAGGGTCAGGGTGGGTGGTGAAAGCCCCAGATACCCTTCCAGAAGAAACGCCCCCCTCAGCTCCCACTGAGGATCTGGCAGGTGATGATGGTGTGGGGCGGGGAGGGTTAGATGTTTTTAGCTATTCCTCCACCCCCTCCCCCCTCCCCCCCCTCCAAAAAGTCTGAGAGAGGTACAAGGATCAGTTTGGAAGGTTCGTCCACCCTCAAGGCGCTTTAGAGGCAGAGAGTTGTGCTGGCCCTTGTCTTGGGGAGGGGGGGATCATCCTGAGCAAACCCCCACCATCACTCTCAAACCACAGTGGCACGTACTGATTTTAATCAGTATTGCAGAACCCAGATGCCATTTCAATAAATCAATCCATTGATTTTTGTGGCATTTCTGTGGCTTGTCTGCTACCTGTCTCAGTTACACACACCGGCTGCAGAGACTCCCTCCCCTCTTCTTAGGAAGCTCTTCCCCATCCTGGTTGGAGCCACCTGGGATGTGGAGCCCAACCAGGCTGGGCTGAAAGGGCAGCCAATGCCTCCTTTGTGCCTTTGGCTTCTCAAAATAATGCCCACACTCATTACTTCAACATCTTTTTGGTTTTTATTACTGAATTGACCCAAAGCCTGCTCCCTGCTGACCTTCAACAACTCAAGCAAGAGACCTTCTGCGCTGGGCTGGGACTCAAATGGTCCTTCTCAAGGCTCCCAGAACCTGCTGGGGGAGGTTTCCCAAGAGAAGCACAGCTTTTTGCCGTCCTCACACCACCTCCCTGGCCATGATCTTGTAGAACCAGTACTTCTACTTGTGACAAACACAACTGCACTCAAAGGAGATGAGATAGAACTCTACACTTATGGTCTCCTTTTAGCGGAAAGGGGTTTTTCAGCCTGGAGAGAAGGCTCTGTGGAGACCTTAAAAAGTCCCTTCCAGTATCTGAAGGGGGCCTACAAGAAAGCTGGGGGGAACACACTTTTTACAAGAGCATGTAGTCATAGGACAAGGGGGAATGGTTTTTAAATTGGAAGAGAGAAGAATGAAATGACATCTCAGGAAAAAAGTCCTTGCTATGGGGGTGGTGAGAGACTGGCCCAGGTTGCCCAGAGAAGCTGTGGCTGCCCCATCCCTGGGGGAGTTGAAGGCCAGGTTGGAGGGAACTGGAGCCACCTGGTGTGGTGGGAGGTGTCCCTGCCCAGGGCAGGGGGTTGGAATTCAATGATCTTTAAGTTCCCTTCCAACCCAAACCATTCTGTGATTCTATGAAAGACCCACACACACACACAAAGGCCTGTGGTATCACCTCATGGCTCAGACTCCAAGGAAGTGATGCCACGGCTCCCAACCTACCACTGTAACACCCACCACCTTCATCCATCCCAGAGACTGTCCTCACACATCCAGGCAGGCACAGACTGACGTCTTCCTCACACACCTTCATTTTGCTTCCAGGAAGCTCCGAAGAGACATTTTAGGTCTAACGCGTGTCCAAGGCCCCTTTAAGGCTCTGCACAAGAAGGACTATAGAAGAAATGCATCGCTGTTGAGTTATACATTTTTATTTTCTAATAGGTACAATACTAAAATAAACACAAATTAAAAAAAAGTTTTATTAAAACAAAACTGTACAAAAAAGCAGTTATACTACATTTTAATTACAGAACAGTCTACTGTCCAAAAGGCACTAATCCAGAATAGGAGATACAATGATACAGGACTCATTTTAACTATTTTAATCAATACAATAGAGCACTTGTTTCTCTGTCCATTCACATACAGAAACAAGGACTTTTGCTACAGTCATTACACATTGTTATAAATATGAGCCCTACATGTAAAGATGCAGTATCGCTCTCCCTGGGTCAAACCGCAGTTCTGACAATGCTAGAAATTAAATTTAAAAGAAGGACAAGAAGAAAAAAGAAAAAAGAAGGCAAAGATAGAGCACAAAGGCCACAAGGGAAGAAGCTGATGGGTGACTCTTTCACAGTTCCTGCCGCCTGAGGAAGATGCGACGGGCATCAACGCTCACCTGCATTTTGGCAGCTGAAGGGCACAGGAAGGACCAGTTTGCCTCAAGGGTCTGTGGTGGAACTGGAAGGTGAAAATCCATCACCTCCTGCCCAAAGCTTTGCCTTAGCTTTTTTTCCACTGCCACCTGGTTTTGCTACTTCTCCTGTGTCCCCTCTCTCCCTGGGTAGTTCTTCACCCCACAAGGTGTAACTAATGGCTCCCACCTGCACCAAGGGAGGAGCACGATGACTTTTCTTGTGGTGGCAAAGGATGGAGAGCAGACCCACTCGGCACCTTGCACATAAATGCAGTGATTTGGAGAAGATTTTAGAACATTCTTCTTAAAAATCACTATCTTTACTGCAAGGGCATCAAGCCATGAGAAGATGGACCTCCTCAAACGAGTGTTCTTACAGCAATGGACCAAACTGTCACAAAGCCACTAGAGATGGGCACGGCTCGTGTGCTGCTCCTGGGATGGAAGGACGTGGCTGGTGGCACAGGGATGGTTACAACCCGTTACCTTGCCAACTCACCTTCCTGAAAGCCAAAACAGACTTTGGCAGTGTTCAGGCAGCTGTGGGCAACACCAGCTTCCCGCGGCACCTTCATCTTCCTCCATGGTGGCGTTACCTGAGATTCCCTCCTCCCCTGTGAAACACAGAAATGCTTCCCTGGCTGCTTTTCTTCCCTAAGCAACTGCAACACAAGGATCTGCTCGTCCTCCTTCCCCATCTACACTACTTATTTCCCCCAAAAAAATTTTCAAGCTCAGGACCCGAACAAAGATACTACAGATGGTGGATGGTGTAGACACCGCGCTTGGAGAACACCTAGATGGAATGCAACCAACCAGCGTGTGAATACCTGATGTTACTATGAGGAGCCATGACACACTGCAGCCATTAAATGCCAGGGTGAAAGATTCAGTTCTGAAGCTGAACGAGCGGCCCTCGTTAAGATCAAGACCCGTATTTGCGGGGTTTGTGGACGATGAGTAGCATCACCCGGCTCTTTCCCGGTGGAAGAGGTTTGATGCACGGGCGGGAGAGAGATACTGCACCTTTCGAACAGTGTCATACACAGAAGACAAAGACAGGCATCTGGATGTTAACAAAAATAAGTAACAAAGAAATATGATTAAACAAAATCTCTTCTCACATCATCCTATACTACATCCTCCTTCTGCTTAGCAGAAAATTGTACGTACACAAAAATACAAATACACAATTTTGTAGAACAGTCTGATTTTAATATATTTATATATATTTNTTTGGCTCATATGCAACAAGGCTTTATAAATTCAGCTTTAGCTTTCATTCAGGTTTTTTATAGCTTCTTGAACATTTGTTTTCACATTTAAAGCAGCATCCAATTTGCAAGAGGAGTTGGTGGTGGCTACAGCAAGGATCAGGTCAAGAGGTTATTTGAGGGCGAGGGGAGGGGAGGGGAGGAGAATATACATTCCAGTGTGTGTGTGTGTGTGTGTGTGTGTGTGCGCTAGTGCTCATGTAAAAAAGAGGAGCAGAGGGTGGACGTACGATGCCAGGAGACCACGTTTACCTCTTGAGGTAGGCAGAACACCTACAGCAGATGAGACAGAGGGGCCATTTGCGTCGGGGGCAACGAAGGCGCGAGTGGAAGATGCCGACGGAGGAAGGAACGGACACGCAAGAACCCGCTGGCCAGATGGGACACGGCTCATCTTATATTAATTATGGGTCTGGTGACACGTGAAGGAAGGACAGCCAGCCCTCCAGCACACACCATCACCCCTCCGGCCCTGCCTGGAGCTGCAGGGTCCCTATGACCCCTGCCCTGTCCCTCCAGGCAAGGTGACAGTGGAACAAAATCAAGACGCACAAAATTTCAAAACGGGAAAAAAACCCCAACCCAACAAAAAGCCCCACCACTCCCCGGTGGGGTTTTTCATGCCTCTTGACACCATTCCACTGCCTTCTCACATCTAGGTTTGCAGCACTCACTACTAGCGGAATCCTTTCCCAGTTACAACCACAGTTATTGACAATCGCTTGGTTTAGAGAAAAAAACAACCATAATTCACTGTTAAAAAGAGGCATCCCTCGAGCAGGGCGATGGGACAGAGCCGAGCGGTCCGTGGGTATTACAGGCTCCTTGTTTTCATTAGCACCCCAGCAACAGATTCCCGTTTGATCATTGCTTGTATCAACACCCATCAACATCCTACAAGCTAAGTTTCTGGTCTCTGCAGAAGAGATGTCCTTACAGCTTCCCTTGCCCACGGTGATTTCCCAGGCTTTCCCAACTCATGCGTTATCGAGTTGTCAGAGTGAAAACAACGTTTCGTTACTAATGAAAAATAAAACATCTACATATGGATTGCTTTCATTTTCTGAATCCTTAAGTGGTACTAATACATCTTAATAGTCTTCTGGTATTTCCTTTGACTATGGTCAGAAGAAATTCTCCTTGAATGCAATTTTTTAAACTAGCATCGATACCTACCTTTTTCTTTTTAACCCACATGAAATTCTCCTGTGCGTTTACAAAATTATAACCCACCTGCCAATAGTCTCAATTACTTTGACAAAGCGCTCAGCAGGTGCCACTATCGCAAGCCTAGAAAGAATTAGGAATGTAGGAAAAGAAGCTGCCTCTGAGATTCCAAAAAGGGGTGATTAAATACATGTACTCACTCTTTTCGATCCAGAGGGGCAGGTTTAATGCACGAAGGTATTTGTCCCTGCAATCCGTGAGGCAGTTTCCTACTGAATTCCATCCAGGCCTCCCCGCTCTTTACCGTCCACCCCCAGGCTGGAGATTGCTAAGGTTTGGCTGAGAACTGAGATCCCCACCAAGGGACTGAAACCCAAGGGGAGGTGGAATGAGGGAGAAGCGGAGATATTTTTGTGTTCCAGCCGGATTCTGCAGGGATCCGGACATTCCCACCGCTTGTCCGGAGCCGTACGTACGGGGTGGGGGCTGCAGGGAGGGCTCTTTACTTAAGAGGGAAATGAGGTCTAAATCCCATTCCTCCAGCTCACCCTGGAGTCCTGTTACTCACTTAGGCACTTCTTAAATTGACACTAAGAGAAAAAAAATAATAATAATAATAAAAAAAAAAAAACCTAAAAAAGTACTGCACATATTTCATACTTCCCGGGCTTTCGTCAGCCTTGGGAAGATCATAAAGACCAAGAGGGAGGCAGCCAAGGCAATTTGTCAAGAAAATAGTGCTCCCCATGGACACAACTGACTTTTATTTGTCACCCTTTGATAGAACTGCTATTGAACGAAATCTAGTTTGGATTTGTTATTCCTCTATTATCTTTAAGGTACAGGCCTGTCCTACGGTGGTTCTGTGGCACGTCATGATATCGCTTCATCGTATGGGATCTGACATCTGACGGCCAGAGAGACACGGGGCTCTCCCAGTTTACGCCAGCAGCAGGCCCAGTGTTTGCACTGGTGCGAGAAGCGCTGCCCGTCACCCCCCAACAACAACAACCCTGGCGGCAAATTAAGGGGGGGTCGGCTCTTGACAAGATTCGGAAAGACATTACTCAGGGTACGGCCAAGTCGAAAGCAGGGAGACAAGGGTTTGTTTTGGGTTTTTTGTGTTGGGGTTTTTTTTGCTTTCCAGTCTCTGTTGCAACAGGTGATAAAATGGAAAAATCTGTCCCTCTAGAAAGAACAAACTGGGCTCTGACCCCACAGCAACTGGAAACTAGTTACAAGCTTCGGTTCAGCACAAGTCTCCAGATGACACTGGAATTTACACAGAAGCTGGAAGAGAGAATCCAGTAAATAGTACTGAGAGATGGGAAGGCTCAAAATCCAAACTCTGCTGTCGTTCTCATTTTTCATGAGGAAAAGCAATTGCAAATTTTTCCCATCGCCTTCGTATCTGGAATAACTTTAAGAATAAGAGTAAAAAGCTACTCCGGCTGCAAAAAGTGACCCCCAAACCCTGGGTGAATGAAGCGACAAGGGGAAGTAGCCCAGCCTCCCACACGTCCTGTCCCAAACCCTCACATTAAAATGGCAGGTGATGGCACACTAATCAGGAAGAACTATATCAATTAAAGACAGATTCCAGCACTAAGTTCAGACAAGACAAAATAAATCAAAAGGAGAAAAAAAACCCCAAGCTACTACCTTGTCCCCCTCTATTAACCACGGTCCAACAACTAGGAACTCCCCTCTTTCACAGAGGAGGCTGCAAGTAAAGAACCTGCTGTAAATTGGCTGTATTCAAGAGCTTTTTGGTTTTTTTAAATGGTGAGAGTAGACAATTTTCTTCTCATTTATACCACTCTGAGGACAATACACGTTTGAACTTCAAGTAAGCAATTGATACAGCACCGTCTAATAGACCAAAGGCGAGCGCCTCTTGGCTTGGACTAAAGCAGTATTAAAGGAATTAAAAAAAAAATCTCATGATAAATACGCTGCTTGAAGGTGTGCAGGTAATAAAGTGCCTGTAGAGGAAAAGGAGGAGCTGGAGAAATGGGAGGAAACAGGGGGGACAGGGGGACGGGGACAAAGTTAAAATGGCACAAGTCACCCAAGAGCGGGAAAGGGGAGAGAAAGGGCAGGGAGAGCAGCGATTGAGTCCTCACGGGGGTGGGAGAAGCAGCAGAGAACTAAAGAGAACAGATAAACCTGAGCACTATAATTGTGTGCAAGAAAGGTCAAACCAGCCTGTCCAGAAGCGCTGCCCTTACCCGAGATACACCTTCATTTCTGCGAGAACGTTGCTGAGTATCTGCTGAAGTGCACAGCCAGGCTCCCCAGTACAAAGCACAGCCCAAGTATTAAAATCAAAGCCTGTTATACTTAAAAAATTACAATTCCCTGATTTGCTAATCTAAGTGTCAAAACTGAAAGGAGGGAAGGGAAAGGGAAGAGGGCTGCTCACTACCCACGCTGGAAGAACCCGAAGTCTTCTGGCAAGCAGAAAGCTCGGAAGATTTCGGATGCTGGGAGGGCTGAGGCCCCTCTGCTGGGAGGACAGGCTGAGGGAGTCTGGGTTGTTCAGCCTGGAGAAGAGAAGGCTCCAGGGAGACCTTGGAGCCCCTTCCAGTATCTGAAGGGAGCTACAAGAGAGCTGGGGAGGGACTCTTTGTCAGGGAGTGGAGTGACAGGACAAGGGGTAACAGCTTTAAATCGAAAGAGAGAAGATTTAGATTAGATACCAGAAAGAAATTCTTTGCTGTGAGGGTGGTGAGAGCCTGGCCCAAGTTGCCCAGAGAAGCTGTGGCTGCCCCATCCTTGGAGGGGTTCAAGGCCAGGTTGGAGGGGGCTTGGAGCCACCTGGTGTGGTGGGAAGTGTCCCTGCCCAGGGCAGGGGGTTGGAACTGGATGATCTTTAAGGTCCCTTTCAACTCTAACCATTCTATGATTCTATCATTTCCTGTGACTGAACCAAATCTCAGCTTCAGCATTATACTGGGTCACTTTTTATTAGGATGGAAATAATATATATTCCATATTTAGGGACCATAAGAACAACAGGTTCAGGTCAGAGCACTTCAGTATGACAAAACCACTGGAAAACCAGGTGAAAAACAGGATTACCAGGGTGTGAAGGAGCTGGGATGAAAGATAAAAGATATTACCTCTACGAGAAGAACTGAAGTGTGGGAAAACAATGTGTGACAAATTTGGTACCAACGAGAACCAACTTCAGAGGAAAAGTGAATGGCTCAGGGCGGCCGGAGGAGGTACAGCTCAAACCAGGCGTCTGGAATTCCTTCAAGGAAATAGAGGCTCAGCGCAGGAAATAAGAGGAGACATCAGGTTAGCAAGAAGACTTCTGCTGGCTGCGATATTCTTTTGAAGAGCTCTGGCAACAGATGAAAGTATTTGTAAAGAAACCAGTTGCCCGAGGCGCCGCAGCTCGAGGAAACGGTCCCGACTGATCAAATTTTATTCGCGGTGAATGATTTTTTCACGTTGAATATTCTTGGGTAAAGGTAAAAATCGTTGCAAGGTAACCCTTAACAACTGGAATTCATGTACCCCAATGTCTACCGTAACGAAAAGCAACAAAGAATTTCAGGTAAGAAATTTAGAGTGACCTGGGCTTTTGGTTAGGGGTTTTCTTGTCCGATTTCAAATAAGAAGCAAAAATAGCAGTTGTACAGAAAAATGCTGTTCCGGGGCTACTGCAGCTGCTCAACACTGACTGCTGTGAAAGCATATGATGCTGGGGCAGTAGAATGGGCAGACTGGATCTGTCAGACACTGGAGCAAATATAAGTCACAGGGCAGCACAGAGAAGCCGCCTGTTCTCAAAACTGCCTTTGTTTGATTCCCATCACGGCAGAAGTACAAAATGTAAAAGGGTGTTTATCGTACGTAAGCGGAACTTCAGGTGGTTTAGAGACATAAGGCACAGTATGTTCTCTGGTGGAAAGTCACACTTTTTAAAAGAAGTTCTTACTGCAGAGAACCCCTCTAGTACTCAAACCTCTATAAATCATATTAAATACTATGAACAGGTTATAACGGTAAAAGACAAGTCTACCTCTTTGGAATCACAGTTTTACAATTAAGGCCAGAAGGGACCAGTCTGCCACCTACAAGGAGACCCTGAGTATTAGATGGCCTCCCACAACCCCCTGCAAACTCCCTGTCCTACCTACCTCATCCAACGGGATAAACGAACCGTCCTGCCCTTCCAAAAGCAAAAAAAGAACAAATACCCGAATTGAAGGCGTCAGCCTTTTCCACTTAACTCTTTACAAATTCTACCATTTGTATCCAATGAATCGATAAATAAAAATGGAATAATTTATGGTTTTTTTCTCGGCGTGTTTACAAATACCTTCTAAATGTCCATGGATACTTCACAGACTCTTTACTCCGAACCAGACGCCTACTTTTCAAGCCTACCTCACTGAACTCAACTGCTGGCAATGCAACTCCGGGACTGTCTCGTTCTTGCTCTGCTACAAATCCCAGCATTACTAAGTGAGTTTTACTGAAATCTAGGGGCACATTCTCAACTGACACTAACTCTTGCTAAGCTCTGCAAAAGAGCCCATCCATTCCCTCATCTCAGCAGCATCTATTTTCTCCAAGCGCCTGGAGAAAGAGGACTGTGACTGAAAAGAGCCCTAAAAGGAAGGAAGAGTTGTAGAATTCAACTGTGAGCAGTGGTGTGGCAAGATGTAAATGTTTAACTAAACTGACAGGCAATTACCTCTGCAGCAACCCCCCACCCAAAAAAAGCACGTCTCAAATTCCAGTACCAACTCCTAAACAAACTTCGTAACGCTGGATGGTGTGCCGTGAAGGCAGGCTGGCACGAAGAAATACACGTGGGAGATTTTAGAGCATTTAATAAACTGCTTCAACTACCTCATTCATAAAGCATCCAAGGTGTTTTACCCGGCAATACAACGTGGAATTTCCTCTTGGCCATTCTGCATCCAGTGGCAGCCCCACCTAAACTCAGACCACTCCATCCCAGCCACAGAGAGGAGAGAAGCTCCTGCTGCTACTTTCCCTCTTCAAAATTCTACCAAACTGGGCAAAAGGAAGAACAGCTTGAATGCATGAAGGGTGAGTCCTGTGTCATTTTGGTCTTGAGAAGGTCTGCTCACTTGCCATAGGGGACAAATGAAATGCTTTGCCCTCTGGGAGAGGAAAACCTGGTTCAGTGAGTGGATATTCTGAGTTCCTGGCTCTGGTTAGCTCCTGAAGGGTATTTGCAGTACTGCCACTACAGTCCTGTCAAAGAGAGACAGCAGCAACTTTATCAGCAGGCAGACTTTAGAAAAGAATTAAAATTAAATATATATATCCACAGTCAAATGTGCTTTGAGGAATGGACTATATACTTAATATTCTTAATGGAATAAATTGGGTGAGAAATATTAATTAATAATTTGCTTTCATTATCTCTTTGCCCTCCTTGAGCGATTTGATGGGTAAACTTTGTAAGCTAAATGTATTTTTAAATCTCAAATGATGGAAAATAGATCTCAGAAGGCTAAAGTCAGCCTCTTAATTACAGAGGTGGGTTATTTAAGCTACATATGCCAGCCTGCCTTAACATGGAAGACTTTAATTAGTTAAGGAGAAGGGCTGGGGAGAGGAGGACGGGAAGCTGAATTGAGGGCAGTGACAACAGCACATTATAAATCTAAAAATGTATGTCCTAGAAGAGCAGTTGCTGCCATCGCTACTGAGAGTGGCCCACCAGAGGTAACCACGCTGGAAGAACCAAAGTACCCGAGACCCACAGGTCTGTTCTGAACCACAGTGACACTGGGAGGGATTTACACGAGTATTTCAGTACAAAGAAGCTGAAAATTCACGGAGGATTTAAGTAAGAGCCTAAGGAAGTGAAGTTCCCAACTTCTTTTGCAAATCTGTTGGCGATAGGAACTTGCTAACCTTCTTAAACTTGACTAAGAGTCTCTTTGCATACCAAAAAAAACCTCCAGAAACCTGTCTGGTAAGTAACTACGGCAGGAGAACAGCACTAGGGAAAAATATGGCCAAGAAGCTTAAGGGCAAAAACGGAGCACAGGCTCTGTAGTGAGCACTACACGGCACAACAACAGATGACCTTCCTCACAAAAACCACAGAATAAAAAGGCACGTAACACCCTATGACAGATGCTTTGTCACAATCTAGCAATTTACCAGAGAGAGATTAGGATGTTCTTTTCGGTCACCACCGCACATCCCCTCCTGTCACAAACAGCAAGCACAATCTCCAGCTACAGGCTATTCTGAGATTTCTTAGGAAAAAGGTGAGTTAGCTCGTACCGCTGCACCACGCTCACTGCTCCAGGAGAGAGCAGAGAGCTCGAGGACAATACCGTCATACACTTGGCACCAACTGGGGATAAGGCTTCCAAACTGAGCCACCGGGAGGGAGAACCTGGAGTGGCTTGGAAGAGTTAGTGCTACTCCCTGCTCCTGGAACTGGAGGACAAGGGAGCTGTCGGGCAGGGAGAGAAACACGGGGTGAGTAAATCAGCGCAGTCCCGGACCACGGCTAATCTTCCTCTGCACTACAACTCAAAAACAAAGCAAAAAAAAGAGCTAAAGCAGAGCCCTGGGTAATCTGTAAACATGCCATCACTCAACCAAATGTCCTTTTTGTTTCTAAAACTCAGTGAGAAGCAAGAAGTACATGAGCTGGGGTGGGGGGGCAAGGCATAAAAGGGAGAGCAGCAGCTTTGCATAGAAAACTAACCCCGGGTTCAGTCCCTGCTGGTGTACGTTACCATTAGGAACAGGTCATTATTTAAGTTTACAAAGTAGCTGTGTTCCAAGTGTCACTAATAACACTGGTATTAAAGAGAATTAGGGGGCGGAAGATCTTCTGTTTTCAATCACAGAAAAGACAGAAATCCTTTTAATTATGACCATGCCAATCCACATCTTTCTAAAGCAGCTAATTACATGTCAGGAGGACACCCAGTCATTCAAAAGAGCTGCCATCACTTTTACTGCCCTGCTCTTCTGCATTTATCCTACCCATCCCAATTACCCCGGCTGCCGTTTGAAAGGATTTAGCAGGAGTGTGCTGGGTGTTTTGATCAGCAGAAAACACCGGCTTCCATTGAACAGGGGAGGGAAGAGAAGGAATAAATGGCCGAGAGAGGCTTCTGCCAAGCCATCTGAGAGAGAGATGCACTGTACATACGGAAACATCAAAGACCCATTATGGGGTTCACTCCAGTTCAGCGGTTTCAGCTCGCTCCCGCTGAAGCTGTTGGCCCGAGCACTCCACAGCTTACTGGAAAGAATGGGGAAGAGAGCAACACGGCAGCAATCAAACCAATTAGTCTGCTTTCTTCACCAGGCTGATGAAAATAGGGCATTTAAAATAGGTTTTCTGAATTTTTACACCCCCACCTCCTAAACAGCCAATCCTTTTCCCTCTTCCCAACATAAACCATCGATATTATCGCCTGGATTACGGCACCGACAAGCCCGACACAGGCATCACACAGCGGATCTGGGTATCTCCAAAGGGCAAAGCGCGTTTGTTGACTCCTTCCAAGAAGCTCAAGCTCAAGTATAACACGGATTTTTCTGAAGAGAGTACGACACAAGAACCTTAACAAAAACAGAGAGCAGCTCATACTGATTGTTGTTACTGTGTCTCGGCTGCAGCATCGCCCACCTTCAAGGGACACCTACGTGAAAAAGGGCAGGAACAAACAATTTCAGGCTATTTTTAAGCAGCAAAACCTAAGGCCCAGGTTAGCAATGAACAACTCTTTAGGTGTTTGAATTTCTTCTCCCCATGTCTCCGTTTCACTGGTGCTGCTGAGATTACTTTCATTTATTTGACTTTATTTACGTTGGGCAAAAACCAACATCAAAACGCTGTCACCTTACAGACAGTCCTCAAAACGAGCCACTCCCCTTTTCTAGCTAGAATGCACTTCTCAGAAAACAAGGTTTGTGTATTTTAAGTTCTAATTCATAGCTACCATCTCTAGAATACCTCTTTTCTGTTTTATTTTTCAATTAACGTGCAATACCTTTAGTGGGGCAGTTTAAACCCCATAAACTAGACAACAGATATAGGGGATAAAATGAAGGTTTTAGGGCTATGTTTTTCAGCTTGCACAACGCCTGTTGGCCAACAACCGATTCAATATCCTGAGTAAATATTCCAGCTACAACAAAAAAAAAGCCCAAGGGGAATGTTTGATTTCTAAATGCCTCCCCAATTCTTCTTGGGAAACATCAGGTACGTTTTGGTCAAGCCAACCACCTGCCAAGAAATCACAGTGAAAACACCCGACTCCGCAAGACTGGGTTAAATTAGCCGGGATGAGGATAGGACCCTGACTACTGATACTAACACACACACAAGTTATCTTCAGCTGTCTAATAAGAACAAACTTGTCACATTATCACAAGATAACACGGTTTTCAAGACCACTCCTGCCAACAAAGATTCCTGCCAAATGATAAAAGGTACACCAAACTCCAGATTATTGCCTACAAGCTGAAGACTTTTGATCAAAATAATATTAGCAAGTTAAAGAACTTCAAAGAGTGCAAGAACTACTTGGGTGGGAAGCCTCATCTAAAATAAAAGCTTATTTTGACCAAAAAAACCTCTAGAATGTGCTGGTAATTATCCAATGATCTTGAAAGAAGCTGATGAACGCTGGGGAACACGGGCGGCACAACGATGTAGCTGGGGTGGGAGGAGGAACACAAACCTTCTGCTTAAGAAAATTACTATCTAAAATAAGCAGAATCCCAGAGATAAAGGGGTAAATCTTCTCCTAATAAACATGGATAGCTTTCAGTACTACAGAAAAAAAAATCTCATGCTGAATCGTAGTAATTTGCAGAGAAAGGTGTGAATCCAGCTTTGCATGTGATTTAAGATTACACACAGGGAAACAACAGCTGCATTAAGTGCTTTAGGGGCAGTGATTTTGAGTTTTGAAAACCCTTATACTGGTTTTATCTGGGTTTTATCTATATGAAAAATAATCATCTGTTTCCTTATGAAACGCAGTTACGACTTCCACAGGTCTCAGTGACTCAACTGCTCCAAGGGAAGGCTGGAATGATGCTTTTCCTTTATTTCTTTACAAGCAGCATCTCAACGTGAAGGAAAATCTTTGTATCACACAGGGGAACTCCCAATCTTGGTGAACTCATCTCCATGTCCTTATGCAACTTGAAGGCACAAATTAACACTTGGGAGTCCAACTGATGCCATGCCAGTCCATATGGGCCAACACCACAGAAATTTCTCTTCAAAATAACACCCAAATCGGACCCAAAGTCTGCCCAGTGAAGTATGGGGATTCTTTTCCTAGCAGTGGCCAACAACAACAAAAACTGAATGAAAGAAAAGGAGGATCCAAGTGAGTACAATGTGACTCTTTCCCAGTCATACCCTTTCAGCTTCTGCTAATGACCATTTAATGATTTGCTGAACCAAAAAATTTCTAACTCTTCACAGCAGTCACCGGTGGGTTTAAGTTAACTACAATTTTTCCTCTAATACATTCAGCTACGTGACATTTTTCGCCTGCACTCACAGCAGCAAGACAATGATAAACCCTCACAAACGAAGGCAGAAACTGGTCTACAGCACAAATGTTATGAAAACATGGAAAACTTACCAGTTTGATGGTAGGCAATGAAACAAAGAGAATAATTCAAATATCCCTGAAGAATTGTGTAAACAGAGCAAATAATTAGTTAAATTTATTACTTATGGCTTGATTGGAACCTGGAGCCAGACCCTGCAAATAAAGTTCCCCTCTACTAGAAGAATAGGAAAAATAAGTTTTTATGGATTGCAAAATAGAGAGGAAAAAAAGCCAGTAACAAATTAAGAGAACTTCTTTAAACAAGTCAACATGTATAGATCTGAACTAGCAAACACCTCAACCTGAGCATGTTTGTACAGAATCATAGAATAATTCAGGTCAGAAGAGACCTCTGGACACCTTGAATCCACCTTCTGCCCTTGTTCCAGTTGGGTTTTGAGTATCCCCAAGGATGGGGTTTCCACTGCTTTTCTGGGCCATGGTTCTACCACTCTGAGTATGAAAATATTTCTCTTTATACTCATCTGGGATTTTCTTTAAGAAAATTTGAGCCTACTGCCCCTCACCTTTTTGCTATGCACCTCCCAAGAAGAGCCCAGTTCTGTCTTCTCTAAACCCACCCATTAAAAGAGCTGAAGAACAAAACTGAAGATGCCCCCAGAGCCAGTGTGAAAGCCCCCAGCTCTCAGAAATCTCCTCAAGTGACATGTGCTCCAACCCTCTCATCTCAGCACCCTCCGATGGACTCACCCCTGCCCAACACCACATGTAGTCTCCAGACGTGGTCCCACAGGTGATGAATAGAGGGGACTTTGCCTTCACCTGCTGAAGACTCTTCCTAATGAGATGCCTTAATTGCTGCTGCGAGGGTGCACTCCTGACTCGTGATCAACTTGTTCTCATCCAACACATGAGTAATGGGACTACACTACAACAGTGAATGTGTTTGTAGATTATTTAGAAGCTGTCTCTGTAATGCTAGAGCACCAACGGACAACAGGTCTACTCCTTGCTATGTTGACATTTTTATCATCGCAAAATGCCTCTGCAAATGTCTGGATGTCACACTTCAGGAAAAAGGTGGGGGAATTCTAAAGAAAAAGAGCAACAAAACCCCCAAATTACCCAAAAAAGACGTGGAGGTAGAAATTGTTGTTTTAAGAAGACGGTAAGAGATAACAACTCAAGTATAAGGATTTTATGAGCAACAAAATAACAGCTAGAACTTACTCTACAAAGCTAAAAGCAATCTGTGCCCATCACAGAAGAGGAGCATCTTAAATAACTTCTTCTCTATTCACAGAACAAAAAGGTAGATCTAGTCTGCCACGAGGTCCACGTCAAGGGAACCCACGTGAGAACAAACCGCAGTAATTCCAGATCAGCTACAACAAATTGCAACTGAATTGCCACGCTACAAAACTTAATTTTCAAGAAAATCCAGAGACGGAAACACAAAGACAACTCCCATATTGAGGAAAAAAACCCTGGAACGAAGGTGAAATTCCAGGGCATGCACTCCACCAATTCTTCCACTTACTCCTAGATCACGTACGCTTCTCCTGACACCATCACACCAGCATCTGTTCCAGTTTCTCTAGTTCATGTGAAACCAAACTGCAAACTGTCTGTGATGAACTTTTGAGAATGAAGGAAATAGACTGTGAGAGCATCCCGGTAACAGCTGAAGTCTTACTCTTTCCTTGTACCTCTCGATGGTCAAAGAAAAGCCAAAACAGACACGGGCAACCCAAAACCTGACACCACGGCACGAAGCGTCCAGGTAAGTCATTTGTTAAAATATTTTCTCTGGTGAGAGGATAAAACGCGGGAAAGCAGAAAGCTGGTATTTCCCAGGAAGCTACAGACAAGGAGGATTTGCCCGTCTCCAGTTGTTCACAAGGGGTTTAACCTTCAGCCAGGATATTGATGCGTGATGAGAGCAGCAGCTACCTGACAGTGACAAACGGAATTAACACCAGATTACTCCCCGTTAGATGGTACAGACAGACCATTTTAGTGGTGTTACTTTGATCCTCCATCACATGAACCTATCATCACGATACAGAAGATCTAGCACTATTTTTATGCTTCCCTATCGCTTTAAAAAGGCGATGTTTGAAACAATGACTTTTTTTTTTCCTTTCTTTCTTTTTAAGATGGCCCAGTAAGCAATATTTCTTTTAAAATTGCAGCTGTCCAACAGTTTGAGTCTGTTCTTTTTAAAATGAAACAGCCAGAACAAATGGCGATGGCAATCCCAACGTAAAGAGGCCATCGATTATTAAAATCTCCTTACTATAAATCGTGGATGTTGCTTGTCAGCTCGGTGTGTGACTGTAGTATGAATAAGTAGGTAAAATTCCACTAAGGCTATAGTTTGCTTGATTATTCTGCTGTGCAAAAATAGAAATAAAAGCTCTCCCCGTCCTTTCACCCCTTAGTACCAAAACATTCACACACACACTAAGGAAAAAAAGCCTGCAACGGTGCAATGGTCACTGATCCAATTCCTTTCTTTCCTGAGTCTGCCCTGATGCTAGTTATGAATTTGCCTACTCAAGAAATGCAATAAAACAGACAAAAAAAAAAAAAAAGATAGCTTCATTCTGCTTCAGTGATCTATATCTAAGGAAAGCACATAAATTTTCCAATGAAATCCATAAATGAAAGACGAGGCCAAGCCCTACCCATCTATCTTCAAAGTTCCAGAGACAAAGAGGTGCCAACTCTGTGCCCTCTGAAAGCACAAAAATCTCCTCCACACTTACCTAAGCAACTCTCACCAGATTAACAGGCGTAAGGATGTTTTAGCCTGCGCCTTTGAAGGGGTTTTAGGCTGGCTAAGAACCTGCTGAGGAGCCACATTTTAGGAGTCCACGAGGCTGTCTGATAGTCAGGCGGGAGGAAGGGATGAGAACAAGCCAAGGAACAGCAACTTCCCTTCAGTCCCTCCACCCTGAGAATCAGAAGGGAGAAAAAGGGAAACCCAGCCTTCAGACTGAGCTCTCGTCCCCCTTTTGGAGCTATTCCCACACAAACAGGGAAGATAAAAAAAATGGAATGTTGAGGGAAACGCTATGCAAATTTTTCTATAGCCATATACAAAAATCTACATAGGTTTTTAATTTTCTTTCTGAATGTACCACAGTCCTGCCCGTCTCTAACGCTCCCCGTGCTGTTTCCATCGAAATGTTTCCTCTTACAGGCAGCAACATATCATTTTATCAGGATGCCAGGAGATCATTTCCACACAATGCCAGCAGATGTAATTTTCTTAGATGCACACACAGTTCATCACTTAGATACTAGATGACAAGGTGATCGCAGGGTGACTCTGTAATGCAAGTCTGCTGTTTGGTATTTTGAATTCTCAAATGATAAAAAAAAGACTTATCAAATATAAATATCTTTAAGAAAAAAGTAACAAAAGTGCTACATATGATCAAGGAAAACAATTCCATTAGTTTCTGCTACTTAAAGTAGGTTTGCTTTACACATATTACCACATCCATTATCAGTATGGCTTCCAATTATTAATTAAATTGCTCGTAGCAGTATAGCTTTCTCACATCTTAACAAGGACAGAGTAAAGAGAACACAAAACGTTCACACCCCATTTCTCAGGTAAGAGATCCTCCTGCCTTTAAGCAAACAAAAAAGTTCGTATTGAGGAGAATATTTATGCTACGATGATTATCTAGCAAAGGTCAGCTGCAAGAGTTCTCCAATAACCCCTCAGGCTAGTCAGGACGTAGGCATTAGTTACACAGACACATAAAAATCCCACTCACCCATTTTTAGGACCTTAATAACCTTCCTGGAAAACATCGCTTTCGGAAGTGGCAAAGTGGGGAGGGGAGCAGGGCGGGGACAGAAAAGGCGAGAGGAAGAATTAGAGGTGAAATTGTTAATGACAGATCGATAGACAGAGTCTAGACCTCTTCTGAGCAGGCACTGCTGGCCATGCCAAGTAATGACTAGTGGTTTTTGAGAAGTGGACTGTTGTCCGTTAGACATTCAGCTCATTTTTCATATGATCCCGGGCTGGGCTTCACTCATGGTCCCAGAGGCAGAAGGCAGTACTTATCCACTAAGCCACGCAGCTTGTGAGAGCAGAGGATGTCTGTGTTGAATATGTGAACACCAACCCAAATATGTCAATGTGTTTCCAATGGACATTCTCAGCACAGCACCCAAAAGTGTATCAAGTCACTGGTATGGCCAGTGAGGCACGGCTTATTGCAGCTGGAAATCATTTATTCCCATGCTGAAGTGGGGTTTCTAGTGTTCTTTTTACTCTCTGTTGATACTCCCGATCTGGTGTCCATCGACCCTGTGCCGCTACCTCAGCTTGCATCCTTTCAGTCTTAGAGAAGGAAAAGCGTACAGACTAGTTTGGTTGGTTTTGGGTTTTGTTTTTAAACACGATCTCTAAGGGTATCCAAGATTTTTACGTGTAGCCTAAGACTTGTAATTGAGGGCTGTCTAAAATACCTGGAAGCACTTTGAATGCTAAGACAGAGCAGCAAGATATTTTTTTTTCTTTTTTTTTTCTTTTTTTTTTTTTTTTTTTTGCCCCTGGGGCTGGGGGGGGGGGGTNTAGCCACTGGGGCTGGGAGAGGGAGGTTGGTTGGTTGGTTGGTTGGTTGGTTGATTTGATTATTTATTGGGAAGTAATACTGAGAGAGTATATGCAAAGGCTGAGGGCACCATGCCATCTTCACAGAACAAGACCCTAACAGCTAACTGACGTACAAGAAACTGCAAAGTTATACTGTAAGAACACATATTAAGGACCGAGGAAAGTCTGCTAAGGTGCTACGTCTAAAACTAAGTTACTTCTCGCTTCAACCCTCCCCTTTCTTTGTATCAGTCGTCGTCTAGAGCCTCTGTCTTGATCTCGTTGGCTCCTTGCCGGGCCAATGCCAAGATGGTGTGGTTTACGGCTGCCATCTCCACGGCTAGTGAAATGGGGTCTTGGTGGTCACTATGGCTAGTGCTGTCATCCTGTGCACGCGGAAAGGAGAAGAGAAGAAGCATCGTTACTCCAAGGAGCAGAAAACAGGCAGGATACAACTAGTGGGTTCAAGTCATGGACTAAGGGCAGCCAATTTCACATTCATTCCAGGGGTGGAAAGTGAAAGGAATGGATGCAGGACTGCCTTCCCGCACTGTGCAGACAAAGGTAAACAGGCCAAGGGGTGAGTGGAGCACCCAATTTTCCAGACAGAAATTTGACGGGGCAGGTGGGAGTGTTTTGGGGGGCAATTATTATTTTTGAGGAAGAAATTAAATGATAAAAGATAAAAGCGATACACAAAGGAAGGGCAGATAACCAAACTAAGACAGGAATCGTTACACACTGCGCAAATTCATGCTCAGATTTCGAATGCGCGGTTCTGGCCATCCCATTTAAAGAAGGAGAAAAGGGAGAGAGAGCAGCAGCCCGGGGGAAGAGAGGCAGGGGGTGGATCTCCTTACAAGGAGACGTTAAATAGAGGCAGGTTCTGCAGTTTGGGAAAGGAATGGCTGATGGTCGATATGGTAAATGTCCATTATAAATAATTAGTGAACAGAGAACGGTTTGTGGCTTCTCGTGACCTAAGAAGCAAGGGCACTCACTGGAACATAGTCCAAAGCAGCAAGGGGAAGCGCTGCTTTACTTATCCCAGTTCAGTTGCAGGATTCACTGACTTTTAGATTAGACAAAAGTGAAAATGACTTTAAAGGGGAGGGGTGTGTGTGGGGGTGTGTGTGTTTAAACAAGTTGATGTAAAATTAGTCTAGTAGGAACTATCATAAATCACAGTGCACACAGTGACTGGCTCATGAAGCCCCTTGAAACTAATTTCAGGAAGCTGGAAGATACTACAATAAAATCATTCTATAATCGTCCTGTTCTTTAAAAATACTTTTTCCTTAAATACTGCTATTGACCTCACCCAGAAACAGGACACAAACCCAGACTAACCCTTGCTCTGAGCCTGTATCCCACAAAGACACTGAGCTCACGCAGGTGTAGGGAAAAAGATGCTGAAAAGCTCCTAAACTGTTTTAAGAAAAACAGCACGATTATTTTGGGGGGCTGGAATTACCATCGTTCAAACACCCAGGTGAACATATTGCTGGGTTCTCCAGCCCAGTGACCTACACACCCTTCTACTGCTTTGTGTTTATTTCCCAAAGGCTCTCAGCTGTAGGAGAACACTTTCGTGCTGTGCAGGTTCATCAGTCTACACCTGACACAGGGCCGGGTTTTAAATCATAGGAGGGAGAACCAGCGATATCCCACCTCCAATCCTGTCAAATAAATTCTTCTGGGACATTGGGCAAAATCACGGTGTTGTCCCCTCTTTAAAATGGGGTTCTAATAGGTACCACACAGTGACTTCGCAATTTTTTATGATTTTAATATTTTTTTTAATGTATGGCAAGGAAATGATAAACATTTATCAGTCTTCCAACAGCCTTCAAGTGATGAACTTGTGAAACCTAAGATTTAAAAATGCGTGTATTACGCATTTTTACATTAAAATTTACATTAAAATTACAGGTGGCACATGCTAAAGGGGACAGAAAAGCCCGGATTTGGTAAAATCCTGAGTTTATTGAAAGGAATACATTCATTTACAACAAAGGTAGGGGCAAATATTGTGCTGTGCACATACTCCAAGGGCCTCTCAGTGCTCTTTACCACGGTAAGATTTACAAAGTCCTGACTTCTGGAGGTTTAGTCCCTTTATTAGTATTTGGATGAACTTTGTGTTTTAAGGTTTACTGGAGTTTAAGTGTCGCTGTGGAAAACAGAATTTATAGTTTCAACAGCTATGGGATGTTAAATGGTCATCAGGAGAGCTTGCCATTTAATCCACTTCGCTGCCAACACCTAATTACCTTTCATGGAGGAGCCCAGCTAGATTACTGAGAAATGGAATTTTTAAGGACTCTAAATAAACATCTTTAAACTTCATTAACCAATTTATTTCTCCTTTCAAAGAAGTTTGCATAACACACAGAAGAAAACCATAGTTTGGAAGCCTACATGAGACTTCATCTAAGTATTCGGGTCCTGTATCTGCCTGATGAGGAATTATCTGTGCTCGGCAGCAGTTCCAAAATATTTTATAGCGGTGGCAGAGCAGGCTCTTGTCATCCAGGACGATGATCATCTAGCAACGTTGGTTCCACCAGATCTGTTGGTGATGACCTATAAAAAGGCCCTTAATACCCATCAGAAGCAGAGGGGCTGGAAGAACCTCTGCCAGATATCTGTTGTACTGGGCCACAGCCAAGTCTGCTGGGGACTCATTCCAGGACACTCCACTGGCAGCTTTTAGAGAGGGAGACCTACCTAATTCTCCCAAACGAGTCAATTAAAAGTGATCTGCCCACCCCAGCTGTCGGGCATAGGACAGAACACGGCTCATACCAAAACCAGTGAACTGTTCAAGTCCACTGGTGCCAAGCACACACAGCCCCCAGGAAGAAGGGGGCAGTGTTTGGCCAACACTGACACCTGAAGGAAAATCGGGAAGGGGATGCAATACCTGTCAGGAAGGTGTGTGAAGGTAGGGTCACCAACTTTAAGGTAGGTGAGAGCTCAGAGTGCGGGAAGGGGTATTCTTTTGCTAGAGAATTTAAAAAAGAAGTTGCTGTCAAGGGTTAAAAATAACCAACAAAAATAGAGAATAGGCAAGAATTAAAATGCAAAAATAATTAAAAAAAAAAAGACAGATAATAAGTAAACAATCCAAATAGTGGCACAACGTTGCAGAACAATATGGGAACAGGTACAGGGCCAAATAAATGTCAGAGTTTTACTTAATTAAATCCTTTTCCCCCCACCCTTCACCCTTTGTCTGTCAGTGTCTTAGGGAGGGATCCTGAGAGGCTCCTGAAAGGTGTTCCCACAGATGGAGGGAGCTCAGCACCTTCCAGGAGGGTGCTCAGCATATTGCTGGGCAAGGCTGACAAAAGGGATTACAAAGTGTGGTGGGCAGGGGCTGGCTGCTGTTCCTGTCTGGGTGCCCGATAAGCAACTCGCTCCCAGCAGCTGTAGCACGGGCTAAAATGAGACATTTCTCGCCGAAAGAATTAATTGGCGCGAGAGGAAGACACGTGCCTCGTTTTGCAAGGAAGCGTGTTGATAAAGAGGAGCAACTGGTAAAGACCTGCACGTCCTTTCTGGAGGGTGGGGAACTAGAACGGTGCTGGGGGTAAGGAGAGCGTGCGTGGTGCACGGGGAGGGGGAGTTAACACTCTCCTAACATTTTTCATACATTGCGTGTGGCGTGAGTGGTGTAACTTGCTTGTTTGGAGCAGATCCTCCTGTCTTCTTCTACCTTCTCTGCTTCTCTGCCTCCCTCTGAACATCTTCCCTCCTCCTCCCCATTGCGTACTTGCCAAGTGTCCTGTTGTATGACAACAAATCCATGTGGGTGAACGTTGGTTGCTCAACATTCAAGCAGGGGAGCTGTGCTTTTCCGCTTTCCCCATGACAATTACATCAAAGCAATATGAAAACAAGATATACCCGACTTGTGAGAGGCAGGGGGTCTCTCCGTGTGTCAGGTGAGCTCTCCCTTTTGGGGCCAGGCAGCCCAGCCCCGCTGCTTACCTGCTCCGAGTAGTCATTGCCATCAACGTCGTCGCTGTTGGAATGACCTCCTGGACTCTGTACATCTATTCCATGGCTCTCCAGGATTGCTGCTTCTTCGAAAAAAGCAAATGGATCCCTAATTTATCTGATGCATTAGAGTAATTAAAAAGAACTACCTTTTTCCTTTTTCTTTTTTTTCTCTTCCCCCCCAACAAGTTCAAATAACTTTGAAGAACAGCGTTAGCTCAGCCTCTTCCCCTTCACTGCCCAGTAGTTGGGAAGGGAGCACATGTACAGACGGTGGTTTGCCTGAAATCCTTCCCTGCCAACTAACAGCCTTGTTTGTGAGTAAGAAACCTTGCTTTCCAGCCAGTCCTTTTAGAAATTAGTTTAATTTCTAATGCACTGGAGTGGCAAAAGGCATTCCCTGTAGATCCTCCCACACAGTTTGGACTGGCAGGACTTGAGCAGGGAGTGTCTGAAAATAGATGGAGAAAATTTTAAAGCACTTAAGGGATTTAAAAACACACGTATCTTCGTCTTCCAGTAGGATCTATGCACCTAAAGCTCCCTTTGGTACTTTTTAATCTCCTTCCAACCCTCCTCCCCGTGCAAATCAAATACAGCTGTAACTCCACCCACCTGGGAGTGACTTTGCTTTGTTCCCCCCTATCCTTTGACAGGTTTCATTTTTAACAAAATAAATGTAAGCTAAATTTCAATAAGGCATCAAATGCTGTAAAAAGAATTGGTTTTTCCTATTCCCAGATGCAGCAAAAGGGAGCCATCACTAAAAGGGCACAATAGTTGATGTTTGCAAAACCCCTGGTTAACCCTCAGGTACGGATCTCTGTCTGTGCATTGCAAACACAACCCTGCACAGGACCTATGAGTAAGGGCACAGGATTTTGCATGTATTGCAGAAGCTCCTTGAGTCCTGGCCACTAATGTGAGCTCATTCTCATCAGCATGTCTTCTATTCATTCTTATTAGAAGGCCTATTATTTCCAAGTTCAGAGCCACTTCTGATTTCCTTATGATCAGCTACTCACACAAAGAACCTCCTGGGCTAACTCTGAAGTGACTTTTGTTTTATCCCCATCATCAAGAAAAATTAGTCCTTTGTTCCAGCCACTCTTCACCCCTCGGAAAGTGCTAAAGAACAAAGCTGTAACCAGAGTAAGCGGTTGCCTTGCAGAACCTTCGGTCCCAGTGGCTCTATCTGAGATGTGCAACAACTCCTGTGGGCCCTTAGATCCCTGGGGGGGTCTCAGAGAAGGAAGTAAAAAAGACACCCACGGTTTTGGCTGAAAGAACAAGCACATTTCAGTGGAACACAGGCACAAGGAAACTTACAACCAGATAAAAGCTCTTCACAACAGCCACTGCTCATTTAAACAACGTGCTAAGGTTGGGAACTTGCCATCGTCTCAATTCCCTTATTTCCAATGCAGGTATTTTAAGGTTTTATTTTAGATTTTGGATACCCAAAGGAGCCTGAGCATAGGGAAATATGATTCTCCTCCCGCCAACAGAATTCTCACTTTGGTTTTTAAAACCGATATTCTACTAAAACTTCATAATGGTACCATTTTTTCCTGCATTTATGATAGAATTCCATAAATTAAATACTAACCATACTCCCTGGCCAGCAGGTGGAGGGAGGTCATCCTCCCCCTCTGCTCTGCTCTGGGGAAGACACTGCTGGAACACTGGGACCAGTTCTGGGCTCCCCAGTTCCAGAAGGACAGGGAACTGCTGGAGAGGGGACAGCAGAGGAACACAAAGATGCTGAGGGGCCTGGAGCATCTCTCTGGTGAGGAAAGGCTGAGGGACTTGGGACTTTTTAGTCTGGAGAAGAGAAGGCTGAGGGGGATCTGATCAACCCCTAGAAATACTTCAAGGGGGGGTGTCAGGAGGATGGGGCCAGGCTTTTCTCAGGGGTGCCCAGGGACAGGACAAGAGGGAACGGGCACAAACTGGACCAGAAGAAGTTCCCTCTCAACATGAGGAGGAACTTGTTCCCTGTGAGGGTGGCAGAGCCCTGGCAGAGGCTGCCCAGAGAGGTGCTGGAGTCTCCTCTGGAGACATTCCAACTCCACCTGGACACATTCCTGTACAACTTGCTCTAGGAGGACCTGCTTTGGCAGGGGCTTGGACTGGATTATCTCCAGAGGTCCCTTCCAACCCCATAGCATTCTGCAATTTAGAAAAAATCTAGAACAGCACGAGACTAATTATAAAAAACTACTCCTCGTTTCTGTTAAGAATGTCAGGACCTCTAGTATTTCAATGAATACAATCTCAGGCATTTTCTGTCTCTCCTGAGCAATGTACACACTAAACCATGAAAACAGGCTCTCTGGTACATTACCGATATTGGCTCTTCTCTTGATTTCCTTTCTTCTGTTGGCAAACCAGTTGTACACTTTAAGGGAGGTAACTCGCTCCAAATCCGATAACTTTTTTCCTATGAAAGTAACAGGGGAAGAAAAAAAATACAGCATCACTACTCACTGGGTTCCAGAGGTAAGCATAAGACCATTACACATGACAAATCCCTCTAGACAGCAGTGAAAAGTTATTGTAACTGAGATTAAAGTGAATTTCATGTGAATCAAAGTACTGTGCGCCCAGATGCTATGGTAATAAATGCCAAATATCTCTCTAAAAGTAGCCTTTCTTTTTTTTTTTTTTTTAAATCCGAAATACAGGAATTTCTTTGCAGCTTCAATCAAGTAAAACCAGAGCCACGGGAGAATAGAGGGCTGCTTTTCTAGTTCAAGCACAAAACTGAGATTCAGAAAACTCAAATTCAATTCACAGCCCTGCCACAAATCGCATACCCTTGGGCTACTTCTCTTGCTACGTGCCTTGAGGCCACAGTTCAGTGACGTGTATTTCTTCAGTCGCAAAATGAATGAAGAATGTTTTGTGTCTGCCCCTCCAGCCTGCTCTCCTTCCCTCCCCACCACCAGCTGTCACCGTGCTCCCACAGCTCTGATCACACCCTCTCCATCGTGCCAGGACACTTGCCATATCTTGGGAGAAGGTGGAGGGGGGACATGTTGGAAACCAGATCACTGGAATTTTACCCTTAAATCAATTAATAAAATCCCACCAACCACCAGCCAGCTACAGGAGAGAATCCCTTGCTAAACCCACCAGCAGCACAGGAATAAAATCCAAACATCCTCAGTGCTCTACCTTCTAGATCATTCTAAAGAGAAGACAAGAGGCAATACATACAAGTTGCAAGGAGGGAAATTTTTACTAGGTATATGTAAAAAATATTTTGCCATGAGAGTGCTCAACAGGGGCCCAGAGATGGGAACACCTCTGCTTTTGGAGAGACAGTAAAAAAATGGAACAAGATAAAGCCCTGAGCAACCTCATCTAAGCTGGTCCTGCCTGACCAGATATCTCCAGAGGTCACTTCCAGGCTAAATTGCTCTATGATTCTGTGCTATCCTGTGTCCCGACGGACTGGAATCATGCCTTAGCTTTCTTCTGCATTAATTTTCATTCTGAATACATAAAATCTAAATATACTCAAAATACAAGTTCTGAAAACTGTGTAAATGTTTGGTTAGCAAAACTAAGCAAAGGCACGGGTGCCCACTAATACTATACTGAATATCGACGCTCCTCTCCCAAGGATGAAGAGACCAGAAATGGGGAAAATGCAACTTGTTGGCCCAAATGCAAGGTCCTTCGTTAACACACAGATTCTAATGAGGCCCCTCTGTCTTCTAAGGAAAGACAAAGGACAGAAAAGCTGTGCTCCTTAACTCCTCTGAGGACCTGCTGTACGATCCCCAGCAAGCCCCAGGTTGGGTACTGAAGATTTCCCATCCGTAAAAAGGTTTTCCCACCTGCAAACCCCACTTTTTTAAAAATGAAAATTCTGGGATGGGTACCGAGTGCTGATAATAACCGAATGTAAAGAACGAAAACCTTTCAGGCACATTTACTTCTTTAGCAATGCCACCTACAAAGCTGTATAAACCAAGCGTCCAGACCCACAACCTGTACTCCGTATCTCAGCTGGTGGGAATTCTACTTGCAGACATCGGCGTTTAGGTTTGAAAACCACACGTTCATCCAAGCTCTGAACCGCACGAGTTACAGAATGCTCACAAAGAAACCTCCAACTAATTGGGAGCACTAGATTCGTTAGTGACAGCCGTAAAACGAGGTTTGCTGAATTTAGCAGGAGCCGTTGAAACGTAATGGCAGTTGCCTTTGGAAAGGACCCCAGGATCAGCTCCTCACCTGGCTTCTGTATAACTGCATTACAGGCGTTGGCAATTTCTTCTCTCTTTGCCTCGTCTGGATACTGATTCTCATTGAAGTAACTGGAAGAGAGAGAGAAAAAATAAAATAAAAAGGGTTTTTTTCAGAAATCAGAGCATGAATGACCCTCAGCAGCTTCACTAGAAGGTGCCAACGACTAGTTTATGCATCACTCTTACAGAGGAAACACAGACACAGTAAATTTTGTGTTAATCTGAGCGCTCCCATCACACAGAGCAGATAAAACCTCCCAAACACCTCAGAAAAATGAACATTATCTCAGCACTTGCAGAGTCACCTCAGCATTCAGAATATTCTACTGGGAGATGACACAAAGCAGGCAACGGCAGGAGTAACAGAGTTAAGACCGTCAAGTGAAGCACCAGGTCTGCAGACGTCACAGCCCACGCTTTGGCCTTCTTTTAATTATCATTTACTTACTTTTTTTTTTGCTGACATCACCCCAGCTTCGTACAAACGAAGGAGCTGTTCAATATTTATTTTGATCCTTAGGTTAAAACATACACACACACAAACACAGCCGCAAACCTACTACACAGACAGTGTGTACTTGAGACAGACGGGGTGTGAAGATCGTACGGATGAAATTGCACAGTAATACAGTAAGATTTCTGAAATCAGACTAGTTTGCTTTTTGAAAATCACAATTTAAAATTTTTAAATCTTCCCCAAAACAACATAATGTGTAGACCATATTTGAAAAGTATTTTTTTTCTGAATAATTGTGACTTGATGGTACTTTATATGCAGTAAACATCCTATAAAAGTTAAACCGTTTTCGCTTTTACTTCGTTTAAGTGCTTTACAAATTTTAATGAACTGATTTACATTCCACAGAGCTTATCAGATTTGCATTAAAAACAACAAAAAGTCCTGTTTACTTCAATGGACTCTGATAAGCATACCATAAGCAGGGACTACTACATTTTTTTCTGCAGATTGTCCGTAATAAATAATCCTAAGATTTCTTTCATCAGCTTCGATCAGCAGCAGGTTCAGCTGTTGGACGGCTGCTCTGTATTTGAAAATAAGATATTTTCTTTAATTTTAGATGGTTTCGCAGTAGGAGATTTAGGCATATTTAAGTAATTATTATTTTCCATGGTTGTATTTCTCCTCTGGTGGATTAGCCCCAGCACAGTCACTCGCTATGGAAACCTTCTTCCATAGAGCAACTGTTCCTGTCCAAGAGGAAAAAGACCTGGGAGTCCTGGTGGACAACTGGATGACCATGAGCCAGCAATGTGCCCTTGTGGCCAAGAAGGTCAATGGCATCCTGCGGGGGCATCAAGAAGAGTGTGACCAGCAGCAGGTGGAGGGAGGTCATCCTCCCCCTCTGCTCTGCCCTGGGGAGGCCACCTCTGGAGCACTGGGACCAGTTCTGGGCTCCCCAGTTCCAGAACGACAGGGAACTGCTGGAGAGGGGACAGCAGAGGCTACAAAGATGGTGAGGAGACTAGAACATCTCTGTACTGAGGAAAGACTCAGGGAGTCTGTTTGGTCTGGAGAAGAGAAGGCTGAGGGGGATCTGATCAACCCCGAGAAATACTTGAAGGGGGGGTGTCAGGAGGATGGGGCCAGGCTTTTCTCAGGGGTGCCCAGGGACAGGACAAGAAGGAACGGGCACAAACTGGAACAGAACAAGTTCCCTCTCACCATGAGGAGGAACTTGCTCCCTGTGAGGGTGGCAGAGCCCTGGCAGAGGCTGCCCAGAGAGGTGCTGGAGTCTCCTTCTCTGGAGACATTCCTGTGCAACTTGCTCTAGGAGGACCTGCTTTGGCAGGGGGTTGGAGAAGATGATCTCCAGAGATCCCTTCCAACCCCACACCATTCCGTGATTTTCTTGAGTAAGTGTCACTAACGCAGCTCTCACTATCTCCCTTCCAGTTTATTTCAATTCACTGCAAACACAAATTTTGAACATTCAGGTTGAATTTTAGCTACAATTTCCTTCATCCCACTGTTCACAGTGTTACTCAGTTGCGGCTCTGCCCATGAAGGGAGTCCCATTTTCAAGCTGCTACTCGTTGACCACGAGCAATCCCACATCAGCACAGGTAGCTCCACTGTTAATGTACTCCCAGACGTACCATCCCTTCTAGTAGTATATCATTTTAAGTGATGTATGCCTCTACCATAACTTGCAAATTTCTGTTCAAAGGGTCTGCACAAAGTCTTTTTGGAGATTGGAGAGCTTGGAAAACAGACAAGAAAATGTTTTTTCCAGTAGTTAGTGATGGAAGCAGAAAGCTCGGGATCCCAGTTCAACTGCCCTGTGACCATCTCCCAGCTCTCTCAAAATAGAGCACTTCACTCTCTGCCCAGAGGCAAGAACTATTTCCTCTTTTAAGATGAGATGAAGGAACATCGAGACATGACAGCTGTTCTATTATCTACATGAATATCTCACATGACTTGCAGTCCTAGTCAGGAATCCAGGTCACCGCCATGTGTACAAAAATTAACTCAGCAAATTTAGGCACCTGTAACAGCTGTTTTATGGACTCCCTTTTGCTGAACGTTATTTTGGTTATAGATACTTGTCAAAAGGCAAGAGCAAAGAACATGAAAGAAACCCCACACAATTAGAAAGTCTGAGAGATCTACACGTGATGTACTAAAACCAGAAGGTGAAAACCTGATATCATGCAATATTATAGGTTTAGATCATCTGTGGCCACAAAATTGTTAGATGATGCTGAACTTTATGGAAGAAATGACAAAAGATAGAAAACGAAGAAAGAGTGAATATTTAAACCGCTCACTCTTATGTTGACACAAGACACTGAGACACCAATTAATGAAGAAATAAGAACACAAGAGCCAGGAGTGATCCCTCTCTTGGCATGTCACCGAATGCTATCCTTTCAGCAACCCACTGACTGCCATGCGCTTCTGCTGGCTCAAACTAAAAAGCTCAGAGTTTCTAATAACAACAAAATTTGGGCTCAAGTTTACAGCTCTCGGGGATAAGAGGAAATCTCTCTGTGAAGGAGCAAACTTCACAAATTGGACAATGAAGGAGATACCTCATCTTTTGTATTTTGCATCAGAATAAACTACAAATATTCTCATCTGATCAAAAGGTATTTTTTTGTCATTCTGAAACATCTGTAATTTCAAACACAAATTTCTCTTTCTTTTAATGTCTTTATTTTTTAGAAGGTCTCACAGCTACAGGTAACCAAAATCATACAACTTCAACCCTAAGAGCTGATCATCATCCTCAGCTTCCAAATTCTCCATATCCACCCTTTACCAACACATTCACATTTCGTTCCCATCATTTATTTCAACGTCTTACTGGGACTTGTGGGTGATGCACCATGACACAAAGCACAACATTCAAAGCTTCCCAACATTTCACAGAATCAGAGAATGCTCTGGGGTTGGAAGGGACCTCTGGAGATCATCTCCTCCAACCCCCTGCCAGAGCAGGTCCCACCCACAGCAGGTCCCACAGGAACGTGTCCAGGTGGGGTTGGAATGTCTCCAGAGAAGGAGACTCCAGCACCTCTCTGGGCAGCCTCTGCCAGGGCTCTGCCACCCTCACAGGGAACAAGTTCCTCCTCATGTTGAGAGGGAACTTCTTCTGGTCCAGTTTGTGCCCGTTCCCTCTTGTCCTGTCCCTGGGCACCCCTGAGAAAAGCCTGGCCCCATCCTCCTGACACCCCCCCTTGAAGTATTTCTAGGGGTTGATCAGATCCCCCTCAGCCTTCTCTTCTCCAGACTGAACACACCCAAGTCCCTCAGCCAAAACGCTCCAGGCCCCTCAGCATTTTGTAGCCCTCTGCTGTACAATTTCTGGAAAGTAGGTGAGAGTAACTGAGTTTTCAAGACAGGGAAGCCACGGCAAAAAAATTCAATATTTCGTCACTGACTCTTTGGTTTGCTCACAGAGAAGTTGCCAACACGCTGTGCATTTTTTGACTATCCTTGTTCTTGCAAGGAGAAAATGAATTAATGTGCTTTCAGGTTTGCTACTTATCTGCCAGGTCTACCCTGGCTACGGGACGGAATGACCGAGGGAAGCCTGAATTTCCCTTCACAGTTACAAACCAGTCTCTTTGCAATCTACAATGCACTTTGCAATCTACAACTTTCGCTACAGATGAAAAATATGAACTTAAAAGGGGGAAAAAAGAAAAAAGCAGAAGAGCAGGCAGAAGTAAATCCTGCAAAGGCACACTGCTTTCTAGACAAAGGGCAGCTGTCAGCTGAATACCTTCAATGAAGAAACCAAATGATCGCTTTTGTCGAAAATGACAGTGGAGAATTAAAATGAAAAGTGGCCAAATAATTTACATGAGATGAGAATCCGTATGATGGTAAAGAATGTGGATATCCTTGAAGCGGTTTCATTTCAATAACACTGAAGCCTAGAAAAAATTGCAGATTCAGAGAAACCCTCTTTCTTTCAGGGATAATGTGCTTAGGACAATGACAGAACGAGAATCCATCTCAGTCCTGGGCTCTGTAATGGAAGTAAACGTGTCCCCCCCGCCTTCTTTACCAAGGTGCCCCCATCTGAATTCCTGCAATAACTGCCAATCTTATTTTTTTTCCCCACTTGGCTGTATGGCTTCAGTTATCCAGGCTGAGATATCAGATGCATTAAGCAACGCCTCGGCAGCGTTCCTGATAATCCCCAGTGGAAGTTTTGCCACTTGCAGCTGCCAGGGAAGTGTTTGAAACCACCCGAGTGATGGAGCAGCAGAAGGAGGACCAGGTTCGGTGCTTTCTCATAGGGCTGGATGTCAGGACACCAACTGATAAAACCCTTGCTCAAAAGACCCTGTGTTGGGGAAGGGCTTAGTTGACAGCATGATATTACAGTTAAAGCTGTAAAGTGTGGAAGGGATTCAAAGCAGAGAGGCTGAAATGTGTTTTGGGGTAAGAATTCACAGCGGGTCAGCTGCTACAGCAGAATTGCACAGGCTCGGGGTGAGGAAGTTCAGGGATGTGTACATCAGGGCACCCTCAGCACAAGAAGGATAACTTACCTTGGAAGAATACGCAGATGGATATCTGGAGGGGGCTTGAAGCAACCTGGTCTGGTGGGAGGTGTCCCAGCAGACCAGGTTGGAACTCGATGATCTTTAAGGTCCCTTCCAGCTCCAACCACTCTATCATTCTATGATCTTTAAGGTGCCTTCCAACCCAACCCATTCTATGATTTATTGAAAACAGTGGACGTGCTGCAACTTCGCTCCCTCTCTTTGTGTTTCTGTCTCTGGGTTCCCAATTCCATCGCTGTGGGAAGCTCCTGCGAGTGAAACCTCCCACACTCCTGGAGCTTCAACTCCTTCACCAAGGACCATCCTCTCTGAGACTCAGACTCCAGCTTAACAGAATTTAAGCACAGACTGAAAGGAATGGTCCTGTCCTCTCCTCCATTCCCTCTTTTTGCAGAAAGTGGTTTTTTTTCCTGACTGCTTCTCCAGTCCAGCTTTCCACCCATGCCAAGAGCCACGGTTGTGCAGCCAAGGGAGGCGGGCAGGAGATGGCTGAAGCACACAGCTGGGACTGGTTCCTTCAATGGCAGTTCACACACGTCCCCTTCAAGTGATGCTAAAAGCAAAGCCCCAGGGATGGCCTCGGCCACTGGCCCAGGGATGTGGTTTGGGGGGGGAGGGGGAAAGCACTGCAAATTTTCCTCAGCTCCCATCTGACCCCCGTTGATGGAACAGAAGATCTTGCTGCCAGAGCTCCCTGCCAAACCCTCCGGTGTCTCAAAATACACGGGAGTGTGAGCTGTTCTTTTGTCTTCGATAAGACTGCCTGTAATTTCAGCTCCCTATCTGGTTTCCCTTCGAATGGTACCTCAGCTTTCCACCACCAAGTTACACAAAACACTTGAATATAGTTACCTCCTTTATCTCTCATTAGTATATTTATCAACGTGGTATCACCCAGTGGCAAGAGGTCATTGTTTCAGTCTTCGTGGCTTTTAACAGAAGTATTATCCAGGGTGTCAAATCAATGGAAATATTTCTGAAGTCAGTCTCTCATCCGGGCCCAAGATCTTATCTCAGCCGTGGCATGAGACAGACTGTCAGAGAAGTGACATTCAAAGCATAATCTCATCACAAAGTGTAACGACTAGTTTATTTCCCAGTAAATACTGGCTGAGAATATCACTAATGCCATTTTCAGTGAGGTCAAGAGATGACACCATCCATTTTATCTACTGATAGATGTACAGATTCTATACTAACGGCATACACGTCAACCAAACAGTTCACCCCACAATAGATAGTCATTTCTATTCTAGACAGCAAAATTAAAGCACAGAGAAACCCTCTCCACAGACAAACTCTGATGGAGGCAAAAATTACCCTGAAGACACCATCTTCTCTTTCCCCCAGGACTGCAAAACGTAACCCCCAGATGAACTGCTACAGCAAACATCTGGTGAGGCCACTTTTGCCCTTGAGATGAGCTGAGGATGAGAAACACAGATCCCTGGATGCAAATCTAGGCATTCCCACAGCCTCAGCTCAACTGTACCTTCCAACCAGGCAAAAGACAATTTTTTTTAAGAAGTCCTAAACGCAGAAAAAACACCATTTAACAGGATGGCTACAGCCCTCCACTGTTTTCCCTACAGCACTATCATAAATCCAGGGGCTTTCACAGGGCTGTGGATTTAAAGGGCTGAGGGAACCGTGGCAGGACTCCAGCTCGACCTCTTCTGCAGCATCCCACCAAGAGGGTTCTCAGCAACTCTGGCACGAAGCCCAGATCTTCTGTTCGACCTGCAGAGATATTCAGACCCAACATAAAAATTTGGGATTTTATCCAATGTAGAATCCATCGTAACTTTGATTTGGCTTCGGAACCAAATTGTAAGGACCCTCGTTCTTTAAAAGTCTGCATCTCCTTCCTACCTGGAGCTTTGAACCCCAGGGGATTGCCATACTCTAAGGAAAGAGCAGATTTACGTCTGCGAGAGTAACATTGCTGTAAGAGATGTCTCATTCTTGTACTTCTTTTCAAGGGAAGTGCAAACCTGGAGAAGAAACCTCAACAGAACAGACACTTTAGCACCAGACATAAAGGAATTTTAATTATTTCACACATCAGTATGAGCTTGTGTACATAAATTGTATAGTCATTTCAGTACCCATTAAAAAACTCCTATAACAGAGCTGACACTCTATTCTGGTTTTACAAATCAGTGCCTAAACTCTGAGACAGTCATTTTACTGATGTTTCCTAGCAGGAATCTACTCTGCAATGTAGATTAAAACGCCAAAAATACACCTTGAGCTGGAGTGCATAAAACTGTATGACCTTCAAAGCCACTACAACGTCATCAAGTTTCTAATTTTTTTAAAATCATTTTCTCAGTATTTTGACAGCGCTCTCAAGCACCAACACAATCCTATCAAGCTATTAATATTATCCTAAAATTTGCTTAAAAACAGAATTAATTGATAACAGCTCTGAAAGCCTCATACTCGCACAAGATAATCTATGCCTCCTAATCTATAGCACCCTACTGTCGAGATAATTAACAATTAAAAAAAGAATAGTTAAGACATCGGAGGTGGCGATTTACTCTTCCTTGTAATTGGATTTGGTGATAAGGGTGTTTTTGAAATAACACAACAGTTCTGTTCTGAGCAGAAAGATTTAGAGTTTTTAGCAATTTGAAACACAGGTACTTCTCCTTAAGGCACCTTGAAGACACTGACAGCAGGCAACGGCTGAAGTTTTATGACTATCCTTAAATGTAATGGTATCGCAGACTCCCAAGACCAACCCAGTTAACTAAATTGTTGATAAAAAAAAGAAAAAAAAAGAAAAAAAGAAAGAAAGATGGAAATTTTTTAGAAGCCAACAAGTAACATGATAAAGTGAGAATTGTTCTGTAATATTTCAACAACCAGTTGGTGTGACTGTACAAGCGCCTTCAAAGCTCTTCCTAACAAGGCATCCAAGCATGAATAATAGTACCTCTTCTGCTCCTTTATTTACTTGCAATATTTGAATTGAGACCTACACAGCACAGGGATATTTATGTGCATTAAACCCTCTGGACTTCACCAACAGATAAAAAAGACCTTTATGAAGACAACCATGAAACAAACGCCTCATCTGCATGTTTTAACTTTATACAGGGAAAGAATTATTTAAGTTACATCCCCTGGATGATCTAGTTCTCACGAAGCAAGCAAAGCCAAGGCAGGGGCAGCCCATGAATGAAACGTTTCCAGGAAGTGATGGAACCCTGCAGAAATCAGTAAGAGCCCACCCACATGTAAAAGGCCGTTTTCCTGTTTGGTGACTCCGCTGAGACGTCCTGTAATCACCACTGTGATTATGACAGATACTACTTGCAAGACAAGAAGGACACTCCAAGGCTTTATACAGCAACACAAATTAATAGTAAAATGTAAGACTTGGATTTTACATTACTCAACCCAAAACATCACTCTCTGCTCTCTTGAGTCATAGAATGCTTAGAGTTGGAAGGGACCTTAAAGACAACAGAGTTCCAACCCCCCTGCCCTCGGCAGGGACATGTCCCACTAGAGCAGGCTGCTCAAAGCCCCATCCAGCCTGGCCTTGAACACATTCAGGGATGGGGCAGCCACCACTTCTCTGGGCAACCTGGGCCAGTGTCTCACCCCACTCAGAGCAAAGAATTTCTTTCTGTTATCTAATCTAAATCTCCCCTCTTTCGATTTAAAGCTGTTACCCCTTGTCCTGTCACTCCACTCCCTGACAAAGAGTCCCTCCCCAGCTCCCCAGAGCCTTCTCTTCTCCAGGCTGAACCACCCCAACTCTCTCAGCGTGTCTTTATAGGAGAGGTGCTCCATCCCTCTGATCATCTTCATGGCCCTCCACTGGATCTCTTCCAACACAGGTCCATGTCTTCCTGTGGTAGTAGGACTCCAAAGCTGGACACAAGATTCCAGGTGGGGTCTCATGAGGGCAGAGCAGAGGGCTAGAATCACCTCCTGTGCCTGCTGGCCACACTTCTTCTGATGCAGCCCAGGATGAGGTTGGCTTTCTGGGCTGCCATGTTGAGCTTCTCGTCCACCATTTATTAGCAAGTCCTTCTCCTCAGGGCTGCTCTCCAGCCATTCTCTGCACAACCTGTATTTGTGCCTGGGATTGCCACAGCCCAGGCACAGGACTCTGCACTTGGCTTGGCTGAACTTGATGATGTTTGCACAGGCCTGCCTCTCAAACCTGTCCAGGTCCCCCTGGATGGCATCCCTTCCCCCTTCAGCACATCGACTGAGCAATATCTTCTTATTGAAGAAAATACTAAAACTCATCAGAGTCAGAACTCATTTTTTGGCTCTTCTAAAGTAAGGTATTTCTAGAAGAATAGCCTACCCTTGCCTCAAAATTGTGCTTTAATGGGCAGTTCAGCACTGGATCACAAAAACCAGACGTACAGAATGTCAAGCGTAAGCAGCAGGGTCCTTCAAGTTGTTATTAGTTTTGCCTCAGTAAAGCCATATTTTCCAAAATTTTATAGTCCTTTGGGTTTTGCAGCTTCAAGTCTCACTTTGTCCTAAGCCTCCAGGAGAGGAAAAATTCCAAACATGAGATTTGTGATAAAGCTTAGTCTGAGCTGCAACTTCCAACACAATCACTTGCATTGCCCTTCAAAGATCTGCAAGTTTTTATTTCCAGTTTCCAGTATGACCAGACCCAGGTCAGCTCAGATTAGAAGCTCACGGACAGCCACCATTGCTGCTGTGTTTTCAGGAAATAAAACCTGATTATACTAATGAAAGGACCCAAAGACAAGATAAGGCCAATTCTTGCAGGATGTCCAGCTCCTAAAGTCAAGAGGCTCAGGATCAAAGCTTCCCATTTTGTGCTCAGTACAGATATTTTTCCTAATGCCTGGTTCCGTCACAATCTGGACCAGAACTATTATTGTATTAAGTGCTGTACAGACACAAAGCAGAAAAAGGGAATTAATTTGTTAATGCCAATATTTTCTGCCTTGCAACCTAAATATAATTCACCAGATGGATATAAACAACCAAGAACAAGAAAAAATGGATCACCATAGGCCAGCACACTGTTGATTAAGCTCCCAGGGTGCCAAGACCACTTTCATGAGGTTCTTTGTAGATATCACAGCAAAGAAGAAGGGTTAAGGGAAGTTCCAAGCAATGAGGTAGCTTTGTGAATCCTTGAAGAGCACTACTCCTCCTCAAGTCTGGCAGCAGCAAGATGTTTTTATTTATTTGCTGCAGATTATTCAATGACTATTCACCATCCATGGGGAAAGGAAATAGCTCAGTTTGTTGTCCAACTTTTTATAATTATTTTTTGTCTATACGATTGTGAATAGTTACCTGGGGAATAATAAGCTCCAATGACTCAAAAGTATTACTTCAGTAATAAACACCCAACAGATCATAAACCCCTTTAAAGGATTCTGAAGTTGTGTTCTTTAATCTTGTTCTTTAATATTATCAGAAGAACAGCAAAGTTAAGAGAGACAGACACAAGAAACCAGATGCAAGAGCTGCAAAATCAATCCATGACTTCTTACTCCTGGATCTGTGCTCCCTGTCATGAGCCACAGTTATTGCCATGTGCATCCTCTCAACAGTCACTGTCACTCTGGCTCAGAAGACCCCAGTTCCCTGGGGACAGGCTCTTTTGCAGGCGTGACTGAAACACTACTGCTTGTAATGCTCTGAAATCAACTGAGAAGTTGTTGATTGCATGTCCTAGAAAAATAAATTATTCTTCTCATTTTTGGACTTCAGTAAACATTTGATCCAGTCTCAAATTCTGGAAAAGAAAAAGATTAGTTTACTTACAAGATAGGCCAAAAAGGAAACATACAACTAAGAACTGGGCTGAAAATTTAAAATAATGGTTTGGAAGATGGCTATTGGTGACATTCCTCAAGTCTCATCTTTGGAGTATCTTAAGAATGAAAATTCTTAAAGATTTTGACACAAAGTCTGAACATGGCAATGAAATCCGCTGCTGCTGAAGTCAGAAGCCGTGTCAGTACGGGGAGTTGGAAGTCCCATAAAAAGCCATACACAATCCTAAGGGCAAAAAAACAAAAAGAAATTTAAGAGCACAGGATGCAGGGTCAGCCACATCAAGAACAACTACTTCTCATGTACACAGAAAGATCATTCCACCTAGAGCAGCACATCAAGCTCTGGAGTCCTCAGCACAGGAGAGACATGGAGCTGTTGGAGTGGGGCCAGAGGAGGCCATGGAGATGCTGGGAGGGCTGGAGCCCCTCTGTTGGGAGGACAGGCTGAGAGAGTTGGGGGGGTTCAGCCTGGAGAAGAGAAGGCTCCGGGGAGACCTTGGAGCCCCTTCCAGTCCCTCCAGGGGCTCCAGGAAAGCTGGGGAGGGACTTCTTAGCAGGGCCTGATGGCTTTAAACTAAAAGAGGGGAGATTCAGACTAAGTATCAGGATGAAATTGTTCATGCTGAGGGTAGTAAGAGAGAAGCCGTGGCTGCCCCATCCCTGGAGGGGTTCAAGGTCAGGCCGGATGGGACTTTGAGCAACCTGGTCTGGTGGGAGGTGTCCCTGCCCAGGGCAGGGGGGTTGGAACTCAATGACTGTTAAAGTCCCTTGGAACCTGAACCATTCTATGATCCTATGATTGCACCATCAGCTGGAAAGATCGTTTTCCTTAAGTCACTATGGTCCAAAGACACAATGTGACAAAACCACAAAAGAGCCTGATAGAGCTGAGGATGGCAGCTATTTCCAATCCAGAAAGACAAGCATTGAAATATTAACAGAAGACCTCACCTGGACTGCGTACAATCCTGGTCTCCCTCATTCAACCAGGATGGATTTAGAGCTGAGCAGCTCAGAGAGCAATCACAGGGTGACAGAGGAACAGAAAGCCTATCTTGAAAGAGGTGCAGCATGTTTTACCTGCGCAAACCTCAAGGCTGAGATGAGGAGATGGTTTACCATGAAGACAAGAAAGGGACCAACACTGGAGACAAGGGATGGAAGTAAGGATTTAGTTCAGTTAAACAATAACATTGATTCAAGATGGATGGGTACATACTGGTCACAAACAGTCTTAAGAACTGAAGATTTCCAGCTTGCTGGAGAGCCGGCTCCCAATGGGCTTCTGTACCCTTGGCTCTACCTGCTTCTAAAATAGAGAATTTAATCAGTTTCTAAAAAGAATAAAGGTTGTCTGCAAAAAGAGAAGCTGGACACAAAACTGGGAGTCCCAGTTCAATGCTCCTCTGCTTAAGAGACTATCAAGGAACATTTAGAAACTGAAAGAGCGCCAGCCTATGTACATAATAAGCAACAAATCAGATGATTTTTTCTATATGTTTTGTACTTATGTACCCTATTTTCTCATTCTTTTTTTCTTTATAAGGAAATCATATTAAAAAAGCTCTTTGGAACAGGTCCAAGTCTTCTATTTTGTTGAGAGAGTTCCTCACAAACAGCACAGAATTCAAAACAAATTTAAACTTATGCATGTTCCAAAGGAAAAAATCAAACAAAAAAAGGTCAATTGTGCTGTCCTGGACTACAAAAAAAAAAAAATGATAAAAAAGAATCTAGGATGTGGTAGTGACTTTTGTGGTCTAAGTCCATATGGTTCTCTGATAAAGCATTCTTTTTAGTCTGTTTAAAGCTCTCTACACTCTGACCGGGAGCCCATAAATACACGATGCAACATACTTTTGAATTTTACTTAGGAATTTTGCTCCCTCACTCCTCCTTGTAATGACTCTGTTTATGACTTGTATAAAGACCTGACATCTGTTACTAGATGGCAGAGAGCTTCTTTTCACCGAGGTAAGTTTGGACTCTGTTCAGAGCTCAGCTGCAGCAGGGGTCAGCAGGAACGCTTTGAAAACTTCCAGAAATGGGCAAATCCACGAGTGCTTCGAGCTGGATGGTGCCCACGTGTGCTCCACGCTGAAGAGCTGGCTGCATCAAAGTGAGAGGTGACAAGGTGCCAACCCCATTACTAACTCCTTCCGAACGCTTTCCAGATCACTCAAGAAGTTAATTTTCTAATTCACTTCAGTGGGTTTTTTTCCACAGATAATATTAAATCCAGGTCAAGTAAAACTCACTGGGAGTGATGACTATCCCTTTTAACTGACCTTGGACCTGGAATGACCCTCCTTGGGCACGTTGTGGGATGTCTAGCTCTTTCTCAGGAGTTTAAGCAGGCTGACAAAGAGCCAAAGGGGGAGTGATCACAGCTTTATCATCACTTGTGCTTGTCACTGCCCAGGGAGCCGTTTGCTGCTGCCTTATCTCCTACACTTCCCAGGAGCCTGCTCCCAAAGAGCGAGGAGGTTCCTCAGTGGTATCTCAAGCTCCTTCAGAGACATGGAAACAGCAGAGTGTGACTTACACCCTCGCACCAGAGCACATCTAAAGACACATCAGCTTTACGTGGGCTGTAATATCAAGAAATGTTGTGAACAGTCATTATAAAACAACTACACAAAAGGTATAGACAGAATGTGCCAGTTCACACTGCTTCTGAGACAGCTCTGCCATGACTGTCCCTGCCTCCTGATGTTAACTGGCAAGGAAATAACGATGTAGCTAATTAATAGGGGG
>VXBJ01005042.1:203013-255848 GCA_013400055.1 Nycticryphes semicollaris
AGTCATAGGAAAAGGAATACTATGAAGGAGAAAGCCTTAGAGAAAGGCTAGGGTTGAAGAAGAGGTCAACGAAGAAAGAAAGGTCAAAGAGACCTGCACTTTTACATGGTCCTTCCAACAAGCAGCATCTAGGTCTCCACCTGACCGTAGAGAGCCCACAGCCCTGTGCTCTGTGTATTAACAGAATAAAAGCTCTCAGGGCAGAGAAGTTGAGACCTAAAATGATCAGCGTTAACAGTTACATGAAACAACATTCTGGAAAGCGAATTATTTATACTGGATACAAAATAAAGCAGGTAATTGCTGTGAATTTCAAAAATACCTAAACATTCCCAGGACAGAACTTCATTCGCTATCTCTGCAAAAAGCAAGGTGGTGCATATAGGGAAAAGAACAAATCCAAACCCCTCACAGACACGACTTGTTCCTCATTAGTTGTGACTGTTCAGGAGAAAGACACACGTGTCACTGCGGACGACTCAAAGAAAACACGCTCCCCATGAATATACAAAAGTGATGAGCAAAAATCAGATGTTAGGCTGGAGGTCAGGGAACAACAGGCATCAGGTTCAGCTGCCTGTATAAGCTGGAATATTCACCCCAGAACTATGGTAATTAGCTCTGCTCCTGTCCCTGGGTCACTTAAAATTGAATGTAGAAATAGAAAAGGTCCAGAGGAGAGTGACAGTGAATGTTATTAGAGGCAAGGGAAGACTTGCCATCTGAGAAGAGATAAGAGAAGGGCTGGATTAGTTCAGAGAGGAGATAAATAAGCAGCACACTGATAGCAGTATATGCAATGAGGGATCACGGGAAGGTAAATGCAAGGTTCTTTCTTAACCTTCTCATGATACTCAGGCAAAAGGGACCTCCAACTTTTTAAACACTTTTTAGCATATAAAATGAAACCAGGTATAATTAGGTCTCCCGAAGTACCCTGAAGACCTTAGCAGAAGGAATTACGTATTTATGTGAATAGTAAGAATGCCCACAGCTGCAGTAGCGGGATTTAACAAAAATATAGGATAGGAGAAAAGGGCTGTCAGCCAGAGCCATGTGATTACTAGCCACATGTGAAGTAGTCACAGACTGGAGAGCATAGGCAGACAGAAGGACAAACACCATCACCATCTTCACCAGCTGGTTTACTGCTGAGCCTTGAAGCCTCAGGCACACGCCAGAACTCCCCAGTGCTGGCCCATGAGCTGGGTCACCCCAGATGGGGCCAGCAGTTGTTCCTCAAAGCAAACGAGAGGTTAAGAGGTGAATTTACAGATCCTCCCATACACTGGTGCTACTGGAGCCAGCAGAAATGACATTAGTTCATGCAGTAAGCAACAACCCTGCCTTTTTACACCTTCACTGGTAGCATCTGGGCACTCAGAGACTCCCAGTCCCCTTTGTAGGACAATTGCTTCCATGCTGGGAGAAGACTCCGGATGAGATCATGCATCTCACCTTCACAAGCAGGGACACTGCTGAAGTATCTCCACTGGTCCTGGAGAAATGCAGGACAGGATCCAGACTAGAGGAGAATTCCTGTCCTTAAAATGTGGGTTAATTGCACCAGACGGTGCTATTGCAGGTCCTTTTGCAAATGTTGATTTCCGTTATTTTGACCTTGGCAGATACACAAATTTTATCTGGAGTCTGCTGCAAGAAGTTGCCCCTCCCACTGATCTGGGGGTTTTAGTATTAAAAAAAATAAATAAATAAAAAGAAAGAGAGAGAGAGGAGAGAACACAGAGATACAAAAAGCACCTCAGCTCCCAGAAAAATAACTGATCAGGGGCTGGATCCTTCAAGAGCCTGGTGAGGGCTTTGGACAGACCTCCAGCATTATGTCTTACTGCATACAATCTGCCAAACAACTGGGACTTGCTCACAGCTGATTAGAATAGGAAGTTTTTGCATATTATGCATGTCTAAGAGGGGAAAGTAGCTTGAGCTAATGCAAAATAAGGCAGAGGCTGTGAGGCAGCATAAAATGGCTGCTCTTGCATTTTCTGAAGACGGACGGCAATGACCCTGAGCCGAACCATCGGAACCTTCAGACAATAAAAACATCTTGCCGGCGTCTGAACTGTAAAGCGAACTTTACCCAAAGCCTTTGCCAAGTGCCGGCTCTCACAGATCTCAAAGCATTTTGCCAGCACGAAGAGCAAACAAAGATCCAAAAAGAACCACCACTCCCTCCCTACGTCTCCAAGGGCTTCATGAAGTTGAACCTCCCGCTGGAAGCTGCTGACTAACAAACACCCGGTGACAAGAGTAGAAGGAGCTGGAAAATAACATGAGGAAGTCCCCCCGGTGTTTGCCTCTGTATTAAGATCAAGTAGATCACAGCCATCCTGACAGATTTTAGCTCATCTGCTCCTGAGGAACGTTCCATAATTTCTGTAGACAACCTCCTTCGTGCTCAACCACTCCTAAAGTTAGAAAGTGTTTCCTAATGCTCAACACAAATCTTTGGTAGACCAAGAGTTACACCCTTTTAGCATCTTGCTCCTCCTTCCTTTGGTTTGGCTCAGTCCCTCCAAGCTGGGAGGAGATATTTTAGGGTGGAGAACAGCAGGGCACCGAAAGGGTCAATGACACCCGAGGGTGGTGGGGACAGCCAAGCATCACTCTCCACAGGGCTCCTCCTGCGGAACAAACCCGAGGAAGACGAGCAGCGTTCCTGAGCCAACCGGTGGACATCGTTATATTGATGAGAAACTGATGTTCCATTTCTAACGGCGTACGAGCCTAATGGAAGAGGCCGAAAGACATTACTTCCTGCTCTGTTGGCAGCTTGAAAAGGGAGAAACGCAATGAATCCAAAACTGAAATCTCCTCCAAAGCCTTGCACAGGAAACTTAGATCCCCTATGGGGCTGGTATTAAGGTTCTGGGAGAAGACATAACTAAGAGTAATGGGATGAAATTAACTAAGAAAATTTCCTAACTGAATTTCAGGAGCTAATAGAGCTCTCGTTTTCCCCAGGGAAGCCGTGGAAGCCCCAGCGCTCAGGAGAGCTGCAGTAATAGCGCTTTCACAATCGGAAGGATTTCTAATAAGGCATGTCAGGACTGATATCGCTCAGGACCAAAACCATGCCCAGGGCTCTGCTGGCCCAGCCCAGCACTGGAACCACCACAGAAGGTGCTTCTTCAGGAGGGCAGGCAATGCTATCTTCCATCTTTCTGATGGAAACGCAATGGGGGCTGGTTCTGGCACGGAGATGACCTTCCTCACCAGCCTGGGTCCACTGAGGGGTTGGAACTCAATGATCTTTAAGGCCCCTTCCAACCTGAACTATTCTGTGATTCTATGATTCACCATAAAGGGGGAACAAGAACAGAACCAGGTCAAACAAGACCAGTTTGGCAGTGATGCCACAGCTCATACGTTGCTACTCCCCAGTAAAAAAATCAAAGGACACCTCTTCCAGCACAACTGCCAGCGTGACCACGCTTTTAACCAAACCAGGAACTCACCCAACACAAACCAAACAAAATTGGAACAAAACCATGCAGACCAAAAGAGCACCATGGAAAATTTGTACATCTTTTTGTTAAACTCCCCCTTCCCTGTGCTCTCCTGTCACTTGCCCCGGGCCAGCTCCGGCACACCTTCATCACACAGCAAGCAGAACCAAGTCAATCAAACATGGTGGGAAATAAAAAGGATTTCTTTTTTCTGAACCAAGCTGAATTGGCTGGTATTTCTGGTGCTTCTGTCAGACAAGCAGCATAACTGGCACAAGGCAGGGTGGCAGGAGCAGAGGAAGCAAGGAGGAGGAACTGAGACGGGCGATGAGACGGGATAACACCTAAGGATGAGCTGGTGACAAACTGTTAATTCGGCTCAGTGACATCATGAAACTATACCCTCAGTATCTCAGGAAATCTAAACCCATTTCTCTTATGAATAAAGTCGCCTTGGATCACGACGCCAAGTGAAACACCTGACTCTGTTTTGCAATCTATGAAATGGGGAGAGTAGATACCTCTATCATCTCATCTTATTTAATCTAAATACGTCTTTACAAAAGGATGCTTCGAGAGCAGAGGCAAGTGTTAAAGTGAAAAAACCAGACCAATAAAATCAAACTGAACAAACCTGAGACAGAAAGTCCCTGCTCCCTAGGCAAAGTGAAAAACTTTCAACTGATGAATTATTCATTTTGTTTAGAGCAGAATTTACAGTTATTTGAATTTAATCTTTGGATAAAGCATATGCTTAAGAAACAACACTCAACATCACGTCCCCATCCCCTCCTTCTCCTTCCCTCCCGGAGTCTTTAATGGCACTCAACAAAAGTGCCTTAAAACGGGCATATTGTCATTGATTCTGCTGCCAATCTTAGATGGGGGTTTTTTGCCTGAAAAAGAAGATAAACCTCAACTCCAACATATGATTAGAGGAGAAGGACCAATCACTTAAAAAAGGAAAAAAAAAAAGAGAGAAAAATGATAGACAAGACAACACAGCTTCATTAAAAAAGAGAAAACCCTAAGGGAATTTTCAATTTCGTAGTTCCAACGAGAGGGGCTGAAAGAAGTAATAAAGCAGAGGGAAAAAAAAAAAATATATCTTTGGGGCAAGATGTAAGGAAAAACAGGAAACTGAACCAGGAACAGCCTTTCAAGTTGAACCTGAGGTTTTCACAGAAAGGCCTACTGTAGTTCCTGAAGGAGGGTTAAACCACGCGACAGCATCACTGCAACCAGAACTCAGCAGATTTCCCGAGCAGGAGGCTCAAGAAGAGAACAGGTCAAGGTTGATATCAGCAGCACGGCAGCGAGAGGGAGCTTGCACTGCAGTTGTCTGAACCACACCTAGTCTGCAGTTAAATATAGAACTTTACTTTCTGGAACTATTGCTCCTCTTAACCTTCAGAGCATAAATATTCGGAGAGATATTAAAAAAAAAAAAAAAAAAACAACATAAAAAAAAAATAGAGAGGGTGAAAGAGACCTGAATCTATCGTCCGAAATCTAAGCCTAGCAACTAATAAACTCCCTTGGGAGAACTTCCAAAAAAGCAGTAAAGACTGGAGAATTGAATTACAGAAACCACAAGCAGCATTCTGGAAATCCAGTATAAACCAATTAGTTGCTTTAATACACATACCCTGTATACAGACACTTATGTACATTAGACATTCAAGTATATCTGCTGGCCCTAATTCTAATATTAATTACATCAGGTTGGCACCAACCTAACAATTAATTGCACTGGATTTTTTTGTTTTAAAATCTTTTAAGGAAGAGAAACCTGCCCTTCAATCCTCACCCTTCTCATTCAGTTCATGGGCCAAATCCTGTGCATTTTTGGTTGGAGAGCCTGCTCCTAGAAGCAAATCTCTCTAATTTTTGCAATCAAATTCAGATTCTTCCCTCTCAGCTGGTTTGACACATGGAGTTTCAGCGACTGCACTTCTTACCAGCTGAATCCAAGTCAAAAGCATGTACCACAATTAACTGACAGAGCAACCCAAGACTTTGATCCTCACCCCCAAAAAATGTTTATACAGCTTTGTAGCAATGTTCATAGAATCAGAGAATCATCTGGGCCAGAAGGGACCTTCAAAGGACATCTAGTCCGACCCCCCTGCAGTCAGCAGGGACACCCCCAATCAGACCAGGTTGCCCAGGGCCTCATCGAGCCTCCCCTTGAATNAGGTCTCACCAGAGCAATGCAAAGTAGCAGAATCACCTCTCTGGATCTGCTGGCAACACATCTTTTGATGCAGCCCAGGATGTGACTGGCCTGCTGGGCTGCAAGTGCACCCTGCCTGCTCATGTCCAGCTTCTCATCCATCAGCCCCCCTAAGTCCCTTTCCTTGGGGCTGCTTTCTGACACCTCATCCCCTGGCCTGTATTGATAGTGAGGACTGTTCTGGCCCAGGTGCAGAACCCTGCCCTTGCTCCCATTGAACCTCATGTTGTTTACTTGAGCCCACCTCTCCAGCCTGTCCAGGTCTCTCTGGATGATATCTCGTCCCTCAGGTGTATCAATACCACCACACAGCTTGGTGTCATCTGCAAACTTGCTGATGTTGCTCTCAATCCCTCTGTTTCAGAAGTTTATAGGAAGAAATAACTCCACGTTACCTACACAAGAGTTTCCAGTGAGTTCTAGATTCAACCCTCTTTTCAGGTGTTCAACTAAATCACCAAAGTTAGGTCTAATTGCAGACATTTCTCTTTTGCAGCCAGAAAGCGAGTAACCCTTGTGAGGTGCACTCGTGAGATGGAATTGTCTTCTGGATCTCTGTTTCTCATTGCTGAGTAGCCAGAAGCCCAGATGATCAAGCACTTTACTGAGCTTCTCAGAAGAAAAGCTCAAAACCAGGTGCCTAAATCCCTGCATACACCAGCAGGGCATCAAAATGCTGCTGGATGTAGAATCATAGAATCATTTAGGTTTGAAGAGACCTGGAAGATCAAGTCCAACCATCCAAATCCAACTGGGAGAGCTGGCTCACACTCCAGAGGGCTGTGCTGCCATCCAGTGTGACCTGGACAGGGCAGAGAAGAATCTCATTATGTTCACCATGGGCAAGTGTAGGGTCCTGCACTGGCGGAGGAAGAATTTCGGGCACCAACATAGGTTAGGTGAGGACCTGCTGTAAAGAACCTCTGAGAAGGATCTGGAGGTCCTAGTAGACAGTAAACTCTCCATGAGCCAGCAATGTGCCCTTGTGGCCAAGAGGACCAATGGAATTCTGGGCTGCGGAGGGAAGAGTGTGGCCAGTAGGTCCAGGGAGGTCATTCTCCCCCTCTGCTCTGCACTGGGGAGGCCACAACTGGAATCCTGCCTCCAGTGCTGGGCTCCCCAATTCAAGAGAGACAGGGAACTGCTGGAGAGTGATCTCTAGAGGTCCCTTCCGACTCTGACAATTCCCTGATTCCGTGATCAACCCAGCATTGCCACATACAAGCACAATGCAATGATACAATGATACTTGCATTTAATTAAGGAAAAGACTCCATTAAACTGAGTAGGATGTCTCCCCTCACAGTCAAAACTTAATCCTTTAGAGGAAAATGCAAATTAGCAGCTAAATGGCACCAGACCACATGCAATGCCAAACACCCTTTGAGTGGGCCCAAATGCTTAATTCCTGACGCCATGGCACCAAGTGAACCTGATCAGTTTGGGCCAGGCGGCTGGAGTCTGGTTACTTTCATGTTATGAGTGATATTACGGACGAGCCTGGAAGAATCCAGTGGCTTCTAAGTGAAATTAGTTACCTTTCTCCTTGGGCTCCCAAGACAGCATTCTCCCCCCACTCTTTCAAAACTTGCCACTTAAACCAGCCCATCCTTACAGCTCAGCCAGGCCCGTTAAAGTATAACCGTTAAACAACCATATTCCCAATTTGCTTTATGGTGTAGTTTTATTGCCTTACAAAGCTCTGCCCACGAGTTTACTGTGTTCTTGCTTCCAGTGAAACTCTTTGGCCATGCTTTCCACTACCCACACGCAAGGCTGCGAAATTCAGTGCTTGTGGCGACCCAGCAAGAGATTTGTGAATTAATATTAAAGGCAGGACTAAGACAATGTGGCAGAAGTCTCCATTTACCAGCAGAATAGGACAAAAACCCCAGCAGCAAAGACCTTACAGAGCACAAGACACAGCAAACAGAACCAACCAAGAATGAGACAGAAGAAGAAAGAGGGTAATGAAAATTAGATCAAGTGATTATGTATCTGCACGAACAACGTGATGATTTCCAATGTTAACACCATCTTGCTGCTTTCTACACCAAATCTCCTACATTCCTAACAGATGCACCCCAAACCATTACAGGTTGTCTGACTTCTTGAGAGCATCACAGGAGAGCTTTGAATGAGGAAAGGGTAGTGCTTGCTTGCTTAGCTCTCTCCTTCTGCTCTGTGTTCCCACAGCATCCACCACAAAGGGGTTTAAGGCACTATCTTGAGTCAAACAGCAAATAATAGCAGTTAATCGCACTTCAGGCCAGGGAGAAACCAAGAAGGAAAACACCCATGCCCAAAGAGCTCCAGTCCTACTTCAGAGCAACCAAATATTTCACACAAAGAGGGTTAATAAGGATACAATGCTGTCCCGAAGGTACACTGAGCTGTGGCATTTTGGTGATTCTCGGTAGTGCCATCAGGACAGTCACACAAGCATTCCAAAGCACTGAAGACCCTACACTGCCCATGGCACTGCCTGGGCAGTGGGACACCAGAAAACCACAGCCCCCTGTGCTATCAGATCTCAGGACTGTGCATTAGTTGGGTCTAGCAAAGCAGAACAGTTTCAAACATTTACATTCTTTGCTCTGCAGAAACATCCAGCCAAAGCCGAAACCAGTGTTCAATGCGAGGTTGGATGGGGTTTGAGCAACCTGGTGTGGTGGGAGGTGTCCCTGCCCAGGGCAGGGGGTTGGAACTCAGTGATCTTTAATGTCCTTCCTAACCCAAACCATTCTATCAATCCATGATCAGTGCAGCACCTGGACAGAATAAGGACTCAAACACCACTTAGTGACCCGTCTCAGCCCTGCAAAGACCCCATAATGGCCCATGGCCACACAGAATTATGTCCATCTTGTGAATAAAAGGGCTTGGATCCCTGGGGAAGCTCAAGTATTTTGGTCTTAGCTTAAGCAAAAAACACTCTCCTGCTCCTGATTGGTTTCAAAGACCCTTGTGCAAGCAAGAGGAAAGAAAAAGAAGCACTACAGAAAGGGCAAAAGCACATCTTAAAAATCTGCTGGCCAAGGATTCAAAGGAGTTGCAAAGCAGAGAGGAGTGTGGCACACACAGAGTCATCTGGTGCCTTCATGGAAGGGAGGTTCCTCACGCTCCCAGAGGGAGGAAAACTCCTCCCAGCCATTTAGCCCTGAACAGAAACAAGCATTCATCCCTCAACCACGTCTGAGTTCACTAGCCCTTTTCTTTTATAGAATATTACCCACAAAAGAGACATTACCGTACGCAGAGGGGAAGGCAAAGCAGCCAGGGGACCAGGCTCAGAGCGTGCTTCGTCTCGGCAGGACTGAAGAACAGGGAGCTCTAATGATCACCTGCCACTCTGCATATGTATTTGAAAGATTCACTTTGCTCTGTAAAAGCGTGTAAAAAGGGCTAAGAGACTTTTTGGACACAGAATCTACTGCTTGTTAGGCAAAGTTCTACATCCTGAACAACCACAGTGCTGCCAAAATGCCAGTAGCAACTCTAAAATAACATGATACATTATGAGGAAAAAACCAGAAAATTGGGAAAGGAGAAATGTAGAATGTCAAGAGCGTGCAGACCCCCACCAGGACAGAGCCATGGTTGGGCTAAATAGAAAGGTTTTTTTGGAAAGCACAGGAAAAGCTGAACACCAACACTCAGACTGCGTGAACACCAAGATCTCTTCGGAACCACAAAAAATGAGGTATTTTCCAGAGGAGCTCAACATCTTTTTAAACAACAAAAGGAGTGAAATAGCTCCTCCTGCTCTATCGATGAGAATCCAACGATTACGCTGTTATTAACCCGCCCGATGCTAAAGCACATCCATGGAAATGAAGCTGGCGTTCCCCCGAGCAGGAAAAAGGATACTCGTATTGGCTTTAAAAGGCCCACCTCCGTAAGCCCAAAGTGACGTACCTTTCCATAACAGCCAGGCACTCCTTTCTCCACGTGAACCGACTGCCTCGCCGTAGTCTGAAGGTCCCAGAGGTAGCTGTGACTGGGGGAGGCGTCTGTCTCCATTCTGGCTCTTCTACTGGGACAGGAGCGGGTCTCATGCTTAACGTAGCCCCTAAGAATAATAAATACTGTGTTTCCTAGTGGATTAAAAGCCATGCCCACTTTCTCACTCCTGCTCGTGAAAAAAAGACAAGACAGATGATGAAACCATTCAAACTAAAAAAAAAGTAAAGCATTATCAAACACAGACACCTCCAAGAAACACAAAGCCAGCTAGAGTTCCCATCCCCAACCTCCGAGCCGGAGAGGTACCCGCTGACCAAGGAAACCCAAGGGAGACAGAACTGAGTTGAGAGATGTCCTGTCTCCATCAAGAGGAAAAACGTCCTACAGGAAGGGTGAGCTATGCCCCAGCTGGGATTTATTTAGGTTGTGCTGCTACCTCTTCTGCCACAAAACGGGAAATAGCAGGTTTCTATTTAATTTTAGGGCAGTCTCAGACAGCAAAATGTAAAGTTATACCAAAGGTGTTGCAACGTGTCTGAAGAGCTGAGTAAACACTTGAAATAGCTCCACCGATAGAAACACACCCTGTGACCTGTGCAAACACGGGCTCCCGAGTGCCAGGTTGCCTGAAAAAGTCACTGAAAGCAGGTTAACATCGCACCTTTGCTCTTCTGTCCCCCTTCTGTGGATATATTTCCACTTTCAAGAAGCCTGAGCTGGAACGCATCAAGCAAGAGACAGGACTTGGCACGACGCCTTCAGGAAAGGCCCTTTGAAACTTACCCCCGATTCTTTCCACAGCAGCCTCGCAGTTAATAAATCAAGATAAATCAAGGCACACTGGGAGATCACTCTTTCATATATCCCTTGGTGAGGATGGGAACCTGGTGTAGGACATTAGTACGCAAAAGAGAGTATGTTCTGAAGGACAGCTTTGTGCTCAGTGACTTCCCCTGGAGGGAAGAAATAGCTGTTCTTGGGTGCAAAAAAACAGTAAGAAGTCAAAAAGTCATACGAAAAGATAAATCACTACCTATATCCCATATGCATACTGAGTTCAACTGGAATTCATGCACTGAGCAAGCCTGGATATATCCAAGCGAAAGAGGAGGAATACAGGACTGTGGACATGTAAAGGCAGGGCCGAGACAACAAATCCCTCTGGGCACACAGACTTCCTCCAAATGGGGAGGATTTAATCCTAAAACCATACCGTGTCAGTGAAACATCGCTGCTCCTTTAATTTAAAGCAGAGCAAAAGGGTTAAAAGGAACTTTTGAGCTTAACCAATAAACAAATTCCTGGAGTTAAAAAGGAAGAAATTAGCAACTTATGGCTTTGGCTGCGTTCCTTTCCATAAGTGAGTATTTTCCTTACTGCAGGGGCTTGCATCCGTGTGAGGTGGTGGAGCCCAAAATAATTTAAAAGTTAGTGGAGAAGCCCATAGGAAGCAAAGCCCACAATCTCTGCCTTGCACACACAACTGATGGTGACTCCTACTGATTCCCAGCTAATGAGCCTACACAGATTACTTAGTTTTGTTGACATATGAAATGTTTCCCGTATTGCAAATTTATTGGGAAGCTATTTCAAGGAAAGTTCCTTACCAATAGTCTTTTGAGGACTAGCACAATTGAGGGGTTTGGGTCAGTATTGAGTTGCTAGGTTTTAAATACACTTCAAAAAGTAAAAAAAAAACCAACAAAAAACAAAAAAAAAACCTTTTTAAAAAATGGTAACAACTTTTTAAAAAGAGGCAGGAGAGAAGAGGACAAGAAATTACCTTTGCCTGCATTGTCTTAGCAATAATCTTTCCCTACCCGAGGGTTTCAATTCACAGGGAGAGCACAGAAATATCAGTGATACCTAATGTCAAGGTAAGAGACACGGAGTACTTTGATTAAATTTGCCTGAGATTTTTCAGACAAAGGTTGAAAAAATCATCTGCCCTTAAAGCATACATTTGCTCCTGCTACTGATACGTTTGCTTACTGAATAGAAGATGCTTTTTTTCATTTTAGTAGCCTTGCTAGATCCATTCCCCTATTTCTCTTTTCTATGGGGTAACATCAATATCAGCAGCAGATAAGGGAGAAGTATGCTGAGAATTCCAAGCAATTAATTCTGGGTTTGCACACATGGAAGCATCTGAACACACACATAAGATGTGCTTGGACGCACCAGTGGCAAAAGGGGTGGACATCAGTGCTGCTGCCATGTTTGATAAGGTAATTATCAAGCTTTCCTTCATCCCCCACCATTAAATGAGCACTTGGGGATCCAGTTTATTCTGCTCTTCCAAGGCTTCATTGCAATCTGCTTGCCACCAAGCTCCACTTCTTCACAACTAAGTAAGTTACATCCTAGTTACTGGGTCAGATTCTTTTTACAGACCCCTCAAACAGCTTTTGAGAAGGGAAACTTCTCTCTCGAGGAGAATGAGCAGAGCAAATGCCATGTGAGATTTTCATCTTAGTATATGCATCAAAAAGCACGACGTCTGTAAGGGCTGTAGAGGTGAATTGTCTGGGAAGAACTTCTGTGGCAGAGAAAAATGAAAAGCGACGTCTCTCACTACCTGCCAGCACCGAGTACCTGCTCCAACAATGCTGAGTTCTCTCCATGTGAGCCAGCACTTCCTTGGCCGCGGGGTATGGCTCTGGGGGTGCTGCAGGTGGGTTCTGGGGAGAGGAAGGCAAGAGCCATGCCCTCTAGCCAGAACGCAGCTCCACCTCTACACTCAAAATTCCTCGTGGCAAAGGCCTACCTTCCCTCAGCACATCCCAAACACCACCCGGAAAGAAAGAGTCTTGCTCTTAAAAGTGTCACACACTGTTGCTGGCGCCCATCGCATGGCTCAGAGAAGCCCCTGCCAGGCCGTGGAGATGTGCAGAATGGCCAGAGCCACCCTCAGGCCATCTCCCAGGTCCACAAAACCATTCAGGAGCAAGTCCCTGTCGTCTATTATACTGGTAAGAACGGATGTCATGCTTTATTTTTAGCCAGACTGACCTGAGATCACACGAAAAACACCTTTTGGGTAGGACTGAGCCAGGCTGGGTTGGAATCCACAGCCTGCACCACAAAAGGCTCCTTGCAGAGCTCATCGCTTGGACAGAGAGCATCAGAGCAGGGACTATTTTCTCTGTAAAATAGTAAATCACCAACAGTACGTTTCCAGTGCAAATCTCGTGGGATATCCAGTCCCTGATGCATTTATTTTTCGTGGCAGGCTTTTATTTACAGCTAAAGAAGACACGCTGTGGGAATAACACAAGAGATGCTACACCTTGGTAATAACTACTTTTCTTTTCCTCTTTTATTTCAAGGAGGAAGAGCACATGGTTTTCTCCAAGGTGACCACACCTGCCTTCCTATTACAGAAGACTGGCAGAAATAAATATCCAGCTGAAATGGAAGCAGTCTGTATCCACCTGTAACTCCAACACGTCATTTCTAGGTGACAGCTTCAGTTTGCAGAAACCCACAGGTAAAAGACACGCTCAAGTTACTCCATAACAAACTCTCCACGTTGCCCAAGACCCAGTGCCGGCCAAACTAATCAGGCTAACGACTGCCAGTGTAAAATGAGGATTTATTTATTTTTTTTTAAAACCCACAGGCTCTGAAAAAATAATCAGAACATTACAGGACTCTATGCGCTCATATACCGGCTTCTGAAACATATACTATTTATCTACTGCCAAAACGCTCTCAGTGCTCTACAGAACACAAGAGATGTGGGGCCTGTCCAAAAAACAAAAATGAGAAAAAATAAAAGCCCGCCCGATCTAAATGAAAAGCATCCCTATTAATTGGATTAAAGGCCTCTCAAACACTAGCGTTTAGCATTGACTTCTCCCCTTCAACAAAAAACCTGCCTTTCACCCTTATTGGCAACTGTTTCCAGAAAAACTTACATTCCCTAGTACACTGGAATTCGCAGCGTTGCCATTAACTCCATCCCTCCTACCAGGAAAACACCCAGCAAGAAATTTTCGAGGAAGATTATTGCATACAGTAGGAAAAGTGGGTTGTTTTGGGGTTTTTTCCTGATCCGTAAGTCTCTTGCAACGTTCCAATCTGTTGCTGCCTGAACACCCACCACCAAAGAGAGGAGACTTACAGACAGAAACTGTCCCCACAAACCAGCAATCGAACCCAAGCAAGTAACAAACGGCGTATTCAAGAGGTCACAGCAAAATGGGAAATAACAAATGTGATGGAATTTGTGAGTTCCTTCTGTACAGGAGCAACATCTCCACAGTCTCAAAACCACCCACAACACAAAGTTCTTTGGTTCACAGATGCTTATGGATAATTTAAAGCGTTATATGGCACCATTACACATTTGGAAAGTAAAATAAAATCTCGTTTGATGTATTTATAGGTCATCTTTTGTCTCCTATACATAAGAAACTCCTGCCTGGGTGCCGTATGTAAGCACAGTGAAGGACAGACCCTGCTGTGAGGACCTTCCAGGAGAGGTGTGCACAGCAAACAGATTCATCCTTATTTAGGAGATGGGAAAGTGAGATGCAAAGCTGAAATCATCTGCAGAGTCATACAGCAAAACTGGAATAGGCAGGAAAAGACTACGGGTCTGCCAAGCGATACCCAGTCCCTTCCACATGAAACAACTATTCTTTGTTTTAAAGTTCATAAATCCATTACATCTGGTGTCCTAGTCCTTCAAAACTGTTTCAATTTTAAGTGAAAGTTTTCTTCCTGTTACTACACAAACAAATTCAATCAGAATACGGACTTACTCTGAAGATCCAGTTTTCTACACTAAGGAATTAAAGAACTGGGGGAACTACAAGTTCCCAAAATCCTCACTTTGCCCACTGGTAACTCAAACACGTAGGCGATTCTGGGCAGAGAGACCTGACTCTTGCACCTGAAGGAGAAGGACTGAGATTTTATTCCCAGCAGCTGGAACTGGAAAAGATGGTATGTATGAGAAAGCCAGATGCGACCTCCTAGTAAGTGAGCAAACAGAAAAAAAATACATGCCAGTCATTTAATCTCTCATGTTTCTTCAAAGGAAGACAATATTTCACACTCTACAGAGTAGAGCACAGTGATTTATGCTCATGGCAGGGGGCTCTACTGATTTCCTCATTTACTGACCCTCAAAAAGCCAGCAGAAGAGTTAGTTGTGTCTAGTATCACAGGGTGCCCTATGTAGCATCCAGGAGCTAGGTTCCAAATTGTTTTTATAACAGTAATTTAAAATCAGGATGCTTTGGACAAGGTTGGTACCTTCCTTAATAGAGTGTATACCCTTGCACATATGCACGTTAATTTTATCTCTTGGCAAGCAAGTCTGAGCTGCCATAGAGTAGATGGCAATAATTCAAAGCCTAAAAGATTATCCCACAATAAACAAATACAATCACATTTTCCTCAAGTAGACTTTTCCAACAGCTACAGGACAACCCAGGGTTCCCCTTTACCTCAGTCTCCAAGAACAAACCAAATGTTATTTGGTTCTAAAGGGCATTTAAATGCATCCCTTGCACAGGCACAGGCAGGGGAGCCATTTTGCCTTTTAGATTTCTTTAAAATACTGCACAAGATCCTTTATTTGAAAAAAAGGTTACACTCAAGCAGCCACTTTTGGAGCTATTTTTCCATGTGTGTGTAAAGAGAAGTGGAGTAGACCTCAGCAAGACAGTGCCTCAGAGCAGTAGAAGTTAACGTCGACTGAGTTCAGTTTGAGCCATAACCCTCAGTGCTGCAAAGTCTTCCTTCTTTAGACGCTTCTCAAGAGCGAAAGGAGCCACAAGATGTGAGCTTGTGGATACGGGGAAAGAAGGAAGGTTAAAGAGAAAGCAGCAATGATTTTAGTGCTAAGGCTTCTCTTATCCCAGCACAAAATACTATTTCCTAATTTCCTAAAATTCCTCCCAATTTTATTGGCAAGGAAAGATGTGAGGCTACCGGAGAGAGCCACACAACAGTTTTCATCACTAGGAGAGGACATTTGGTGGTTGTATTTCCAAAATACACCTTCCAAAGCCCCTCTCCTTCACTGTTTTGGAGGCAATACCTTCCATCAAAGGAAATGGCTGAGAGTTACTTGGTAGGCTACAACCCAGTAAACTTTCAAAGCAGCCGAGACCCAAGGGTGGCATCCAGTAACTTTGCTGACCCTCAGCATCACGATTCCAGCCTGGAATCAGGGCTTCTCAGTGAACCCTGCTCCTTTGCCAGCACCTCACAACCCTTGGCATTTTTATTCTTTAAAGCCATTTTCTAGATGCTCAGCAGAAAGGCCAGGCTCAGCTGTGGCCTTGAACCCACCCAACGTTGAACTAAAATATTCTCAGGCCAACTGACAGCTGGAGCCTCTTGATTTTCAGCTTCCACACCGAGCAGAAGTTTTGAGGCTCTGTTTTCGCTGGAATTCTTCTTAATAGAACCCTGGCTATTGAAGCCAAGTTCACATTAGAGAGCCAGAGTTTTAAATTCCTTAAAACAATTACACAGTTAATTTAATCATGCCATTGTTTAAAGGAAATTAAACGTAAATATTTTGATCTTTACGATAAAACTGCTCCAGGGAAAAAAAAAAAAGAACTGTGGTCAAACAAAATCTACGGAGAAGAACAATGCAAGGAAATTAATTCAACTGTGATTTTGCAGATTGCTGGTTAGTTAAAGATAATGAGGAGCTTTACTTCTCTTTATATTTAAGATGTATGTTGAGATTTGGAGAAGCAGGTGGGATTTGAGAGCCACACCTCCAACTTATCTCACCGAAACTACCAACCTCCCATCCAGGAGCCTGAGATCCAACCCAAAGCCCTCTGAAGTGATCCCAAAGTTTCTCTCCACCAAACTGTATCATTTTTTGCCAGACTTTATATTACTCTACTCGGCCATTTCTATCTGTTCATTCCGGAGAGCCTCGGCATGTATTTCCCGAAAGCTGATTACAGCTTCACTCATTGCTTCCAATTCCCAGCACTGGCTACTGGTGAGGGGACAGGGCAGGTAACCACCAGCGAGGAGCTGGCCAGATGCGTCAAATTTGTTCCTACCCTCCTAAAAACTAACCTGGTCAGAGGTCACACCTCTATAGTCCACCAGAGCAAGAAGTGGCTGATCACTGGTAGTAAAAATCAGAGATAAAAGGCTTTTTTTCCCATAAATAAAACAGCAGGAGATGTTTAGGCGGTATTTCTTTACCAGGATTTGTCTTCTCAAGCTGGTACCATCTGTAAAATGCCCTTTTCTTTTGTTCACTCAGGTCCGACCCCTGCTGCAACAGCCAATGGGAGATCCGGCTCTGACTGATACCTGTGAAAAAACAAACCAAAATAAAATAAAAAAACCCACCAAGCCAAAATAATAATTAAAAAAAAAAAGAGAGAGAGAGAGAAAGAGGAAGAAAAAACTTGTTTCTTTTTAAAACATTTTGAAGCAGTTTGTGTACTGCTAAAAGGCATTGTCTGACAAAGCCCAGGAATTTGTAGTGTGTCCATCACAGAAAAAAGCAGAGTTCAAGCTTCTCCCCCCATCACTAAAGTCTTTTCACTTCTCCCTGTCGTTATTTTCAGCATCACCGAAGGTACCTCCTGTAATCAGCACAATCAATCTACAGGCAAACAGGGCACAAACTGGGAAGCCAAATCTAGCACTGGCTTGAACTGTCCCCAACTTCCCCGACTCTTAAACTTCTTCATCTGTGAAATGGGAACAAGTCCCTTCCCCGTTCTTGTATCTAAGTAACAAGAGTTAGGAGATCGTTACCATTCAATGCTTGAATAAAAAGGGGAGATAAACATCGAAACAGTTTATGTGATATCAATCAAAATCAGCCCTGAAATGGAGCAAGACAACCATCAGCAGCTGTAACAACGGCCAGAAAACAAACCAGGAAGGGTTGGTGTCCATCAGCAAAGCCGGACTCAAGCTCTGGGTGACAAGGCAACATTAGGGACAAAAAGTTGCGGAGTTTCTAAAGCAAGAATTCTAAGAAAACAGCAAAAGAGGGGACCCTCTCCCTCCTAGAAGTTAACACAATTCTTTCCGAAGCACAATGCTGGATGAAGGATGAATGCAGAGAGGGAAAATAAACTGCTGTAAGGAACGAAATAAAACAAAGCAAGAGATTTGAAAGTGCAATAAGAGGTAAACTGTAGGTTCATTTAAAAGTAATAAAAAAAAATATATAAAGCTTTCTGAATAACTGCAGCTGTTGAAGATAATGAGGAGCTTTACTTCTCTTTATATTTAAGATGTATGTTGAGATTTGGAGAAGCAGGTGGGATTTGAGAGACACATCTCCAACTTATCACTGTTACCATCAACATCCCACCCAGGAGCTTGAGGCCCACAGGTAGGAGGGCTCTCTGTGCTCTCCACACGGCTCTTCAGCCATCAGAAAGGGTTAAACAACATCTGAACTCTCCTGAGAAGGAAGGTTTTGGGAGGTGCTGGGAGTAACAATATACTGCCCAACACCACCTGTGCCACCACCTGCTCGGTGATAATACAGAGGCAGGTACAAGGCTGGGTTTCACACGGAAACCAAACCATCTCTCCTCTCCTGAGAAGCGCCAAGGGTTTATAAGATCTCATAATCATATTTAACGTGTGAAAAACAACCCTGCTGTGCTTTTTTTCCCCCCTTTTCTTTTCTTTTTTTTTTTTTTTTTTTTTTATTTAACACTTANTCATTTAACACTGAAACGGGTTAACTTCAGAATGATTAAACCCGACTCTCAGGTCAGTTTCTTTCGGTTCTTCTCAGGTTTTTTTCTTCAGGAGGGTTTACTCCAACCAGATTTTTAAAATAAACCCAGGGTTTAGAATCATGGAATCATCGAATGGTTAGAATTGGAAGGGACCTTAAAGATCACCCAGTTTCACCCCCCTGCCCTGGGCAGGGACACCTCCCACCAGCCCAGGTGGCTCCAAGCCCCCTCCAACCTGGCCTTGAACCTCTCCAGGGATGGGGCAGCCACAGCTTCTCTGGGCAACCTGGGCCAGGCTCTCACCACCCAGTTTATGCTCTTAACTGTTCTTCCGTATACGGAATTCTGGAGTCTATGAAGTTTTAACTGTCCTGTGGAAAAGGGATAGGTGTGTTTGGTTTTGGATAGAGAAGCTTAATGCGATTCAGCAGAGCTCAGCCCACAATACACAGTCTGGTTTGGTTTAGCTTCCCTTGCATCTACTGAGCCTCTTAATGCCCATTCCCAGAGACTCCTTTGCCCCACGACTGGAAGAGTCCAGGAACAGCCGGGGCAGTCAAGAGTTGACTATCCCCAGGACTCATATTGGAATATATAATTGTGTTTATGCTACTAGGGAAGTGGAATTACTCAACCAAAACACAAACCGTAGCAGATTCTGCCAAAATAAGCAATTCAAGCCACAAGCTAATACTAAAAGGAGTCAATGTAAGTAGAGAAAACTCCCCAGCCCAAAGCAAAGCTTCAGTCCAATTGAAATCATGCAATCTGGATACCCGATTCTCAAAGAAAAGACCAAGTTTTGAAAACTTGCAGCTTCCCCTCTACTATTATGAAACTTACCCACAGTGCTATGGGACATGAATGTGTCTCACTGCTTTTGGCTGCGTGGCTCCTGTTAATCAATGGGTAACAGCACCATCGATTCACTTGTTTACTACAGTCCACTTACCCTTATTGCAGTGAATTAGTGGTTGTTGAGTGTTTGGATAACACCGTTAAGACATAAATGCACAGCATTATTAGATAAAAATTATAAATAGAGATTAAGTATCTTCCACAAGAGTCGTATAGTGGAGAATCCAAATTCTGCTCAAGAGGCTGCCTGATACTGGCATGAAGCGGCAGAGATGTCACCCACTTCAGACAATGTGCTGGAGACAAATCAGAGCAGCAGGAGCCAAAGGGTTCCCGCTGTGTATTGTCGTGTCCATGTTCGAGGACTCATTGAGAGTCCTCACCGTTTCCCAAGTCGCTTCTGGAAAATGGAGCTTCGTAAAGGACGGCGAGATGTACAGATTAAATGATAAATTCTAGGCTTATCGTTGATTGGCCACAGCATCTCACGAACGGCACGGCAGTCCATAGCAATTTTTTTGACTAGATAAAAGCCCAGAGCCCGTTTTTGCTCTCTGGATAGCAGATTTCCATAGCAGTGCCAGAAACCCAGATAATGTGTCAGGTATGGTTTAGGCAGCCCATCTTGATTTCGGTCATAGGAATGTAGTCGATGACCTCAAGAAGCCTCTTTACCTCCCTTTGTCCATTATTCTCTTCGTACAGTATCTTAAACACAAGCCCAACCTTCANTATTATTCTCTTCTAGTTTTTACCTTCTTCTCTCCTTGGGTCAGAGATCTGTGGCAAGAGCCGAGCTTCTTAAAGGTTCCCTCTACCTGTACCTCTCCTCTTGATTTAAAGATAGAAATTATCATTCATCTGTATATCAACTCCATTTAGAGGCCTCAAAACTGTGTATTCCAGCAGCCCGACTGATTCAAGGTCACACGCAAAGTCTGTAGCAGAACTGACCCAGGATCTCCCAGATCCCAGTATAGTGTCTTAAACACAAGCCCAACCTTCACANCACTCCTTTCAATTAAAAAAATCCCACCCAAATCATCACGTCAAGAGTTTCTTGTATCTCAAGTGGGATTTATAGAGTTGACTATAGAGTACTACCACCGGTACCATCCTGTCGCATCGTCTGTAATCACGCTACTTTAGGAAATTGCACTGGCAGGAAAAAAGAAATCATCCTGCTGCCAGAAGCAGATTAATGAAATGTGTTCTCCAGAGTACTGAAAATCCAGCTGCCTTGAGGAAATTTGCTCTCAAACTGCATCACGGACCTCAAGGAAGACTGCCATCCTCTGGGCTCAGCACCAGCAGGGCCCCAAGTACACTGCCACGAGCACCACCAGTTTTCTCTCAGAAAACAGCAAAGAAAGAGGTGACAATCACAAAGGACAAGAGCAATTCAGATGTTGACTTCTCGTGTCACACTTCCTAATTATAACCAAAATGGAGATGACAGCACATTCAGGCTCTTCTGGCCAGTCTCACTCTCTCCTACCTAAATTATTTGGGAGAAAAAGTTTCCCTTTCAAGTACATACATAAAACAAAAGGCAAAATGCACCATCAAGAGAAGGCAACTGGTACCTGCGCTACAAATCTGCTCACAGCCCTCAAAACTGCTGTTTGTCAGGTCTGAGGTAACTGGTTTACACCTTCACATATAGATTTGTTCAGCGACTCTACTCCGCATTTCTTTAATGTTTCTTTCAGGCGAGATTTTTAGAAGCACCTGGAATACGTCAGATTTGGAGAAGAAAGCAACTGACTGGCTTTTAATTCTTCAGTTTGTAAGCAAAGTCCTAGATTCACATCATACGTGCTCGCAAAGGACAGCTATCAATTTAGGAGATTAGCAAGGCTTGTTTACAGAAAACCTGCCAAGATCAAAATCACAGAAAAACAAACCTTTCCCAGTGTTGTCATGAGTATTTAAAAAAAAAAAAGAGAGGGAAAAAAAAAAAGGAAGGAAAACAATGTTTTTCAAAATCCAGTTTCTTGCTGCTGCAGATGATCAGTAATTTGGCAATTTTCTGAATTCTCACAACGGAACTACTTCAGCTTCACTTTGTGTTTGCATTTGCTCTGCGTCCCCCTGTGCGGGTTGGAAACCTGGAGGGATTTTATTTATGGTAGAGCAGAGCTTCAAGGCTGCCCTCCGCCCTGCTGGAAGCTGCGTGTTTAGCACATTGCAAAGCTCAGGCCTGGGGATCTCCTATCAATTACGACAGGGACAGGCCTGAATTATACAAGCAGAATAAGTGGGAAGGTCATCAGAACGGCACACTGAAAAGCCCTATTTTTTTATGGGCTTGTTGTTTCATTTTAATAATAAATGAAAAAAAAGGCCTCTGCATTTTATTTGTTACTCTTTTGTTTTGTTTTTTTCATGGTAGTTTAGTTTTTATGGCATTAGCCTAAGAACTGAGAAATCTGAACTCCCATTCCTGCTCGGCCACAGACTGCTTCCACTGTGACCTCAAGAAAATAAGTTGGTTTTTTTCCTTCCTTCCCTCCCTACGTGTAAAAAATGGAAAAGGTAATAGTTCCAAACCTCGCAGAGGCATCATCCATCAAAGCATTTAGTCTGGCTGCAAAGGGCTCCTCTCTGCATCCTCCTCCCTCTCCCCTTTACTGTCCTACACAACAGAAAGGCGTTGGTTTCTGGAAACATTTCCCTTTCCCTCCATCTACATCTGGGAGCTCAGAGACAGCATCTCTTAAAAAGTTTACCTTTGTCTCTCTATCCTTTGCATGCCCATCGTAACTGCCTCGCTATCCAGGTACAATTCTGGTGGCAGTTAAGGTAAACTGCAGCACACGACTACACATTATTGTTCATAAAAATTTGGCATCTCACCTGCCACACGTAGGGCTAAATACCTACCCCTGAGTAAGCTGCAGCCACGGTAAAAGGAGCTTCAAATAACAAGATAGGAAATTCAGCAGGAACTATTATTAGCTCCTGTTTATACTGTCATTTTTCTTATCAGTAGGAGATTATTTATACAGAGCCCAACCCAAGTGCTTCTTGTTTATCTTATTACAGACACCATTAAAAAAGTTTCTATAAAAAGCAGCTCCTGTATTTAGGACCAGCACTGAGAAGTGTTATGCTGGGGTTTTGCCTCTTATCAATCACTCCTTTATTTTCAAGTCACCATTGACTCCTCTGTTACTATTTTCCAGCCTGCACTCTCCTCTCAGTACACAAGGCAGCCCTGTAGAATGTCTTCCAGGTTTAATTTTCCCTGTCGGGTTCATTATCTAAATGACTTTTAAAGTTTCTGGTAATTTTATAAGCCTAAAAAATTGTTCTACAATGTTTTTTTTGTCTACAGATGACTTCAACTTTCAGCTCTGTGTCCCCCTCTCATGTATCCTCCCCTCTTCATCGCTTCCCTTGTGCTGCAGCAGAGGAAAAACAAGAGGAAAAGCCATTTACTGTTGCATTCTGTAAATGCAGGGCTGCCCCGTGTGCTCTGGAGGACAGTAGCTGCTGTGGGAACACGCGCTGTGTTATTGCACTGCAATATTAGAACTAAGATGAGAAAAAGGAGAAAGCCATTTTTGGATGAAATCCTCAGCAGCTCAAAGAATTAGTGAAATAACGTAAAACGGGAGTTTGAGGGGACAGAAGTTGCAGTGGAGGTTCCTGCACCCAGGGACAGAAGAGGAGAAGACAGAGAATGGGGACAGATACGGCCATAAGCACCAGGAAAATGATACATGCTCTGATGAGCTAATTCAGGACCTGCGATTTGAAGATGTGCACATACATTGGTTTAGCTGAAGTGCATCACTTGCACGTCCAACCTGGCCAACTCCCAACCCAGCCACATCTAAGAAAAGGAAGCAAAGCTTTAGGTTCCCAGCTAAAGGTCTAACATCGCTCTTCGGATGCGCTATTACTCCTTTCCCCTCCCCATTACGCACAAAATTTTATGCAGTAGTAAAGAATTTTGGTAGAGATGGAAAGAAGTTGACAGCATGGGAAGCCAAGCCAAACAACTCTCCTGAACAGAACCACACATAAATTTCTCCCATCTTTCTCGCCTCTCCTCCTGGGGCAAAAGAGATGAATGTTAAAAGCTGAGACCACGCTATTCTGCATTTATTTCAAGGGCTGAAGAAATGACTTCCAGCTGATGCAGGGTGGTAGCCAATGGATGGGTTAAGTCAAATATGCCCAACATCCGCACTGCAGCCTCCAGAAACACCTTGTTACGTCTGTATCACCAGGAACGGTGAAGGAGGCTGTGAGGACCCCAGCCTCTGGGGGTTACTGATCTCTGCTTGCAGAATTGTCCCCTTTTCACACTCTTTCACAGCCTCTTTGTTGGCCAGGAGAGGGTTCCACCTCCGTGTGCAATATAATAAAGAGGACCCCTGAGACACAGATAACTGGAGGCTGAACAGTGTTCTGAGCAGGCATCATTTCACTCCTGTGGTCCTCCCCTACACCATCTGCTACTGACCACTCTTTGGGTTTTATTCACCTATTTTTCCTCTTGTTTACTGGATTATTTCCGGAACGGCTTTACCAGTAAAACTAAGTCTGTAAATACTGAGATGACACCATATATTACAGAATCACAGAATGTTATGGGGTTGGAAGGGACCTCTGGAGATCATCTCCTCCAACCCCCTGCCAGAGCAGGGTCACCCAGAGCAGGTCCCACAGGAACGTGTCCAGGTGGGGTTGGAATACTCTCCAAAGTGTTACCTCTGTCTATGCAAATGGCTTTTTTGAGGGGACCCAAAATGATTTCCAGGCCTTCTTTGGGAGCCTGTTTCGCAGCTGGATGGGAAGGGATGTTGGATACATCTGAAGAAGACACAACTCAACCAGCACTCATCAGGCCTAAGACATCTCTGGGAGTGAGAGCCCTGGGACACGTGCTTTCTGCTCTGGATCTCTGACCCCAGCTATTTTCCATCTCTCTTCACAGCACTGTGCTTTTGAGAGGAAGCCGATGTCTCTCCCCGGCAGCGCTGAGCATGCGCTCTTTAATCTGGTCCTCAAACACCTCTTGGAGATTTACTGTTCCTTTCAGATTAGGCCACAACTGTGTGCTTAATAGTGGCAGAGAAAAGCTACGCATCTGCGTACGCGAGGCTATGGGTTATATTTAAAGTGAATCAGCTCCTGTAGACCTTTCCACTGAGCATACGGAGGATGACACAGCTCAGCTGTGAAGGGTGGCAGGAGGAAAAGGCTGGTGCCACACAGTGCAGTGCAAGCCTTGCAGCTCTCTCTGCTTGAGAAACAGCATCACGTGCAAAATGTCGCTTTCTTTTCTTATTTCAAGGCTCCAGGGAGACACTACTGGGTCAGCTGCAAAAGGATGGAACCATTTAACCTTTATTTCTACCTGGTTTCCCATTGATTTGGCTTGAAAACAAGGTATTATCACAGTGTCATTAGTTCAGTCTCTGCTCTGTCCCACTGACAGGCTAAAGAGAGATATCTAGTAGTATTTTCTCTGCTCGCGGTGTGTACTCTAGATTCCCCCCAAGTTACACAGCAGGGTTGAGTGGGTTCTTGAGACTGGTCATGAGTGTGAGACTGGTCTTGGGTTTACTCCAGTCTGCCTGCTGGGGTATCACAACATGCACTGAGACACCTGGCTAATTATAATTAAAGCGGTTCCTTTTAGTGATACAGGCTCTTACTCAGACTTAGGGTGGTGATTCTGATTCAATGGCTCTGAAGGCAGTAGACTCATTGATCAAAAAAAGAAAAAGGGAAAAAAGCCTGCTGGCTTGTTTTGGAAAGATGCTTTTTCTGCAACTTTTTCCACTTCTCTTAAAGGGGAAGGTAGTTTGATTTGCTGGTAGGTGTAAAGGATGTTACACAGAGGTTAATTCAGAGATGGGTTATTACAGGACTATATTCAGGCAAGGACTGCACAAAAGTAGGGGATAATCCATCATCTACCACGACTTCAGAGTTCAGGTACAATGTAAGCAACTAAACTTAGAATTTCATTTTTGAAGTACTATTGCTTACATCTGATAAAGCTAATGACTTTCCCAGAGGTAAACAAAGTGTTAATCTCATGATTTTACAGATGAAATTGAAACCAGAGAAGGACAAGTGATTTTGCCCAAGTTCAGAGTGAAAAGTTGGAGCCGTGGAAGGAATCCCTGGGCTCCATGGCTCACATACCCGTCTCTGCCCACCTGTCTCAGCTGCCACACGTCTGCAAACCCACATCTCCCAGGCAGATGGGTTCTTATGACATTTCAAATACTAGCAATATCATAAAAGAACAACCTTCCTTCCTGATGGTTTGGCATTCCTAGTCAGCAAGGAGCCTTAAAAACGATCTATTTCAAGATCTTTATTCAAGCTTGCATTTGAAAATGAAAAAATGTTATGGGTATAACATGGGATGGAGCTACCTGAATTCTATCATCAAGTCTTCAGCTTAAATATGCTGTTCCAGACAAACAGTGTGAGCCTGGAAAGGACAACTAGGAGCATCCCATCCCGTGGACAAGTAGTAAAACTTCGTTACTCTTTGTGTAAAGCTCTGGAAATACACTCAAGGAAGGAGTAGTATCACTGCAGTCTGTTCACTTGTCCTCAGTGTGAAAGAGAGAAGGGACAGGGCAGAAGGTACAGAGAGAACTACTTCTTGTAGGTAAAATCTGAGCTAACATGGGCAATCCCTCCACCTCACACCTGACTTTCATTAATCGTGACTCAAAGGCAAGCGATTGAAAGACTTCCAACTATCATAACCTGACTCCTGGATGTAGTGATACCAGTTAGAGCTGTGTCTCCTCACTTTTCATATGTCTTTTGTAACACAAACACTTATTATCACTCTCTCCCTCTCTCTCCATGCATAGAGATGCAGATAGGCACCTATTTGCTGCGCTCAACGAACAATTTAAGAATTAAGGAAAATCGTTTTCATTTTAAAAGAAGAACTTTGGGCTTATTATAATGCTGTAAAATAAAAATCTGCTAGCACAAGCCACAAAAAAAGAAAAAAAAAAAAGAAAATAAAATAAGAAAAAGTGATTCACTGGGGAAGTTCCATGATGTGCGGGACAATGGGTCTTAAATCAAAGGCATACATTATCATGACTAAGCTGACAGATCTGCACTGCAATGCAGAAAGCCAAGCAATATTCCAACATCTGCACCCTGCACAGCCAGGCAGTTCGACACAGTTTCCCCAAAAATGAAGGAAAAGGGCTCCCCGAGCTCTTACCTGTTACCTGTGCAACAACTGCTTGGGAGATTCTCCGATTGGCTAGGAAGGCTTTGATTTCCTCCTTTATCACACTGCTGTCCCTCCTACCAAAACAAAACAAAACCCACGAAAGAGCAAACAAAAAGATGGACAGAGCAAAGTGTACTTTGAGGATGCAAAATGGCTCTATTTCCTGTATTTAAGGGGCCAGGGAGTGGGGAAGGCAGGCGTTAAAATCGACAAAGTGCCTCAGCAGTGGACACTTCTTTTAACAAGTGTCACGTCTGATCAAAGTACCCTCGCAGCAGAAGGGGTGACTCATGTCCTATATAATTCATGTGAGGTGCAGCACTGCCATATGGAATGTACAAAGTTTCATTACACGGGGATGAATAAATCTCTCGCACCAGCATTAAAACCTCAGTCATAAAAATGAGGCATAAAAATAAAATTTAAAAAAAAAGAATAAAGAAAGGATGGCAGGGTCTGCATGGTTAGTTACACAAATGAACATACACACACAAACCTCCTCTCACCTCTCAGGGAAAAGACCCAAAGGAGAAAAGATTTTGCAATCTCTGTCCCCCCCAACCTTACTTCCTGAGTCCACAGCCTGCACCGAATGAACAAGTGCCAGTTATTTACAGCCTTTGTATGATTTTTTTTTCCCAGGTGTGCAAAGATAGTTCAGAAGGGACTAAGACTGTGCTAAAAAGTAAATAATTTGGAGGTTGCTCAGGGACTGTGATATGCTGCGTACTTCCATTGTGGTAAACACATACTTCTCCCTCCTCTTGCTCCTTCCCTGCCCGAGAAGGGCAGACAATTAAAACCAGGTTTTATTAGGTTTTATTACTTGGTAATTTCCCTTCCCCTTCTCCTCTCCTGCCCCAGCAGCATTCACAGCAGAGTCAAGCTTGCAAATGTAAATGCAAAATAAATGCTATGTTGGGGGTTCATTTTTATTTCTGTACCCAAGACTCATCCTCCATATGCCTGCAAATAAAAGTAGCTGCAGTTTAATTAAGACTTACTGCACAGGAACCCCAAACTCAAAGGAATGATTAAACTTCAGCAACGGGCACTCCTGCATCCTGCTGTACCCACCACCCTCCTGCACCGTTCCGTTACCTTGCACCCAACAGTAAATGAGGTGGATTGCCTTTTCCTACTGCTCATTTCTCCCCTAAAAGCCACCCCTTTGCCCTAAATCTCCAAACTCCTTCATATATATTTTCATCCTGGAGCTTATGGACGCTCTAGTTCTCTCACAGGTACTTTCTAGGGGAAAAAAAACCGAGACATTATGACCAAAAATGTTTTGAGACATTTGGCCTTTCCTTTTATTTCTTTTTGCTATGGAGCACGCTGCCTCTGACCTTCATCCTCAGAGCTATAATCCCCTCCTTTAATCTTTGCCATCCTGCTGAAAAGGAAGCAGCTAAAAGTAAAGGAAGGTCAGCCTGGAAAAAAAACCCAAACCAACCACCTAACAGGCTCTCACTGAAGATTTCTGCTTCTTCTTTATTATTTGTATTTTCCTGTGCCAATCTGCAGACTGTGCGAATCCCAGAGAGCATCAGCCCCTGCCACAAACTACAAACAGATCATACACGTGCTCTGCAGATCCCACTGGAAAGCATTAACCAAGCAGATTCCCTACTTCCCCTATCCATGGAAGGGAATACAACTGGTGGGAAGCAGTGGAGGAGTCGTCATGTGATTTAACACTGGGAATTCTTCTGCATAAGAGCAGGGTGGAAATTTAACGCAGACATGGATCTCAGTTTTTGGTACAGCGCAGGAAAAAAAGTATTTCACCAGTAAAGCAGCCCATGGGATACCCACACAAGGCTGGGGGTCACCTACACAAGACTAAGAGGCAGGTGAGAGAGAGGTGCTGGGATGGTGATCACTAGGGAACTAGAAGGGGAATAGCTTTTTAAAGCACCTCCCGCTTTCTTGGGAAGAACCTCGTACCGCTAGAGCAGTCCTCCACCAGACAGATTTCTTCTGAGGGACTTCCCACTCTGACTTCCCAAACTTTTTAAAAAGACTTCTACTAACCTCATCAGTTCCTCCACTTTGTCATCAATGTCCAAGTCCTCTTCAGAAGCTTCAAAACTGTAGGACCTTTGAGCCAAGCTGTTTGCAAGTGGATAGCGGGTAGGTGACATCTTCCCGTTGAACGCAGATAACCTCTCGTTACTCTCCCTCCCGTTCTGATTAGTAGTGCAAGGCTGTGGGGAGGTGTCGTAACTGTTGCTCGGGGATGGGGACATCCCAGAATGCTGGGTCTGTGTTGAAGCTGTGGCCGTAGAGGAAGATGCTGGGACATTGTTGGTACTGTTGCTGTAGGAACCACCTCCGTAGCTAGACCTTCTTCCAAATTTGTCACTATGCTCTTGATCAAGACGATCCAAGGTTTCCAGTGCGTGGAGGATTTCATGTCTGGTCATTCCTGTACGTCTCAGGCGCTGAAGCAGGTCTATCTGCTCTATGGTAAATCTTGGTTCGTCTGTGTAGTGAGACATGGTTTCCAGCAGACTAAAAACAAGGTAAAAATGCAAAAAGCAAATACTTCAGTTCAGTAGTTCTCTGTGGTAGATGGAAAGTACCTGACATGTGGGAAAGATCAATTTTGGTCCAACTCTAAGTCATACATGACAGAGATGGCAGCCCAACAGTCCACCTCCAAACAAGCCCAGCAGCAACCTCCCATGAACCCAAACGGCAGAAGGACTTATTTTCTTTGAAGTGTTTAAACAGAATTTCTCTCTTCTACTGGCTTTCCCTACACCTTCCTCAATAAACCTGCAGTTACTACCCTTTTGCTTTTGATAAACAGCTGCTACAGAGAGAGAATGGTTGCTCAGTAATTAAGGTTGCAACTTGACCTCAGACAAAATCTTGCCCATCGCCAGGTATCCACCAGACTGAAATTCCATATTCCAAAACTGTTAGGTTGTGACCAGAGGTTGAATTTTTCTGGAGAAGTTTTAACCAGTTACAACATGAGAGATACAAACAGCAACTCTTTTGAATCTTCAGTTTGAAAAGTTCAAGTTGCCCTAACTTTTTGTTGCTACCTCAAAAAAAAAAACCAAAAGAGAAGATGAAAACACACTTAGCGGAAATTCTAGTGGCCTCCGGGACCAAAGTTGATTTGACTGAAGTCCCATTTCTGAAGTTAGTAACTTTTGAACCTGGAATGCTGTAACAGATCTCCTGCCCTAACAAGGAAAAGTGCAGCACATCCAATTACTACTGAGCTTTCATTTACAGAAATAAGCCCACAGACTTTTCCCCTCCAAAGGCAGGTTCCTCCTGTAACTCAATCATGGTGGCTCATCAAAAGCATTTTTAACTCCTAAACTTCCCAAGGTACCAGAACGATGAGCGTCCTATGTTCTTGCTGCAAAGACCAGAAACAGAACCGAAAAAAAGTAATTAAAATATCCCAATATGCTTTCTCAATCCCTTTTCCTTCCTAAGTCTCCTCACTACAGATCCAAATGGCACACAAATAACAAGATCACCTCCTTCAGAACTCAAGATCATGAGAAGAAGGGCTGGCAGATGGAGGGCAGACAGAATTTGGCAAGGAGATCAAAGCTTTTTCCATCCTTCTTGTCAATGTTCTTAAGGGTCAAGGGTTTATTACAATTCCTACAGGAGAGCAGGGTGAAGAGATCACTCAAACTCCAGGAGACATGACAGAGCTAATGTACAAAACCTACGAGTGAGAGCAGACAAACAGCAGCCTCAGGAAGGTCAAGTAAGAATTCCAAGGTCCCTGTGAAAACTAGGAGAGGGGTGATGGCTGTCACAATTAGGCTAGACCTTCCAGGGACAGGGCTGCCTATTTCTCTCCACAGATTTTGAAGATCACTCCTCATTTCCATTTCTGCACTGGCACAGGGAAGTCCCCAACAGGAGCCACAGAGCAACAGGACTTTTTCAATTGCTGTGCTTAGGCTTCTGTCATATACATGAATCACAGGAAGGAAATCAAGGTTTTGGGGGTATAGCAAGGGATTTCTTCAGGGAGTAACACAAAATCGTAGAACCACCTAGATTGGAATGGACCTTTCAGATCATCGACTCCAAGCATCAGCCTAACACTGAGAAAACCACCACTGACCCATGTCCCTCAGCACCACGTCTGCCCGGCTTTTAAATACCTCCAGGGATTTGGACTCCACCACTGCCCTGGGCAGCCTCTGCCAAGGCTTAACAGCCCTTTCCTCACAGAAATTGTTCCTCATATCCAGCCTAAACCTCCCCTGGCACAACTTGAGGCTGGTTCCTCTTGTCCCATCGCTTGTTCCTTGGGAGAAGAGACCGAACCCCCCTCCTTTCAGGGAGTTGTAGAGAGCGAGAAGGTCTCCCCTTCAGCCTCCTTTTCTCCAGGCTGAACACCCCCAGCTCCCTCAGCCGCTCCTCATCAGATGTGTGCTCCAGACCCCTCACCAGCTTTGTTGCCCTTCTCTGGACATGCTCCAGACCCCTTAAGGTCTTTCTTGTTGTGAGGGGCCCAAAACTGGACACAGCACTTGAGGTGGGGCCTCACCAGTGCCCAGTTCAGGGGGACCATCTCTGCCCCAGTCCCACTGGCCACACTATTGCTGATAAAGGCCAGGATGCTGTTGGCCTTCTTGGCCACACTTCTGGCTCATATTCAGTTGGTTGTCAACAAACAAGGCCTTTTCCGCCAGGCAGCTCCAGCCACTCTTCCTCAAGCTTATTGCATCGGGTTAGTGTCACTCAAGTGCAGGACCCAGCACTTGGCCTTGTTGAACCTCACACCATTGGCCTTGGCCCATCCATACAGCCTGTCCAGACCCCTCTGTACAGCCATCCTACCTTCCAGCAGGTCAGCACTCCTGCCTAATCTCTCACAACACAGACCTGACCAGGCAATGGGACCAGATCTATCCTTGCTTGAGGGTACAGCCATATCAATACTAGTAAATTAAACAGTGGCCAGGAAGAGGTACCATTGCATCTACACAGTCATCTGCAGCATTCTCAAAGCACTGTAACTGTCTTTGACACAGTTTTGGGTCAATCAGTGCACTCCTGACCAGAATTTTTTCAAGATTTTTCATGGAACTCGATGCTAAGAGTGTCTGGAGTATAGATGTGGTCAAATGTCCTAGGAGCTGAAGAACAGCACCAAGAACTGACTTGTTTAGTAGACCTGTAGCTAGAGTGTAGCTGTAGACATGGTGCTACAAAGCCAGGATGCACAAATCCACACAAAAAGGCATTTGCAGCCTGGAAAACACAGAAATGAGAAGAAGCTGCTATGTTTGCCCTCACCATGCAGATACTGGTCCCTTTTCATTGTTTCAACAGTGTGTGTGTGGGAGAAGCAGGAGGACAACGCAAGGGGATGACTCCCATCCAAGAAAATGACTGTGTGAGAAGACAGACTGACTACAGCCACAGAAGTGCTCGAGTCCAACAGGAATGTGCTGTCCTTTGGACAATTGATTACTGAAAACGTACCAGCCATTTTAAATTTTAAAAGACAAGCACCCAGACTACTCTACTAAAAGGAGGGCAGAGCAGCCAATGCAGCAGCAGACTAGCAACTGACTGGAATTGTAACAACTAAAATTTGGAAGTCATACCTCAGACTGAGACGTTCAGAGCTCGACAAGGAGGGTTTGGAAACAGACATCGTGTTCTAGGTTTGGCCTCCCTGTTGGGGGAGGAAGGGCTGCTCGATTCTTTTCTCTGAGCTTTGTGAGAAGTGTCACACTGATTTATTGACTCGCATCACAAACTCCTGTACAGCCTGAAAGCCCCCCCCATATCAGCTCCGAGTAGGGGGGTTTCAAATAGGAAATCTCATCTTAAACATCTGGCCTTGAGATGGCTTTCACCAGAGAAGCCAATTCGCCTTTCCTTAGAGATAAACCTATTTTTGTTGGTTTTTACCTGTATTTCTAACTTTACCATCTCCTGGGTTCTTTCCCTGTCAACACCAAGTTTCATGTGCTCAAGTACTTTGTCAAACTGGAGAATCTAATGAACCAGAAGCCCCACTCAGAGTTACCTCTACTCAAAATTCCTACTTTAGTGACTCTTTGACAATTAATAGCAAAACATACTTCAGATTATCTAGTTCAATTTCCATTTTGTTACAGACCTAGGAACCCAAAACTTTTGTCCCTCTAGCCCCATGAACCAAAACACCTGCATCTGACCAAAGCATGACTTTCCAGATGGCTTCAAAAATACCACGCAACCCAGAATTTACCATTCCCTGCAGCAGTTTGTTGCCACGGCCAGTCATTCCCTTTAAAATTCGGGTGTGATCCCCAATTTGTCTAATATGTCAGGGCTCAGCTTCTAGATCTGGGTTCTCAGGCCAAATTAATACCCTTTAGTGAATCTGCATAATGCTGTAGTGAATCCTAAGTATCGTTTAGTGAATTACACATAATGAACTGCCGTGTTCTTAGATGCAAGAGGAATGGTTGACCTTCTGTCCTCTGTGGCTGTACATGGAATCTGGCCTCCAATTTGTCCCACTTTGATGCGGTGGGGACCCTGGGTGTGCAGTAATTCCAGTTGCACAGGGATGCTGGACAAGGCCATCCCTCTGCCTTAAGAATAAAATATTTAATGACTTCCAATTCGTGTTGTACGGAGTCCTGTTCACCTGTGGTCTGCTTCTAAAAGGCTTGCAGCAAATAATCTTAGAGAAGCAAACCTACTGTCAAATGAAAGGCATTACATTGTTTAACACAATCGTTGGGAAAATGTTGTCAATTTGGGGAAAAAAAAAAAAAAAGAGAGAGGAAAAAGCCAGCCCCAAATCAATGATTTGTCCATCCATGCCATCCATGCAAATATTCTTCTAGCCCTCCAACCCCTTCAGACAACTTCTGCATAATTTTTCAAGGCTTAAAAGAGATAAGAGCACTCAAACCAGATACGGTATCTTGCTGCTGCTCTCCCTACTGTCACATAAAGACATTATGCCTCGCTTATACTTACAGCCACAGCACATACTGCATCTGACATACTTCTCATTGGTCTTCTCAATTTTGAACTACTATTCACATTCTCATGTGCTTTTCTACACGACCATGAGATCTAGAAACAATGCATCTGACTGAGTTGTATGTATTAAAAACAACGGCAGGAACCAGGAATTTTCCATTAAAAACCCAAAACAAATATTGCAAAACGTGGTATTATTGAACGTGCCCCAACGTTGCCAACTATTTGCTGCTTTTTAATGAATAACTACAGTAACATTATTTAGAACTGTGATTCTAGCAGGGCTTCGGTTACTTTCCCTTTTTAAAAATATTTTAATAAACTTACCCTGTTTAAAGATCAATTTAAAAAGCAGTTAAGGAAATCAGCCATTTTAGATTCATCATAATTTCATTCACCTCATTAATTAATGGATATTCTCCACTACTTCATATCCCCCCCCCCATATTGCTGTAAGAGCCTCTTATCCTCCTGAACTCCTCTGGCTAGCTATAATTTCATTTGCTTCCCCCCTCTTTTTCCTCATGAAATACAATCAACTGCAAAAGTAAGAAGTAGTAAAATCAGACAGGGACAAGCAGAATGACAGGGGGGAAGGGGCAGGAGAAAATAAAGACGGCAAATACTTCTCCTGAGAACACAGACTACGGACTGACTGCTTTGCTGTAGTCAAACTCAGGCAAACTTTGCTGCCAGTGTAGCAAAAAAAAACCCAATTGGAGCGGATTTTGGCTTATAATCACACACCTTATCTTCTGTAAGTTATCCAAACTCTCACCAGTCCAATTTCCTTGGGGAGATGTTCAGAAGCAAAAAGGAAGGGAAGTGCCACGTCTATCCTCCCCTCCCGATTTTGAAAGCCAGACCTCTGCAAAGTACTAATGAAGCTCAAAACTAAAAGTGACCAATTTTTCTAACTGAATCTTGTCCTTAAAATGAATCGAGTTGTGGGGTTTTTTTTAGATCCTGACAGAAAAAAGGGAAGCTGAAAATATCAAGCTTATTTACATTTCTTACATTAAGTTGGCAGTCACAGCCCAAGGAAGATGGCCCAATTCCACTTACTGCCTCTTGGTATCTATAAAGCGTTAAAACTTCATGCTTATCTTTCGTGGCTCATCCGAAAGGAACCAGAGGTACCTGAATATCAGATTGAAAAGAGAACTATAAGGAGCTAAATAATAATAAAAAAGAACTATTTTTACTCCCAAATGCACGGATAGAAAATATCCAGCAGGTCTCAACCAGCCAGATGCAGCATCACTTTTTCCACTTATAACCCCAATTTCTGGAGTGAAGGCTGGTTAGAGGCATAATTTCTCTCAATACCATTGCTTTCCCATATCATACCACTGAGACTTATTTAGCCTCCTTTTTCTTTTCTTTTTTTTTTTTTGGTGTATTAATTTCACCCTTTGAAAGCCTCCCCTACTTTGAAAATACTGATCTTGAGTGGGGCTACGTGGCCAAATAGAGAGGTGTCCCCTTTCCCTTATCTTCCTGCATCTCACGGAGAACAGTAAGGAAAAACACAGCAAGGTTTCCTCACCTACTGTCATAACCTGAGCCCACACAGATACAAGAATCATTTACCCGGCACTAACTTTCTAGGTGATGGAACACAGCAGAATAATCCCATAAAAACAGCTATGAGCTAAGTCCATGTCCAATTGAACTTGCAGAAGTTCAAAGCAATTCAATTACCCATTTGGGAATAAGGCCAGACACCAGCCTTAACACCTCTAACACTTGAGAAAATAGCTCTGGACTCTTTAATGATCACAAGAAATCATTTTTTCCACTCTTCTACTCACTGTACATGAGTAGGAGGTACTCTAGCATCACCAAAGAGATCTTCTTCTGAGAGGTCCTTCTCCCAATTTCCATTAAAATTCACTGCTTTATCTAATAAGCTACACAAGGCTCGAGCCTTCCAAAACCAGGTGTGGGGGGTTATTTGATATAAGAACTACATTTGATATAATCTGCATAATATGGAAGTGGGCTAGAGCCAAAGTGTTCAAAACAGGATCCTAGGTCTGGTAATTTGGTTTAAGAATGATTCTGATAAAAGTCACATCAACTGTGGCAAAGAGGATGGGGAGAGATGCCAGCTTCTACCCTTCTTTGACATGGAGCACATACTGCTGGCCCAGGGTAGGACCCTGACAGCACCGACCCCTCCTCTTAACAGCATCTCTCCAGTTTGTAATCTTATCTTTTATGGCACCATCAATTTTTTGGCAACACAACATGCGCCTCCTTGGTGTTGCTGGACACAATCTCGCCCTTTAAACGGAAGAGCAAAATCACGAGGTTTAGTTGCGGCTTTTCAGCTGAAGTAGGTTATATATAACCCAGAGTATATAACAAAATAAATTACTTTCTACAACTAGATAACTAAACAAGTGCTTTGACTATCACAGTCTTTCTCATCGCTTGAACTCCTCAGCCTCCCCTTTTTCTTCTTGCCTTTATGTGTATATAGTACTATGAGAACTACCATTTGAACAACTGTGGAGACAGATGTCCTCCAGCTTTTGAAAACACATAGCAGAGAAAGAGCTGTGCTGGCTTTGCCTGCCCTGTCCCCAGCCCATGCACTGGTTTAAGGCTCCTGGTTTGGTGTCACGGGGCTGCCACTTTTCCCTTCTACATGAGGCTTCTGATCTAGACAGTGAGCAAAAATGGATATTAAGGATGGCATTGCTATTGCCAAGGGCAATATAATTCGCTTATCAACTGGCCTGATATTCAACAACCTAATTCACGTGAACTATCACTCCAGATGCGTTCTATCAGAACCAGTGACTATACAGAAACTCCACTTCCAGCTGCCCAGTCTGTTAATTGTTAACCCAAGCTTCATATTATGCAAGCGTGTTTCTCTCTCCATTGGTTTTTATGAGATCTGAGGACCCAAGTCAAGCTTCATTCACTCCTCCTTCCCTTTCTACATCTCACCCCAAAGGACACAGCTGCTTCTTGCAAGAAGCTCAAGAGGGACTTTCATCCTGAGCTACAGCTGGTCCACATAGTGGTTGTCGTATATCACATGGTCAACGGCCCACACCATGCACCCGCGTCCAGAGGCAAAGACTGTGACCCAGCAAGCGTTGAGAAACTGGGAGATTTAGGGCATAACACTCTCTGAAATTCAAGCTTTGGCCTTTTCTCTTCTTACTGAGCAAGTGCATCTCCTTTTATTCACAGCCAATTTCAATATTGCAGAAACGCCCAAAGCTTTGCACCACATTAAGCAAAGCTGCCTTCAAAACAGTAGTTGGTGCTATGAATTCTGGGGCGCAACACAGGATTAAGGATCTGACTCATCTGAGCCGACACTTATGCTCATCAGATGCAACTCCAGTATTTTCAGTGGGGTTGTACCAGTTTTCAAGAGAGGGAGAGAGAAAGAAAAAAATAAAAACGAGGCCTCAAGTGCTCATCATGTCAAGGAACACAGAGCCATCCTTACCCCTACGTTAGCATAATTATCTCCTGCAGTCGCATCTCTTGGTTCTGATTTTCAAAGAGGACTCTGCTCCCATTCATCCTGATTCCCAAACAAAATGTAATGCTTGTAATGACTGCTCTCATCCCGGGGAAACGAAAGCCTCGCGCTGCAGCAAGGAGTGAAATCAGGCTACGAGCTGATCTATCGAGGTTAAACGTCACCCGTTGCGTTTATGAATGCAAAACGCTGCCTTATGAATGCAGAGCACTGCCATACGCTTTCGATCAAAATGGTGACAGTTAATAAGAGCAGCCTGAAACTTCTGAAAATAAATCCAACGTAATCAAATACTCACCGCTCCACAAATTACAGCAGGCAAGCTGAGAGCAGAATATCAACATATCATTTCTTCAGGAGGCTTCAAGTTTCCCAGCTGGTTAAAGAGCCCCAAACCCGGATTCACTTGTTCTACATAAGCTGTTCTTCCACTCAGTCTCTGAAAGTCTTCGCTGCTGATACAGTATCTTTACTCCCAGTGTGCAACTACCCAGAAAGCAAACCCCAGCAGTTTTGCCACTGATTCCACTGGGGTGAGTAACTCACTCTGCTTTATAGTATCCGCTTAACATCTTAGGGAAAGAGAGAGAGAACTTGAGATCGATCTTACAAGGCAAAAATATGACATAAATGCCAATGATTGTCATAATCCCAGACTTACAAAAGGGACTGACCTCTGACTAAGCACGGGGCTGGGAGCCAGAGACTTCTGAATTCTACTCAGGGCACAGGCTGATTCACGCTGACACCTTAGCTATCTGTCTAACCCTAACCTTCCCTACGCCAAAAATCTGGGTTTCCTACTATTGTTGCAGTTCTGCAGCAATGAGGCAGGAATTCAAACCCTGAGGCTGGATTCAAGGGCTGAATGAGGGACCAGAAGGACTACCTAACAGAGAGAAAAGCTGTAGCGGCAACTGAGGGCTGAGCCGGGACCCAAAGCCCAAACCTGTGCCAAGAGCAAAGGAGGAGTCCTTGAAATTGGGAGCCAGAGATGAAACTTTGGATGGTTAAGCTCTGTAACAGAATGAGGGCAGGACTTGAGCTACACACCTAAGCAAAACTTACCTACACACCAAAACACTGCCTTTAACCTAGGTGAAGAAACAGTCACCGTGGCAATGAAACCATGACGTGGGTCTAACCTAGACACAGACTGGCAAGTCACACATTTTCAGCTGTCAAGATTAGAGAGCACTGCTGTGCTCTGCCTCCTCCACTTTGCTTCAGAGTTAGACCAATCCTTTATTAAAATGCAGACAGAATCTCACCATTTTTCTTTATTAATTGGAGTACTGTGTCCAGCTCCAGGGCCTCAGCACAGGAGAGACATGACCTGTTGGAGCAGGCCCCAGAGATGCTGGGAGGGCTGGAGCCCCTCTGCTGGGAGGACAGGCTGAGAGAGTTGGGGGGGTTCAGCCTGGAGAAGAGAAGGCTCTGGGGAGACCTTGGAGCCCCTTCCAGTCCCTGCAGGGGCTCCAGGAAAGCTGGGGAGGGACTGTGGCTGAGGGAGGGGAGCCCTAGGAGGAGGGGGAAGGGTTGGAGCCTGCAAGAGGGGAGATGGAGCTGAGCTGTGGGGAAGAAGTTGTTTGGGGTGAGGGTGGTGAGAGCCTGGCCCAGGTTGCCCAGAGAAGCTGTGGCTGCCCCATCCCTGGAGGGGTTGAAGGCCAGGTTGGAGGGGGCTTGGAGCCACCTGTGCTGGTGGGAGGTGTCCCTGCCCAGGGCAGGGGGTTGGAATGAGATGATCTTTAAGGTCCCTTCCAACCCAAACCACTCTACGATTCTATGAATTCTGCTAGCTGGAGTATCAAGATACTCAAAACCCATCTTTCTACAGAATATCCCTGTGAGGCAGGAAAGCAAAAGTATCCTAATTTTTGAGACCCAGAACTCATAGAAGGGCACTGGCCTTCAAAGAAGTCAAAATGACTTGTTCAAAGCCACCCAGGCATTCTGCAAGAAGGCAGACCAAGCACGTGGCCAAAGTCTGAGCATTTTCTCACCACACATACAGCCATCCTACAGGGGCCATCTATAGCATCAGCTATGACAAGGTGTAGGGCAAGTTTCAAAGAATGCCATCACCAGGATTCCCACCACCTCCCTCTTCCACATGTGAAGAAAAAGAGACGCTCTGAAGTATTTCAGTTACCTTCGTTCTCCCTCAGTATCTATCACCAGCAGTAACCATCAACACGCCCTCTTAAAAGAGGAATTTGTTAGTTCAGAAAACTAAAATTCAAAGGCAGTAAATAATGAAAACTTACCTACTGCTTATTTTGTGCTTAACTACAAAGCAACTTTTTTTTTTTGCCACTAGAAAATAGTTTTGCACCTGCAATTTTACCGGCACACAGTGTTAGTAAAGACAGAGATACCTGGAGAACAGCTCAGGAACAGATAACAGTGGCTCTTGAAGAATATGAAAGATAATGGCAAAACCATGGGCTTTTGGCCACAGTTGCTTCCATATTAGATTTTCATTTTATTTAAAAGCGTTTCAAAGAGAAACACACTTCCTAATTAATGCTCTTAACGCAACAAACATCTCTTTGTGCAGCCCAGACCTGAACTACGGACACTTCCTCTTGCATGACATAGAGAAGACCCAGTCTATATTCTCAGGGAAAGTCCACATCTTTCTGTGTCCTTCTTGGAGCAGGAGAACGCCTAGAGATGCAAGTCCTGAGGCTGCAGATGCATGAGAGAGGGTGAACCAACCTAGAACCTGCTCTTCTGCACAGCTCCAGGACTTGGTGGAAACCTCCACTGACCAGTTCAGTTCACTAACCCAGCAGGAAAAACCAATCAACCAACCAACCCACCCTCAATCCATAGCTAGTCCTTGCCTGGGTTAGTGACCTGAACTAGCTTCAAGAAGGCTCTGATGATTGCTGTTACCAACCCAACGGATGAGGACAAGGCGATCTGGCCAAAAGCAGAAGGCGTAAGAAGCAAGTGTGCAACAGGATTTCTTTTCAGTCCCGTTCAGAGTGGTTCAGCTGCCTGTGAAATCATGAATGAACTCATCTGGTTTATCTTGAACTCATCTGGTTTATCTTGAGGTAAAACTAAGGGCTGAGACAAGACATTATTTCAGTTAAGGAAGCTTAAACTACAGCCACCAACTATTTACATGATACCTTGTCACTGAAGACAAAACCAGCAAATTAGCTGAGTCCTCTTTCACCCAAGTTTAATGAACGTGTTTCATGTCACATTTCAAGGAAGCCAGAGAGTTAACACAACTCAGCCACGCGGTGACTTTCTGAGCCACCATAACCCAGTGTCTGTTCTTCAATGTGTGCTGACTCCGGTGTCGCTCACATACTCGCTCCTTCCTTTCTCTTGTTTTTCCAAAATGATGACAAGGCTTCAATCTAGTCTTTTTTCATCCGCATTACTCACAGATTTTCTTTCCACTCAGCAGGCTCTTACTCACTCCCAAGGCAGCTCTGTCATTGCTGGCAGCTGGAGGCATAAGCACCGACCTGATAATTCAGGTAAACTTTCAGTGACGATGTCGAAACTGTCTAAATCTATCAGATCGTATTTTGAGATATAGTTTGAACCTTGCAACACAAATACTGATGATCATATCTCACTATCAACACGCATTTATTAATTAATCGATACTGCCATGAGCCTGTGGAGTACAAGTAAGTATTCCAATTATATTTATGAAGAACTCAATAGAGAGATACTTGCATTGGCTACAGAAGGACCCAGTTTTAGATAAATGACTAATTCTTGTGAGACCGAAATTGAGAGTCTTGTGTTCACACCATGCCTCATCTTCCTCTCCAGTATTGACTCTTGTCCAACTGGACAAAAATTTGGTAAGTGAAACAGTAACTGGAGCCAGTTGCCTGCTCTGCTCTTCTGCCAGAGGATGCTGCCTTGTGGTGGGAGTAACCGAACTACTCTCTAACCATGGCTGGTTTAAGACTGCTCAATTTTAATCTTTTTTACTCAGTATTTAAGTAAAAACTTTTTTTTTTTTTAAGGCTGCTCTTTTCTTTTCCCTTCTGAAAACATGATGCCCACTTATCCTTTTAAAACAGATATCTATGGTTTAATCTGGAAACTTTATATCTAAATGGGTCATCTTGGCCCATTTCCTCTAATTTAATACTCTCTAATCCCATCCAAATAGGTTCGCCCCAGCTTTCCCTCAGTCAAAAATTGTTCACCTACACTTATATTGCATTCTCCATGACCATATTAACTGCACATATACTGGAATAAATCGAAAAAGCTGCTACTACTGTGCTGGAGGGAGGCAGCTGATTAACAGGGCAAATCAATGCGCCACAATGATTCCAGAAAGCATCAGAACAAAGCGATAGCCAACTGGAACTGCACAGGGCCAGAACATGCCTGAAATCTGAGGAAAGCACAGGAAATTAAAACTATATCATTCACAGTTTGGAAATTTATGTTAAAAGTCTGATTCGAAGTTAAAGCTGGCAGATTGTCCTTGCGCTCAGGCTGAGAACACTCTGCAAACTTGGAATTAGGGGTATAATAAAGATGCACAGGGCACTGTGGCCTTACCTCCAGGCTCCTTTCCTGCTGTGAACTAGATCTTTACAATTTCAAGCGGAGATTTTAATACAGAAATCCAACATATTTCCAGCTAAAAGAAAGAAGAGGAGGTGGCTCAGGGGACTGGCTACAAAATAGAAAACAACTAGTTCTGAATAGACGACTAAGCCACCAGCAATAGAAAGTAACTACTTAATGGTTGTATCAAGAAATCTATGTGAAATACATTGGTAGTTTAGTTGCCAACACAAAACCCCTGGTAGCGGTTATTTCTTGCTGTGACTCCCTCTGTGACTTCCCTGCTGCTTGCGCTAGGAACGTCCATGCACTAGATGCATCATCTCCATCCTTAAAATAATTTATCTGGGAAAATCAGACTGTGTTCACAGCAGCCCAGTTTCCTGCTACCTGTTCCGCAGACAGGATTTCTCTTTCCAACTCGGTCTGACAGGAGGTACAATCAGAAGTCAAGAGGTCAACTTATCTCAAGAATCTGATTGCCCGAGGACAAGGATTTGGTCGCGCCTGTAGAAGAGGTGTGGGGGCTGGTGCTCCAGGAGAGAGAGAGGGATGACAGCACTGCATGGGTCAAGCCTCTCCTTTCAGCCTGACAAACTTCAAACTTTGAATTCGTTTGCTTATTTATTGAAGAAATGGCATGGACACCAATTACTTTGAAGAATCATGACAAAAAGTAATTTATATGAAGAAATTCATACGCTCAAACTCAAGGATGAGATTTAGACAACGTCAATTCGTACCAGGTTTCAAGATGCAGCAGCAATTGCTTGGATCAACACATCTGCTTCCAATGTTTTCTGCCTCTTGCTACAGAATATTAAGGCTAATGGTCTACTCATCCCCTTCCACCAAGTCTGTAGTTCTGCACAGCTCTGGTTTCCCTCTAGTATGATTAGGAGATGGATGGAGATCTCTTTTAACAGTAGCCCTTCTCTGATCAAGGTTGAGTTTCTAAGAACTGCATGATCTTCATTTTTTTTCAGTGACAGAAAAGCAGTAGAAATAACTTACCAGCCAGACCCACCGAAGTATTAAATGCTACCATTCCCTGGTTTAACTATCTAGCAAATACCAAACCAGTGGAACTCTCCAATTTAGTCAACTGCTGAGTCATCGTAACCATTTCTCTGCTGCTTTTAGACAAATTAACAGAAACAAGCCACCAAACACTACATCTTTGTGGGGTTTTTTTAGCTTGTACTTACACTACTGGAAAAGTTCTGAGCATACTTTACATGGGGATGGGACGTTATAAAGCCTCTTGAGGGTCTTCAGTGTTATTCACCATTCTGAAAGACACAAAATATACAAAAACATTAGAGATTCCTGTGAAAGGCAAATACATCCTGATTTGTTTGTTATCTGGCACACCATTATACAGCTGGCTTACAGAGGGCAACCTTAGGGTAGTTTAACCAGGCGGTAGTGCCAAATCACTTCTCGCTAAAAACAACCAAAGACAGGCCCTTCAGGGTGTTTCTCAATCTCCCCATCCATCCCTCTGCTAAAAGGCAGGAGAATGTATACCAAAAACTAAATATAACCATGGTTAAGAAAAATGCTCCCTGGAACCACTCAATTTTCTTATATCATCTTTCAATTTTTATTTTTTAAATGGATCGTTAAAGCCTCACCCTCTTTCCTCCCTTTGCTTTCAGCGGGAGCTCTGACATGGTTTGCAAGGGACCCATGGTCTTAAAGTCTGGTAAATACTCTTTTACATCCAAACAGCCTATGAATTATAAACGACTCAAGTTATAAATGGATACTATACAGATCTAAACAAGGCCAATCAGCTGAGTATTCTGATCTTGTGCATGCCCACGGGTTAAAAACTGGGTATGTCCAATCCCATAATCTGCAATTAATCCAGCCCCATATACATACATATATATATATATATATATATATAAATATAATCACAGACATATACTTCAATGCACAGGGTCCGATTCCTAAGGAGAAGTTTAATGTCTGGTAGCGTAATCACTCCACAGACAAAAATTTAAATTACAATTGATTTCTTTTGCCCACAAGTAAATTAATCTATGCAATCATTTAGCCTTATGACAGTTACCTACCCTTTTAACTCACAAAAGCTATTAAAAGGATTATTTGGCTAACGTCCGCAAAGAGCTTAGAAGACAGGTACTACGTTCTCAAAAGGAATGACCTAACAGAATTTTCTTCAGCTATCACTGCTGATGTCTTTCTCCACAAACTAACATGGACAGAAAGTGCTTAAAAAGTCCAACTATTAACCGGCAGGAAAGAGAAAGGCAGGATATTATGTCCAGGCAGGGGCAGAAAGAACTGGAGAGAATATTTCGCCTTCAGGCTATGGATGGTTTTGAGCTGGAAGAGCAAAGAAGTGGGTAGAGTGGGAAAGATTTGCAGGGGATAAAATCATAGAATTGTCCAGGTTGGAAGGGAGCTTTCAGACCATTGAGTCCAACCACCAACCCAACACTGACAAGAACCTTCACTAAATAATGATGATTTACTTTTCTCCCTAAAGAGATGCCTGTAATATCAGCAACCAAGCCTCGTGGAGGGACACATCCTGGCTCTTCTCGGTGGTTAAGAGTGGTCCAGATGCTAGAGCTTGACTCTATCGCATTTGATGCAGCCTTTGGGGAAGAACTGCAGCTGTTCCAGATGGAGCCCACTGGCCACAAAGACCATACCATCCTCAGTGGAGGCTTTTTTCATTTATTTTTTTTTTCTTCATGAAAAAAAAAAAGTAGGAAGTTTCAGGGCAAACAGTTGGGCTGAATGAGCTTTTTCAGAAGTAGCTTCTGGCCACCAGCTTTCCCAGGCTTTAAGCCCACCCCAGGATTGCTCCCACCCAGCTGTGACAAAGGAAAGTGCTGGGTGTTTTCGGGGAGGGAGGTGCCGATAGCTGGCCGCTGCCACTGCCAAAACAATTCAGTTGGCCCATGTTTTGGTCTCAAGTCACCTTCTTCCTCGCCAGGAAAGGAGGTCGCCAAGAGCAAGGTCACAGACAAGGCAAGTGGTCCCAGCAGACCACAGGTCATGCACTGTGGCCTGGGAGAGAAATCGTGAGAGCAGAAATACTGATGGATGGAAAAGAAAAACAACTAGGTCCTTGCAATCAGCCACCCCAAACCTAGTTTGAGGATAGTCCTACACCAAGACACTTCTCTGTTGAATCTCTTAACTGCATTCAAAACATTTTCCCTGAAGCGGTCACAAAAAAAAAATAATAAAAAAATGAGATCATGCTGTTGACTTATTGCCAAATTTTGAGTTTAATACAGAGCCGTTTTGTTTTCCGAAGAGGAATAAATTAAGACTTCAATATATACAAACTTTCTGAAGGTCAAGGAGGCTAATGAGAGAAAACCGAATTCCTCAGAGAAAGATTTGCTTCCAGGGTGCGGAGTGTGGAAGAAGCAAAGAACAAAACCCACGAAGGGAAGAAGAGATCACCTCCCATCATCATGAGACACAGAATTCAAACTGGAACATGAGGAGATGAGATATAAAGAGCCAAAGAAAAGGCTGCAGTAACTCAGGTGTGAGATGACAAAGGCAGGACAGTGACATTGGTGATACTAATGGAAGAGAAAAAAAACTAATGGTAGAGACCTCAGATGTTATAAATGAAGAGCCATTAGGATCTAGCCCACATTTGGGATACAAACAGAGGAGGGAGAAGGAGTGTCTCCAAGAAGCTCCAGATCTGTGAGCACGGATAGAGGATGGCAGCATTTCAGCAGAAATAAACAGGAAAGAGCTCAGGAGAGAGTAAAAGAAATTCTCAGTTTTTGCTATGTTAAAGGTTGGGGCAGCACAATTACAGTCTGAATCCAATGGCAAACTGTCCCAGCTGGGGGCCAAGTGACGACTGGGGGGGACGATCCTCAGGTCTGCCCTGGTTGCTGGACTCGTGAACACAAATGCAGTTACACAGAAAGGAGAGGAAACCAGCGCTTCCCACATCGGATGCCAGAACAGAACGGCTGCGGCTGAAAAGGGTTACAAATAGTCTTTGACTCAACGTTGGTCTAAAGTTCAATGGCACAGAAATACCTTCCCTGCCCGCCCCCCTCCCCCCAACACGTAAAGGTTGTTCAAATGTTTTTGCAATTTAAGGGCACATCAGATGGGAAACAAGCAACCCCTCACCTATAGTTTTAGCCAAAAAAGTTCAGGCCCAAACAGCATTAACTTCTGCCACCGACAAATCACGGTTCTGAACTCACAAATCCATCCCCCTCTTCCCCTCAGTCCCCCTTCAGCATAACACCAGGCACCGAACCAGCTTTGGTCACAGCAGCAAAAGCCGGTGTCACCACAATCTATAGTCCATACGCAAGTAAGAGCCCACAAACCTTTGCCCTTTTCGCATTATTCATTAAATAAATTATCTGCTAACACAGGGAAAACACTTCCAGCTCCTGTTCCTATTTCTGGTGCAGACAATAAAAAAAATATTCAGTATTAATATGGAAATCATGGCCACAGTTGTAGAATCAGATGTAATGAACAATCTTGTTCCCAGTTTAAGTTGCTATAAAGGCAGCTTAAATTTCCAATGGATGAGTCTTCATGGCAATCTGTTTTTTAGATATTAAAAATCTCATTTTCTCAGTGCCAAGGACAAGTGGAAGTGTGAAGCACTGGAGTATCAACTCTGCATTTGTCTCACTTGACATGAAATCATTTTCATTTTAGTTCCGATTTTTAATACGTTCTTGGGATCCACTTCAGTTTTCTTCATTTCTCACTGTATGCAATTAAATGTTTTGAAGTATAGTTCACCCTGATCCACAACACCCTGCAGAAGCAAGGAGGAAGTCACTTGGTAAAGATGAGGCTGATATCACTTACTTGGAAGAGAAATTCATTTTCCCTTTTAATTTCTGAGTGAGTCACATAGTAAAAAATAATGCCGCCACTTTGCATTTCACTAATACCTTCCTTGGTCAGCTCTTAAAAAGGGCTTTACAAATAACAAATTAAAAGCTTGTGTCCTTGGGGGAAGAGAAAGATCACCATTTTGTCAAAGCAAAACACAAACAGAGAGACTTAATTCTTGGCTTAAAGCCACCCCGGATAACATCAGTGGCTGAACGTGGGATCTGCCTGAGGAGGCCCCGTTATTTGAGCAGGGTTATTACTGAACCTGCTACCGAAATGCAGAAGAACCAAGTTTCAGCTTCCTGATAAACCTGGTGCACTGAAGATGCTCAAATTCAGCCCCTGAGAATAAAGTTTGCCCATTGCCTACTGGGAGGAAAGGCAGATTCCCAACCCCGTGTGTAACTACAAACCAGTTGTCTCCTAGAAGTAACAGGAAATTTCAAAATGCTCTCCTGTGCTTAAATGATGTGCAGCTCAAGGTCTGTAGGGAACCCCACAGGTTTTCTGGCAAAGCACGTGAAAAAGAAAACTTGGATCCCACTGTTTGCTTGAAATGGATAGAGCCTTTGGAAGTTGACCTGATGAACGTCTGGGTCACTGGAGAGGAAGATGTGGGAATCCTCAGGTCTTCTGGCTGGGGCTGTGTGCGTGTGTATGTGCACACGTGTGTACACACCTGTCTGGGAACAGGGGCTTTTACATTTCGTCTGCTTCACCTTCTCTACACTGAGGCCACCGTAAAGTAAAACAAACCTGTTACTGGTTTAACTTATTTCCATAAGGTATCTTGCCTCAAAACCATCAACGACCCAAGGATCCATCCAGTTTAGCTCATTCCAGTGGTTTATCAGCCTCTCCATTACAAATCTGTACTTGATTTCTACTTTCCATGTGTCTGACTGTGGATTCCAGCCAGCAGCTCCTGTAAAGCCTTTCCTTCCCAGGTTAGAACCTTTTATCCTTGGGAGATCTCCGGACAGGTTTACCCCGTGCTTTTAAAACTCCAGGTACTGCATTTGTATCAAAACTTAAATTCACCTGGGTGCAGGCACAAAAGTAGGACTAACGTCCAAAATACTAAAGCTAATCTAGGACTCTCTAGCCCATTTTCCCAAAATAGGCCTATCAGGAAAAAAACCCCAAACCCAAGCTCTGCCATATGACTTGAGGTTGTGTTGTGCCCTGGAAAGGAAGGTTAAGAACCTTCTTTAAGCACTGCTACCTCCTGAGCACACACCATGGCTTGGTGACATGCAGCGACCAGTTCCATGCTGTCATCCTACTGCAATCCAAAGAGAAGAGTTGGTTCTTAAGTCTCCAGGCTCCAAGTTATTTAAATATCACTATTTTAAGTTAGTACATTGATCTGTACTAACTTAATCGATCTGTACATTGATCAGCAAGTACCCTCAAGAAGGTGGGCAACATGCTCTCACCAAGAATCATTGCTAAAGCAAAGCAGCTTCTGGGGTGCCTTGGACTGCTGTTTGCAAGGAGCACATCGGCTCAGTTGCGAGGTAACAAGGCATGAACTGTCATGGCAGAGACCTCATCTCAAGGGACAGGTTGTGACCTTCTAATCACACGTTCAAATAATGGTGGACATTGGATGGGACCTCTGGAGATCATTTTGTCCAACCTCCTGCCACCCAGAGCTGGTTGCCCTGGACCACATCTCCATGGTTTCTGAGCCATCTCCAAGGTTGGAGACTGCATCACCTCCCTAGGCAACCTGTGCTAGCAAACCAAAAGATACCACAGGGAGCGAGGAAGGATATTTTTCACATCCAAAAATCCTTGAAGAACCTGCTCAGAAGCAGTTTTCAGTCCTACTGTAACAGTGTTGGGTTATCAAACCCTTTACACTACAACAATCTTTTGGGATTATGGTGAGGGAATAGAGCAGCTTCTTGCCAAGCTTGGAGCAAACATTTTTTGATGTGATCTTCTTCTTCCTCAGAACTCTTTTAACTGAAGGGAAACCTCCACAACAAGCCTTTTTCCCCTTTAGAAAAAACACGCCTCAATCTTATGATAAAGCCACAGTTGGTACACTTCAAACAGAAAGCAAGTAAATCATTGTTTTCACAACACACCCTGCAGTAGGTCTCCACAAAACAATCAGTGAAGGACTGCAGTCAACATCAGCTCCCTCTCCTTTTCCCCCTCCAACCTCAGGCAAAAGGAACCTCTTTACCCAAATTTAGTGGTATTACCCAGGGTGCAAGCAGAAGGCCAGGCTCCCTTCTCAGGCAGACAAGCAACCAATCCACCCTAGAGAAAAACCAAGGTCACAAAATCAAAGTTTCCCAAACTCCCACAAGGCTTCCAGAATGGCAGATAAGTTCCTCTGCATTTCACCAGAAAAGACCCTGAGTTACTCCACAATAACAGAATGGTTTGGGTTGGAGGGAATCTTAAAGACCATCCAGTGGGCAGGGACACCTCCCACCACACCAGGGGGCTCCAAGCCCCCTCCAACCTGACCTTCAACCCCTCCAGGGATGGGGCAGCCACAGCTTCTCTGGGCAACCTGGGCCAGGCTCTCATCACCCTCACAGGCCCAGAGATACATAAAAGAAAATGCAGTCCCAGTAAAAGGACATAATTCTGTATTGCTATTACTGGAAAATCAAATGCTGTCACCAAGATACATCTGTAGATGCATTCCAGCAAAAAAACCCAGGTTAGATTTTCATTATTGCTTACAAATGAGCTTCAGGCCTTGATGTACCAAGCACCTACGCTGTTCTATCTCCTGAATTTCAGTATGTTGTCCCCTCCAATTATGTCTAAAAACTTGCCTGGAACCAAAGACCAGACCTGAATTAGCTTTTCTAGCTAAAATTACAAGTGATTCAACAGTGGGAGACTGACAGCAAGACACGCAAACTCATGGCTAACAACGATAGCTGACAGCCGCTACAAAGACCACCTCCTTAACGATCAAATAGGTTCTCTTAATTCATAGGTCAATTTGAGCACTGCAATGGTTGAAGAAGACAGATGGTCACTCACATGTGAGAGAGAATTTAAGGAGATGATGACTCTCAGTTGCATCGTAGGATCATGGAATGGTTTGGGTGGGAAGAGACCTTGAAGATCATCTCATTCCAACCCCCTGCCCTGGGCAGGGACACCTCCCACCACACCAGGTGGCTCCACGCCCCCTCCAACCTGGCCTTCAACCCCTCCAGGGATGGGGCAGCCACAGCTTCTCGGGGCAACCTGGGCCAGGCTCTCACCACCCTCACCCCAAACAACTTCTTCCCCACAGCTCAGCTCCATCTCCCCTCTTGCAGGCTCCAACCCTTCCCCCTCCTCCTAGGGCTCCCCTCCCTCATCAAGAGTCCTTCCCCATCTCTCCTGTAGGAAATTATGTCAGAAGACACCAAGGAAGAGCAGAGGTGAAGGAGCAGTCACATCCCAGCAAATTCCTACAGAGCCACAGAAGGTAAGACACACCTTAAAGTAGAATGAAGATTTAAAACACTTACATGCCAACAGCAGGGATTATACCTTGAACTCTGTGGATACATACACCACAAGGCACATACATTAATCTGGACAAAAGTGCAGATGGGACATTGCCAAGTCCTCGAGTCTAAGCCTGGGCCAAACATACAATGAGAGGCTCATTCAAAAAAAAAACCCCAATTAATACTAATTACCTTGACAGTTTTCTGCAAGGAATACAGTGACATAGTGGCAGTGGATATGCCAACTGAAATGAGATTCTATATTGCCAAGCACGTCTGCACACTGTGAGTCTACCTCCAACCTGTTAGATTGCAGTTTGGGTGCAACAGGATGCAGCCCAAGCAAACTATGCCCAATGCTAGGAACAATAAATTACCACAATTATGGCTTCCAGATCTCGGTGGGAGCTCACTCATGCTGGAGAAGAACCTGCCAGAACTGTCCTGACCATCACACATGGCAAGAGGTACCCAACTGAAGGAAAACAGCAGAAGCACAGCATCCTGCAGGTGCGAGATGGTCGGCTGTGCCTTCAGAACATCCATCTCATGCATGGAGCTCTGATAATCCAATCTCAGTGTGCTAGTAACAGGACATACAGACATCAGAAAATGTACTAGTTTTCTCAACTTTTGGAGAACCACTAACCAAGGCTACCAGTACCTGTGCTTACAGAGCTCAGGCTTTGATCTTGCAGTCACGCAGGTTTAGATACTGCACTTAAAATATGTACTGTCTTTTAAAGATAGGCCTTCCTCTTCAGCTGCCAATTCCACTCATCCCATAGAGCATACAGATGAGACCAGCCATGAAGACCAATGCTCAGCTGTGAAGCAGGTAATGGGCACGTTCAAGAGCACAAAAACGGGAGGTGGTGCAGAAGTGTCCAGTAGCCTCAAGAAAAGGGACCATTCATCGGACTGGACAGGCAGAGACCTTCTTCCAGCCATAAGTCTCCACGGGACTCCTACGAGCTTAAAAGAAGCCACCAAACCTTCTCTAGCAGAATTCCAGAAACACTACTAGCCATCAGGACACTTGAGAGATAAGTATTAATTGCAAGACAGGGGTACCACAAACCAGATATTAAACAATGCACTGTGAATACACAGGTGCCCGACGCAAGATGCTCAAATGCAAGACATATCCATGTTCAGCTGAAGAACCTATACCCAGTGGCTTAACCAAGAAAAAAACCCAGAAGTGTATCTGCCAGCATCAGTACCAGGAAAAAGCACAGAAGAGAAGTAATGCCTTACAATCCTTTATTTTTGCATTGCTGTGTGGAATATAGAAGTATTAAGAGGAATGTGGTGTCACTTCGCAAGAGCAGAGGCAATGTGTAAAATTTAAGAAAAGTACCATCTTTTTAAAAATAGGATTTGGATTTAAGATTATCGCCCCCTTTTCCCAACCAGTAACCTGATAACATGCTGTACAAACAATAAACTAGTCAGGAACTTTATAAAACTTTAAATGCTCTTCTGACAAGCTCTGTTACTTGTAGTTAAATAAGCACCCAATAAAATAATTTCATCCCCATTTGCCTAAACCTGGGCCATAGCAGGAGACTGTGAGCATGGCAGCCTCGCCATTGTCTGTTCCCTGCCTTACACCTGAGGGTAGGTTTGAGGGACAGCCGTAGGGCACCCATCCGTTGCTGAATTCAGAGTATAATTAGCTATCAGAGAATCCACATGTCCACTGGTCGGGATCTGGCCGATGCGTTCGTGTCGCAGCTGCAGATCAGACCAATCTCCTTGTCCCTCTCCATCCCATGCCCTTGTCAATGCTTGTGCTTAAAGTATTGACCTGTGGCTCCCCCCTCTTCTTCCTCTCCAGTGACCCAGACGTTCATCAGGTCAACTTCCAAAGGCTCTATCCATTTCAAGCAAACAGTGGGATCCAAGTTTTCTTTTTCACGTGCTTTGCCAGAAAACCTGTGGGGTTCCCTCAGCCCTGCAGAGGTACACGGTTCAGCAGATGCAAGTGGAAGAGGGGAATCTCTTTTGTCCAAGGTAAAGTTATATTCTGGCAGATTTATTCTCAAGACACTCCATCTTGTTGGTACCCACTGACTAGTTTAGAAGGCACAGACAGGACTTTTGGTCAGACAAACAACTCACAGAGATGACAATGTTCTGGTTATACTGCTGTTATGAAACTAGAAATTAAAAAGGGGGCATGTAGCAATAACCTTTCACAATTTCAGAGTTTGAGAGGTTTCATTATTTAGAATAGCCCACTTGAAAAAGAACAATATCCATCCATGAAAAGGATGTTGGTTGGTTGGTTGGAGGTGTTTCTCACGTGGTTGCTCATTGCCTGAACCCTGTGATAACAGCACAGACCAGTAAGCTACAGGCCTTACTGCTGGGAACTCACTCAGTACAGAAACCTCATATACTCTCTCAAACATATAACTAATTAACTAAACAAACCCTTAGTAGCTATTATAAGTGGCAATAATGTTGAAGCAACCATCAACTGGGTGCTGGAGGAGGACATCCAAAGAGCAGGCGCCGTCACTTCCCCCGTCTGTCCCTCCAGCCCAGACAGCACGCCCCAGGTGAGGGATCCCTCGCCAGCCAAGTATTATTCTTGCAAAGGCCTTCTCCTGCTTAACATATTAACGGGGATTTATAGGAGTGACTGTCTGGAACGCTGCTTAACAATGCTAAGAGCAGAGTTCCAAGAAATCAGTAGTTTGGCAACTGCAAATACAGGATTCTGTGCTGAAATATGTGCTCACGCCTGCTAAACCTGTAATCCCAGTTTGGGTTTTTTCCCTCAGTTTGGGTTTTTTCCCTTTTTGTTTTTCTCCCCATAATAAATGGTTTAAATTTAGTAGGAATGATTCACTCTCTGCAGGTTTGCTTGTTTTATTCCTTTTTTTTTTTTTTTTTCAGTCCTT